>OX375883.1:31466761-32038858 GCA_947359465.1 Metellina segmentata | reverse complement strand
AGGACAATACCTCGTAATTTTGAACCACGGTCAGATGACGAAGCAACACCTGAGCTGACATTCCTTTTTCCATACTTCCATACCACGTCAACGTGATGACATTTGAGGCCACGACGGATTTTACATGCACAAGCCTCCTTTTGAGCATAGTGAGATAAAGCTACAGAAGAGTATCTGTGTTTTTGAGTTAGGGTAAGTATTTACTTAACATAGCGCACGGGAGCAAAATAACGAGCTACGGATTCAGGATCAATCCCCATGAGAAAGATCTGAGGACACACCACGTAATTTTAAACCAGATGATTATCTTAGGTATGGTAAGGTAATTTTTAATTAACGTCGTACTAGAGCAACACAACGGGCTATCGACGACGGTCCGGACCACGTCCAACACCATGTAATTTTGAACCATGGTCGGATGACGAGGCAACATTGGAGCTGGTACCCCCACTCTCCACATCAACCCAACGTGAGGCCTTTCGGCCACGACATATTTGAGGTGCACCATCCTCCACTACACCTTACATTTACAAATATCCATGCACTGTCCCGGATTCGAACCAGGAACCTTCTGCACCAGAGACTAACACCTTAACCACCAGACCGGTTTGTCGGCGATTATCTTAGGTGAAAAAGGTAATTTTTAGTTAACGTCGTACTAGAGCAACACAACGGGCTATTGACGACGGTCCAGGATCTGTCCCTCAAATGAAAGATCCGAGGACAAACAAGTCGTAATTTTGAACCACGTTCAGATGACGAAGCAACACTTGAGCTGGTACCCTACTCTCCAAACTTCCACACCAACCCAACGTGAGGACTTTCGGCCACGACAGATTTAAGGTGCACCAGCCGCCTCTACACCATACGCTTACAAACATCCATGCCCGGGCCCGGGTTCGAACCAGGAACCTTCCGATCTAGAGGCTTACACCTTAACCACTATACCGGTTGGTCGGCGCGTATATCTTAGGTAAGAAGTATGAAAGCAACTGTTTTTTTTTTTGGTGATATCTTGTTGCTTTTGTCTCCCTTTGTGAAATCTTCACAGAATTGGATTAAAACAATGCTAAATGAAGAGCATCGATTCTATAATACATTAATGCATTCGCTTTTCTTTCAACGAAATCGATACGTGATGATTAGTTCGAAAATAAAAAAAATAATCTGGAAATAACTTAATCAATTTTATTCTTATGTCACAGTATCGTCTTTGAAATTGACCGGCATTGTGAACGATATCGAAAAGATTGCTTGATGAGTTTCTCAAACCTTTAGACAAAAAAGTTTAGGTTTAACAAAAGTATATTTTTTTACTATCCTTGGCTGTTTTTATTCTTCGCTGACTTCTTGATTTAAAGAGACAGTTCGTTGAAAACGTCCTGAAAGAATCGATTCAATTGTGTTCTCTCGCTGCTCTCGGGATTCGTGATTGTTTTACCAATATTGTAAAAACTATTTTTTTCAATATTTATCGATTTAAATGGTGTTTTCATTTGATTTAGTTCTGTACCTCTATTGTTACATTGTGTTCCACGAAAATTGCCGATGTTTTCTCACGTACACACATGTCTAAATTTAGAGTAGATATGTATTTCAATTATCGTTGAACTGGAGTAACACAACGCACTATTGGCAAGGGTCCAGGATTAATCGAGAAGGGAAAGAACCGAGGACAACACCACGTAATTTTGAGCCTCGGTCAGATGACGAGGCAACACCTGAGCTGGTACCCCGCTCTCCAAACTTCCTCACCAACCCAACGTGGGGACTTTCGGCCACGATAGATTTAAGGTGGATCACGCCTCTACACCGTACGCTTACAAGCATCCATGCACTTACACGGATTCGAACGAGGAACATTCCGATCTAGAAGGTAACACATAAAACACCAGTAACACATAAAACACCCAATTCTCCAAACCTCCACATCAACGTAAAGGACATTTGAGGCCACGACGAATATATCATGCACCAGCCCCACGATGGTATTTGGTTGGACTTCAACTCGCAACCCTCCGGTTTTTAATTCGATCCTCTTCCAACCAGGCTACCTCGGCCCCCATATTTCAAGAATACCGAATTCATATCAGAACTGTTACATGACCTCAATCTAATAGAGCATTCTTGGAATGCTCTTGAGAGTGGAAAATGTGGTGGAGGTTATTGGTAGCTTTTTTTTTAACGTCGTACTAGAGATTCACAGCGGGCTATTGATGACGGTCCGGGATCGATTCCTAAGGGAAAGATCTGAGGACAACACCACTTAATTTTGAGCCTCGATTAGATGACGACGCAACACCAGAGCTGGCTACCCAATCGCCGAACTTCCTCACCAATTCAACGTGAGGACTTTCGGCCACTCACTCGAAACCAACATTTGTTGAGATTGCCCTTCGTATCCGCAACGCCTTAATTTTTCCAAACGACACATTTTCCAATAAAAAATAAAGCAATAGAATCTTTGTTACGATCTTTGGACGGGTGTCATGGACACATATAAGAACGGTCGTTCTTGTGGCTCCTGTTATATTCCTCTCTCAGTAAGCATTACCCCTCCCCCTTACGGAGTGTTCGGTGGTTGGCCCCGACCCCGGAGGATGAAAAGAGGGGGGTGAAGACGAGAGGGTCGTTCGCCAAAAGACGGTGGAACCAGCGGTCTTGGAGTAGACGTGTTTTTTTTGTAAGCACCGGACGGTGCGGTGTACATATCGTAAACTTCATTTAATGTTATAAAAATAAAACGTGCATGTCCAAATTTGGTGAGCAGTGTCCCTCTGTTCTTAGCCACAACTACACATATTGTCTTGCAAAGTAGACATCGCTCGGGCCGCTCTGACATAATTGGTGTCAGGAGTGGGGTTGTGTAGTTGTGTGATGGTATAGAACAAACGGCAAGAGGTGACGCGGGCGCCATTTTGGAGGTTTAGGAAGAGCAACTGGATTGTTGCTGGATTCCATAGTCTTCCGCCATTTCGTGAAGAGCAACTGGATTGTTGCTGGACTGTATATACTTGCACCATTTTCGGAAGAGCAACTGGACTGTTGCTGGATTCGGGATAGGGAGCTATCCTGGGAACTACACTAGCAGCTGTAGAGAATTCCTGAATTGAATTCTATCCTCAACGCGAACCTTCGACACTGGACCTTTGCAGTCATCACCTGGGAAGAGGGATCCTTTTCGCAACCCGGAAAATTGTTGGGTGCTTACCAGGAGCGTTGGAGGAAGCGATTGACGTGACCGGATACCGTGTGATGGAATAGCAGCGATCCTGGACCGAGGGACGTCCACGTCGGAAGAGTGATCCTGGAGATGCGCTGGTGTCGACTAGGGCGATGGAAGGAAAATGCTGGTTCGAGCGTTTTGCGATGGAAAAGCTGTGAGTCAGATCTGAGATGGTTAACGTCTGATGTCTAACGTTAGTGTACAACCGGAAATATGTCTGAGGAATGTGCTATTCGCAAGCGAGGAGGGATGGAAGTGCGCCTTCTGCAGTCAACTCATACCTTGAAGGGTACTGGGGTAAGTCCCTTCTGAATTGATCCAGTGAGCCATTAAATACACAGGGGGGATTAACACATATATGTATGAGAAGCAAGGTGGGGATGATTGTTATATTTGTGCTATGATGTGTATTTATTTTGATGGGGCTATGGATTGTAGGATTTAATGTGTAATGAACATCAGCTAAGGAATAGTTTTTAGGAATTACTGTGGGCAAATAAAAGTGTAAGATTATGCAGATGTATTTAATATAATTAGTTACTTATTGAAAGTGTTTGCATATTTAATAGAGTAACTAGGGGAATTATATGGAACATCAAAGTGCATGTTTGAAAAATCTTTGTGTATTTACTTGAGTAATTATTGAAGCTGGGTGTTATTATTAAAATTGATTGTGTTTACACGGGGATCACCATGGCTATTTTGAGGGAGCGAGGATAGAGGAGATGAGATATGTGGCAATTGAAATGGGGGAAGACGTTCCTTCAAATGCGAATAGGTGTCAATTGAAAAGAATAATAGAGGATTCTAAATCATACGATGCAGAATTTGTAGAAGTGTTCGTGACATCTATTGTTAATGATAGGATTTTAAGAGAGAAAAGAGAAGCTGAAAAGGAGGCGCTAAGGGGTTGGAGAGAAGCCCAATTGGGATGGAGAGAGGCGGTAAGGGATCAGATAAATGCTGAAGGAGAGTGGAAATAAAGAATTCGGCCCACGGAGACAACGGACGATGAGGGACTCTCTGCTGCTGTTGTCTATGTTTTGTAAATATGTTTTATATGTCTTGCGTCTTATGAAATGGGCCTTTAGGGCCTATTTCACGCTTAAGGAGGGAGGAATGTTACGATCTTTGGACGGGTGTCATGGACACATATAAGAACGGTCGTTCTTGTGGCTCCTGTTATATTCCTCTCTCAGTAAGCATTACCCCTCCCCCTTACGGAGTGTTCGGTGGTTGGCCCCGACCCCGGAGGATGAAAAGAGGGGGGTGAAGACGAGAGGGTCGTTCGCCAAAAAGACGGTGGAACCAGCGGTCTTGGAGTAGACGTGTTTTTTTGTAAGCACCGGACGGTGCGGTGTACATATCGTAAACTTCATTTAATGTTATAAAAATAAAACGTGCATGTCCAAATTTGGTGAGCAGTGTCCCTCTGTTCTTAGCCACAACTACACATATTGTCTTGCAAAGTAGACATCGCTCGGGCCGCTCTGACAATCTTTCCAAGTGATATTATCCATGGGAAGGACCAATATAATGTTCCTCAAGTTCTGAGAATTCATGGATTCTTTCAACTAATAGTATGGGTTTTTAGTCATGCACTGGTAGTATCTCTAAAACGGATTCCATTCGAAACAAAGGACCAATAAAGGATATCTAATAAGGAGCAATAGAATATTTATTAAGTCCGAAAGAGTTCGTGGATTTTTTCATCTAATAGGTATGTGGATAGTTAATCATGTAATGGTAGAATCTTTCCAGATGATTCCATTTGAAGGAAAGGATCTGATTGAATTTTCCCAAGATTTTTATTTGAAGGAAAGGAGTGGTGTAATTTTCCCAAAGAATTCCATTCTAAGTAAAGAACGCTTAAAATTTTTCCAAATATATGTAATGAGGCGCAACATAAATTTTCGGAAGTACGAAAGAGTTCAGGGATTTTTTTTCATCTGATAGGCACACACACACACACACACACACACACACAACACACACACACACACACACAAACACACACAACACACACACACACACATGGGTATTTAGTCATGTACTGGTAGAATTTTTCCAGAGAGAGAGGATTCCATTAGAATAAAATAATCTGTTTAAATCCTTCCAAAGGTTTCTATTTAAAGGACAGGAGTGGTGGAATTTTTCCAAAAAATTCCATTCTAAGTAAGTAATCCTTTAAATAGTTCCAAAGATATCTAACGAGGCGCAACATAATTTTTCTTAAGTTCCAAAGAGTTCATGGATTTTTTAACATAATAGATATGTGTGGGTATTTAGTCTTCATTGCGTAGGACGAAGGCAATGCCCCATAACTCGGAAATCTCGGGACAAAAGACTAAAATGGTGTGAATCGTTGAAAATATTTTGAACCTGAGCAAGTAAACTGAGACTTGAATCTTAATCGTGTAAGAGCATTTATTTAAAAACATGCCTAACAGGAAATAGATTAAGGTGAACACGTGCTGTTTCTGAAGGACACCGGCAGGATATCTGGAAGAACTCTCATCAGGCTCCTGTTGACGGAGACCACATCACCTCCAACCTCTTCGATTTTGGAACTCAGAACCAGGACCTGAAACGATACATACGTCCTTAAAAAAGAGACCTCCACGTATGAGAGGCATTTTCTGTCGAGATAAATGCAAGTGGCGGTAGTGGTTTTTTTTGGTGGGGGGAGGGAGGGGGCAAAGAGTGTTTCCTGTACGTATTCCGAACGTGACGTCACTTGTACTGTTTGGTTAATACAGTTGTTTCGTAGTTGGCAAGCAACGCAACGGGCTATTAGCGACAACGTAGGATCAATCCATCAACGAAAGATTTACGTAGCCTGGGCGTCACCATTCAGAGATCTTTAAAAAAATGGACTATGTAAACGAGTAGTCACGGAGACCGTTGTGGCAAAGTGGGTTTACCCACTGCTCTAATAACCTGTGAGCTGAAGGCGACTATTCTGTGAAAGTAAAACTTCCTTTGTTGTATGTATGTACATTACTAGATGTTCTTTTTCTTGGGTTTTGTGCGACATAGTGAAATATGGTCTTTGGGCCACATCTCTCAAAACTAACCAACAAAACCATTAGTCACGCCACTGTTGTAACAAATTGAACTGGTTGACGAATATGGAATTTATTACCTCGTTTGGCGATATAATATCGTATTGTAGAATAGTATTCTCTCGACCCTCGACCAGTGCTGTAGTCGTAAATAAATCAGAGGGTATACCATGGGGTCCCCTGCGCTAGTATAGGCAGGGGCACATGGTATACCCTCTGATGGTACACTCTTTGTATGGTACACTCTTTGTATAGTACACTCTGATACCCGCATAATTTTTTCCATGGGGATGCGAAACATGTACTTACTACTTACAGTTTCCACGGGGGGGGGGACAGTTACACACATACATGTGTATATATATGTCGGAAATCCTTTCTAAGGACCGGGTAGGTATTATTAGACTAAACCCGCCCTCGCAAACGGCCGTGAAACATGCTCGGCCTGTATTTATATTTTCTGGATCAAGCATGGATATATCCTTCAAAAGTTGACAACTTTCTTCATTGACATCAGAACAAAGTCTGAATTTCCTTCCATTGACATCAGAACAAAGTCTGAATTTCATTCCATCGACAATACTTTGAATGAATTGCTTTTGATTAATGGGTACGATTTTGGAATTATGTACCAAGGTGATATCTTGAAATAGAAACTTTTATTTTGCTTCTACAGCTATCTGCGTTTCACGTGATGTTTCACGCGATGTTTACTAGGAAAAACAAAGCGGTGTTCGTAGTTTTTAATAAAATGCAGAGGGTATACGGAATTTGCTGGAAAAACCAGAGGGTATACGGCGTATAGCGCCGTATACCCTCCACTACAGCCCTGCCCTCGACACAAGCGCCCTCTGTTGTGCGTGGTATCAGCAGTGAGACACACTACCTGATGTTCAGATGTCTTGTTCTGATGTAATTATTAAGTATTAATAAATGTATTGAGTATTAATAAATGTATTGAGTATTAATAAATGTATTTAGTATTAATAAATGTATTTAGTATTAATAAATGTATTTAGTATTAATAAATGTATTTAGTATTAATAAATGTATTTATTATTAATAAATTTATTATTAATTGTATTTTTATTATTCCACGCTCTATCAGGTATGATATATTATAGAACCCCTAGACTCCCACAGTAATGATAGGGTAGATGTGTGAATGTGCATTTTTAAAGAATGGTGACAAAAATGGTGATATTGCCAAAGTCTATCACTATATCGCGCTGACCAATCAGATGCTTAATGTGCATTTCCTCCCAATAGACGGAAGTAACCTAAGGGTCCCGTTACTTCTTGATTTGGTCACTTTATCACCGTAATGTTAAAAGGTTACCATTTCTCACTGTACTTTTGTATTTCCTGTATGGGCCTCCTGAATGGAAATATTCGAGGACAGCACCCCGTAATTAAAGAACCACGATCAGATGACGAGTTAAAAGGCAAAAGGAAATTGAAGCACACCAACCTTTATAATCAGCTCAGTGGGAACACTGCCTTGAAGAGTCAGTTTCTTCCTCAGATCTTCAAGAACAAAGTAGAGGCCAATATTCAGACCCATAATCCTTTTCTCGAGAGGAGATTCAGTGAGCGTAGTTAGAGGACTACTTGTGATAATCTGTTCAGGATCACTAGAGGAAGAAATTCACACTATAATCTAACACTAGAAGAGTGAATTCAAAAGGTGGTGAATTTTTTAATGAGGTAATAAATGAGGAATGTTGTGGTAATAAACGAGGAACGAGGTGGTAATAAACGAGGAATGAGGTGGTAATAAACTAGGAGGAAAAAACTGAGGAATGAGGTGGTAATAAACGAGGAGTTAAAAACTGAGGAATGAGGTGGTAATAAATGAGGAGGCAATAAATGAGATATGAGGAGGTAATAAATGAGGTGCGAACTTTATGCACTGTTTTGGAAATAAGATATAATACCATTAAGAGTATATTTGAAGAAATTGTGTCCTATATTTTTGACTAATTTTACATAGTTTAGACTTATGAAATGCTCATTTTTGATGCACATGTTAATTGTAAATAGATTTACTTAGGTATGAAATGGTAGGAAGGTAGTTAATTGAGGAGTCCAGGATCTAATCCGAATGGAAAGATCAGAGGACGGCAGCACGTATTTTTGAACCGAGGTCAGAAGACGATTTCACACCCGAACTGCACTTCACACTCAAAACTTAAGCACCACGGCAACGTGTGAGGATATTTGAGACCACGACAGTTTCAACGTGCCCCCCCCCCTTATACATTACGGTCTAAGGCGTTATTTGAATTCACAAATCTCCGGTTGTTAATCCGTTCCAGATTACTAATTCCTTTCCAACCATACAACCTCAGCCCTATGAAATGATAGGAGTAATAATAGATAGTAACAATTCAGAAATGTTTAGGGCTGGTTCTATGCGAGAATTTTCGAGTATGAATTATTATACAATATCTTCTCTTCGGGGAGTACCTGTTAGGGTATTGTTAAAAGAACAACTTTTTACCCTAAAAACTTTATAATATTTATTCTCGTTTCCCTTGTTAAGCTATAACTTAACTGTCTGCGCTGTTGGAGTACTGTACATAAATACGGTTCGTTTAGCGTTTTTCTTTCTCCAACACCAGCTTATTTTAGGTAGGTGAACTAAACGTCGAATTAGCGCAACGCTTCGGGTTACTGGTGACGACCCTGGATCAATCCTGAAGAGAAAGATACGAGGACACTTCGTAATTTTAAACCATGGTCAGGCCTATCGGAAACGCAGACTTTATAACCACGCTGGACAATCACTTAGACAAGGGGTTCCCAACCTTTTAGTACCTGCGTATCACTTGAAATTTTTAGAAATTTTTGGCATACCACAAGTCTTATATTTTTTTAGAAACATATATCTTATGTCAGACAAGTGCCCAATGCCTTGTTTTATTTTAATTAAAATACTTAGAAAGCTTCATATTTTATGATTAATTCACTTGTATTTCGTATTAATAATGTTTTAATAAAGGAAAAAATAAAACAATTATTGAAAATAACAGTTTTATTTTTTACTCACAGGTCTAAAAACAAATAATTTTAAATAATTAGTACAAACTAAGCAAACAAAGATTACCTTAATCAAAAATCAATTTTTAGTGCGAAACTTGTTGTTTGTCTTTTATTAAAATATCAATATCAGGAGCGATGGAGCTTAATTTCACTCTTAAGTCCTCTTTAACACTTACTCTGTTTCTATATTTATTTTTTACACACAAAAGTTCAGAAAAACCACTGTCACAGAAGCAACTAGTAACAAATGGCATAAGAAATAGCAGAGCTTGTTGGAAGATCATTGGGTACTCGGTTTTACACCCGATCCAGAAGTTAATTAACGATTTCTCTTTAAAACTGTCTTTCATGGAACAATAACGTGCTATAATTAGCATCATTTATTACAATGTAATAAAAACGTTAATCACAAAATTGATTTCATATAATCCCATTTTTCCTATAACGTGGTTGTACATACTAAAAAAAATCGAACAAACTTCGTAGAATATTAGGGTTGCTCGTATCATCCTTGTGTACCACCTGAAACTTTGCCGCGTACCATCAGTTGGGAATCCCTAACTAAAACCAATCATCAACTTTTTGCACATCAGGATTCGTGTTTTTCCCGTAACCACGTGACATAACTTCAAACCAAGGCAACCAAAGAAAGCACGAAGCTGCACTCTCGTGTTCTTCTATTTTATTATAACGTCAATGTGCGTAGGGTAATTTATTCGTTCAGGAAATTTATTCAGTTTAAACCGTATACTTACATGACTGTAACAGTAGTATCGACGTCGGTCACATCATCCGAAGTATTCAGTGCCTGCCTCTTCATCCTAGCACCTAAGCACCCTGAAAAACCATATGTTGAGCCTTAAGTACAGACAAGTTTGACATTTTCTATCGCATAAATATATACTTAAAACAATGCGGTTAAATGCTGTTAATCTACACTATATGAACACTGCAGAAATTCGGAGGAGGATACAACTTAGTGTGGGGTTATTTTTCCTTGTTAGGACTCGGCCATTGCTTTATTTACCTGGTACCATGAACGCTGCCGTGTACCTCAACGTTCTGGATGATTCGGAGTTGCCTACACTATGACGATGATGGTTGGTTCTTCCTACAGGATTGAAAACATCGACAAGTATAAACATCGATGGTACAAAAACATCGACTCAAATACATCGATGTTAAATACATCAATGTTTTGAAAACATCGACATCGATGTCGTAATCCTAGTATTTATCGGACGAAATGTCCCAACACCACTATTTCAAAATTAAGCGTGAATCGTACTTTTTCTCCGACGTTAATTTCTAGCCCTAATTCCCTTTTAGCGTCACTTGCCATTTTCCCGCCTGCATTTAAGTTCTAGAACAATTTTCTAATCATTCATTTGTGTTTACCTTTTTTCAAAATAACGAACAGATGTGTCGTTTCTTTTTACTGTGTCAATAAACTCGTTATTGTTATTTAAAATTATGACTTATCTTTTGTGTTTTTCACGAATTCCCTTCGTGACATTCGATCACCCAATGTATATCATTTTCATCTTTCGATTCTTCGTAATTAATATGTCGACATCTCCTGTCCTGTAATTGATGCACAGGGTTAAGTGAGTTTTTTATTCTAAAATTACTATACAAGAACCTCGGCCTTTTCAATCGGCCATGGCCAGATTTCGAAGTGGCCATCTTAAAAGTATCAAATTTCAGAACGGGGAGAGAATTTTCCCTCCTTGTTCCTGTTCCCTACCTGCCAGTCCTGATCACCTTCTTCTCTGTCTTGGCGCTTCGTATAAGCAGCTGTTGGTTGATCAGGACTTTTTGCAGGTATATGGGGATCTGGCACGACGGGGCCTTCTGGACCTGGTGTAGGCTTTCCTACACCAGGGGGATGTGCAACAACACTATACAAGAATTACAATCCACTATACGATCAAAATTGATAAAGTTTTGGTCCTTTGTTTTCGAACTTTTCTCTTTTCATTTAATTTAATTATTATTATTAAAAAGCACACAGCAATGTTACCTTTAGATAACTTTCATCTGCTCGGTGGAGCTCAACATTTATTAACGAATTTGACCACGAAAAAGGATAAGACGCCCATCCATTCATTCATAATCTGATTGGTCTATTAATTCGTTATCTGGTAGTAGTAGACTTTGGCGATTTCACCAATTGTGTCGCCAATTTATAAAAATGCATTCACACACCTATCCTGTTACAAGATGTTATGGCGCCAAACGAGGCGATGAGATGCCAAATCGGCCAGAAAATTGACTTTTGAAGGGACAGTCACGTGACTATTAGTCGACATGTTATCACACATTTGAAGCTCCTCTCAATAGGAATGCTATTTATATTTCAAGCCTTTGAACATGCCCACTGCGCTGGAAACCTGCGCGTTTATGCGGCATAGGTTCCATTTCTCCCTGAGTTCAATTCTGTCTTCAGCTTCAGTAAAACCTGCCTTGTGTGTGTCCCTTACTTGATGTTGTCTGCCTTGTGTTTGGCGCAATATGACCCAATATGGTCCTAGCGCCACATAACCCAATCAAGCCCCTCCCCCCAACCAATGAGGTAAATAAAATATACTAAACTTTGAGTAACATTATTGGTTCTGAAAGTGGTACAAAACACTTGGTTACGTGTGTGTGCCTTAAGTAGCATTTTTCATGGGAAATAGTTTCATCAGATTTTATGATTTTTTATCAGAATTAAAATTAAAGAAATGAAAATCTTATATTTTAAGTTTTATTCATATTTTTGGGATTGAATAACACAATGAGAAAATAATCATTTGCATACAATTGAAATGTATCACAAGCCACTTTTTAAATCTTTCAAGTATTCCAAAATCCACGATTTATCAGTATTTTATTTACATTGGAGATATTTTCCAATAACATGTGCATGAAATATATTAAGGCTAAAACAATCTAGATGCATTTTTCCATTCATGTGATTGAATAATAGCTCCAAAAAGTTTAGTAATTTGTTTTTCCAAAGATGGCCTTATGTGTTGAAGCCGTTAAGTTTTTTATCCTACATCCTTTTGTCGCTTAAAACTTTGTTTCATCTAATACATCAGCATAGTTGAATTACATTTTAATTGTTTGTTTTTATCGACACAATATTTTAAAATATTTCCGGACTTTATACTTTTGATTAAAGGTTTATTTTGTCAGATATGTTGTGTACTTCTAGAGCTTTGTAACCAACCTTTTAATGTTTGTTATTTACTTTCCATTTTCTATTTAAAAAATTATCTGAACTTACATTTATAGCGAAGTTTGTCTATTTTTGGGCTTTAACCATTAAACTCATATATAATCCGTCCAACCATTTAAATACATATGAACCGGTCTCTCAACACCGACAAATGATTTATATCAGGTTAACAGTTATGAACTATTTGTTCAAATTCAATAGTACTCCCTCTGTACGTTCCAACAAATCCCGTTCGCGTTCATGAGAATATTTTTGATAAAATATCGCTTCTTGAAGAAAGCAACAAAAGTGAAAACATAAATTTGGGTTTTCAGTAAACACAATGATGTTAAAACTCATATCGACACGTGCGAAATATTGCAAATGAAATAAAAGATAAACGAATTTATAAATTTGAAATTAAAAAGTAAAACGTACTTCAAACAAGATATTACACCCTCGTTTGACACTCCTCAGACATTTTACTTATAGAGTTGGTACTTTTCTCATATGTAACGTAATTTCATTATAATAGAAGAGACCCGTTTATAACAAATATAGGTATTGTTACTTACCACAGACACAGGTAAAAGCAAGAACCACGTAAAACACTTGCATGTTGACCGAACCCAAGTATCTTTTTTCTCAGCAGGGAGTACATAAGACTGTTTCCGAGTTTTATAACAACCCTTATCGGGTTTGGCTTGGGGATTCCGAATGGATGCCTGTTTGTGTTCTACGATTTACAACCAATTCCTCCACAAGGTCAAAACGCAGTCGAAAATAGAAAACGGATATGGAAGTTCTAAAATTTAACAATGGAGTAAACGTACTCCGTGTAAATAAGATAAATTCCGAGAAAGAAACTTCGCTTAGCAAATATTGCATTTTCAGAAAATAAAATGTGTAGTTATTTCATAGCATATATTATCTTCGCATAGTTTAATTTCCTGTTATTATACTCGCAGATATTAAATATTATAGTCGTTGGCCATTTCAGATATTCTTTCCACATTGAATTGCTCTATTCGTAGAACGATATTATTTGTAGTTGATTAGGAGCTGTTCATTTGAGGAAAGATGAAAGAAGCCAACAAAGACCCTTAAAATAAAAGTTCATTCTTCACGTATTCGTTTTCAAATATCAAGAAAATTCAGAGATTGGCTGTTATTCCTATAGCAGTTTAAATAATAGTATTATTACAAAACAAGTTAGTAGATGTAACTATTATCATAAATATTAACAGATAGCGGAGAAGTGGGCTAGTGTGAACAACTTGATTATTTTTGCTATTTGTTAGTCAAAATCTCTCTGCAAGTTTTTGCAGAATAGCAACACTGATATAAACTTCCATGTGTAGTTGCATGACCACGCACTTGATAGTTCAGTAGCAATTTATGAAACTAGGTTTGCATGGTGGAAAGTAAGTTCTTGATTTGTCTTTCAATTGCAAGATTAGACTATTTTAATTCAATATTAAAAAAAAAGAAGGCCACAGTATGTTATAAATGAATATATTCATTAGCTATTTTGATATTCACTTTTGCTCGACATGGTTTAAATTAACCAGAAGTAGGCCTAAATGAACAAATGCCTCCATGAGGCTAGTGTGGACACATGGTGGTGGGGCTACTGTGGACATGTCCACCCCAGCCCCATTTAGCTTTCAGTGGTAAAAACATGGGTTAAATATTACATTTTAGGTTATTTATTTATTATAAAAGATTGTTTATGTTAAAAATTCATTACAAATAATTCTATTTTTTTAATTTTAAGGCTTTTTGGTATTAAATTAAATTGATTATTGTGAAATGGTAAATTAGATACAAGGAATTGTATCGTTTTTTCACACAAAGCAGCTTTTCTAATAAGCAAAGTGAATATTTCTTTTTCCCAGATGTGAAGGAATCTCAAATCTCAAGAAATGAAATTGTAGCTAAATTACCATCACCAGATGTTGCTGGTAGCACAATTCGCACTGCATCTCAGTTGACATTTAATGTTAATTGATCTAACTACATTGCAAAACAGAAGCATAATTCCATTTTTACATTAAAATCATTTTTCCACTAAATACAACTTAAAAAAAGCTTTCTTATTGTTTTGATTAGTCTTTGAAGTACATCGATAATATAATGCACTTCCAAATTACAAATATATTGGGCTTAATATCAATTAAATATGCTTTATTAAGATTAACATTTATAAGGAGTTGTACTGTTTACGTTAAAATTGATTTCATTATGGTTTTACACACTTTCATGGGTTGTATTACTTTGTATAATCAGTATTCTAACTTGTCCACTCTAGCCCCAGGCCATGGGGCTAGTGTGGACAAAAACAACTTTTTTTTAAATAAAAGATTATTAAAAACTACTATAATGCCAAATTATTTAATGTATCGATCAAAATAAAAGTAAAAGAGCTCATTATTGTAAAAAAAATAGTTGATACGTCAAAAAGGATATTTAGTATACTTTTTTGCCAAATTTATAAAAAATTGTCCACACAAGCCCCCTTTTTCTCCTATATTGTTTGGAATTCGTGTGTGGGATAGGAATATGGACGATTTTAGAGTAACAGGTAGGTGAAACACCGAAGCTCATTTATGGTAATCAGAAATATCACCTAAAATCTTATAACTATCGAGATTATTTCAGAAGATTTTGTACTAAAGGTAATACTGTAGCATGGATTTCGAATTCAGACGGGGGTGATTTCGAAGAGACGTGTCAATGAATTTTCTACTGATATGAAAAATACTAGTTTTGATTTGTTAACTTTTGTTGCGGAGGCAGATTTTGAACACTTTGGGATCAAATTGGGAGTCGGGGACCACTACCTTTGCGGTATCGTTGACAGTGGTGCAGAGATATGAGTACTGCCGGAGTCAACGGTTACCGGAGTTGTTTGTGCAGGCAATCGGGAAAGTAATTCTAAGACCTGCTATTGGACCAACCGTGGAAGCAATGCTTGTAACCATTCCAATCAGTCTTTCGACAGTAAGAGGAAACGTAAAACCATCAGTTCATCTGGTAATTTTTTAATTTTTTTTAGTTAACGTAGTACTAGAGCTACACAACGGGCTATTGACGACGGTCCGGGATCAGTCCCTTAAGGGAAAGATCCGAGGACAACACCTCGTAATTTTGAACCACGGTCAGATGACGAAGCAACACCTGAGCTGGCACCCCACTCTCCAAACATCCACACCAACCCATCGTGAGGACTTTCGGCCAAGACAGATGTAAGGTGCACCAGCCGCCTCTACACCATACGTTTACAAACATACATGCCAGGACCTTGATTCGATACTGGAACCTACCGATCAAGAGGCTAACACCTTAACCACTATACCGGTTAATCGGCTATATAATGGAAAAAGTAACTATGTGTGTATAAAGTAGTTTTTTAGGACAAGTGCCATTACGTGTTGTAGCCTTCCGATCCACATGCCTGACTATGGTTCAGAGTTCCTGTGTAGTAGGCAGCAGACCCTAAATAATTTGAGGAGCGAGATGTCCTGGTTTCAGTGATATGTCTGAATATCTAGGGTCAACTCCTTGCACTTTGGTCATTTTTCTGGGCCACATTGAAACGGAATGTTTGGTACTGTTCGGACTTACCGCTAGGTTGTATATAGCCGCATTAGGTCCGGTGCACTCATTATGTGCGGCGCCGCTGACGCAACGCAAGTGCGGTCTGAGATACATTAGATGCAATGGAGAAGTGCACACATGCCTCCAGCGACGCACGTTCAACTTGAGTGTAATTTGTACCGCAGTTCCCCACGTAGCCGCAGTTTGCCACACACGCTTCTCCGGTCTGAAGTATCTTGTTTTCATAAATAAATGGAATATAAGTAATAATTAATAAATGGTTGATTCCAGTAACGTCTATGTTGTTTCAAAATATACTTTTTTTTTACACCAAATAAGCGAAATAAACACGTTGTATTCAATTGAATATTCATCGCGAATGGCTCGAAATGAGTACTTGAGTCACTTCACGGTTATGTGTGCATAGTTGGGCTTCGGTACCGCAGTGGCGCCGCATGTTGAAAAATCGGATATGTGCACAGGGCCTTAAGCAGCTAGAATGTTCAGTCGACCAGCAATTTGGTGCAGGATTCCAAAACTTGAGCAGACGTGGAACCCCACACTGAAAGCTATTCTTCCGTTGATTTGGGTATTTAGTGTATCCGTCTAATTAAACTGTAACCTTTTGGATTAATCTACCATAGCATATATAAGGTTTAAGGTATGATGTTTAAATCGGTGAAAAGCAGAAATTTAATTAACGTTGCACTGCAGCAACACAACGGGCTATTGGCAACAGTTTGAGATAAATCCCAAAAGAAAGATCTAAGGTCAACACTACACAATTTTGAACCGCGGTCAGATGACGAGGTCACATCTGAGCTGGCACATACCCCTCCAAACTTCCTTATCACGCCAATGTGGGAACATATACGGCCACGGTAGGTTTAACTAGCACCAGCCCCTTTTGTACACGATGGTCTTTGATGGGATTCGAACTCGCAACCTCTTGTTGCAAATCCATTACTCTTCTAACCTAGCTATTGCGATCTCTTTCACTGTTTGTGGTAATTGGTAATTTTTAATTAACGTCGTACTAGAGCAACACAACGGGCTATTTTCACTGTGTATGTCTATTGCGAGATAATGTCTGTCGCGTCAAGGTAAATATGGCCCTAGCGCAGGGCTCGAAATACCCGGGTGCACAGGTGCACCGTGCACATGAAAATAAAATTGCTATAATAAAATTGCTAGCGGGAAAATAAAATTTTTCCCGCTAGATGCATGCCGTGCACCTAACGTTAAAAAACGGGAGGGAACGTTTATCCATTTTTATACTTGACGATTAGTATCGATATCTCTCGCTCTAAAGAAACGTAATTAAAATTCCTAAATACACACTATGCGAAAACAAAATCGCTGGGCTGTACAGGAGGAAGGTTTACTTGTGTCACTGCCACCAGAACTTTCCGATGATCGATACATTTTCCAGATGGCTCTGTTGAAGCGACTGTCGCGACAACCGTGCGCCAAAGAAGGGAGAATTTAGATGTTTAAATATTTTTATTTACTATCTACTACTAAAACCTATCTAAACATACCCAACTAATAAAGTAGTTTACATTATATCAATGCTCTTATATTACGTTTTTTTTTTAATGTGCACCTAAAATATAACCTGTGCACCTAATTTAAAAATTAATTACACCTTGTGCACTTGTATTAAAAAATCTATTTCGAGGCCTGCCCTAGCGCCATAAAACCCTAATTCCAACCAAAAATCATATCAAGATTATCATTCATAATTTTTTAATTATAATGTTCCTAACAAAACGCTATTTAAAAAATAAAACAGGAAAATTTCATCCTTGTTTCTTCGGAGCTACAACGTACAAAATATTAGCGCTGTAGGAGTATGATTTCACAAGGTTTTCAACGTCTTGACAGGTAGGTGTTTTAATTAAAGTCGCACTGAAGGAACACCACGGACTATTGGCGAGTCAATGGCTCGGCAGGTAGGTAAGTATTTAAATAATGTTCCAATAGAGCAACACAAAGGGATACTGGCGACGGTCTGAGACGAATACCGAATGGAAAAATCCAAGGACAATACCACTTAAATTTAGGCTATGGTCAGATTACGAGGCTACACCTACATAAGCTGGCACCCCATTTTCCAAACTCAATGTCGGTATTTGGAATTTGGGAACCCCTAAGAGAAAGATCCGAGGATAACAGCACGTAATTTTAACCACGGTCAGAGGACGAACTCAATGTCTAGGTAATTTTGTAATTTTTAATTAATGTTCTTTTTAGCAACACAACGGGTTATTGACGACGGTCCGGGATCAATCTCCTAATACTACGTTCACACATGAAAAGTTAAACTAGTTTAAGTGCTAATCTAGCTTAAGTCGAGCATGTGTGAACGAACTGTCTTAGATTTAAACTAGCTTAGCGAAAAGAAACTCTCTTAACTTTAAACCAGTTTCCCAAACTCACTTAAGTGAGTTCTACAGTGACGCCACCTAGAGGTGTCACGCGAACTTCATTCCGCGCGCTTTTGTTGACGATCTTTCATTCTGTTCGCCGTGTAATCGTTTGTGATGGAGCTTAGCCCTACCCCTAGTTTAGAACTTCCAAAAAAAAAAAAGAGTTAAAGAAGGAATATAAACTGGTCCACTCAAGAAGTAAAATGTTTATTATCCATTTGGGCGGACAAGTATGCGGATCTGACAAGAATCAAAAGAAACAAAGAGATTTACGAAAATATGGTGCAACAATTAAAGGAAATGGGATTTTCCAGAACCCATGCCGAAGTTCAGACGAAAATTAAAAATTTGACTTCAGAATACAGGTAATTTTATTCTTATTGGAAATTTGTTAAGGATAAAAGAATTCTTTCTCCACATTATGTTCTATCCATTTAGAATGAGAAAATTTAAATGTCACCAACGGCATAACTTTGTTTAATTATAACTCCTTTATTTAACCATTTATTATAATAAATTTACAAAGTAGGTTACTTTTATCATACCAGAACATAGAAATAAATGGATTTTAGTAGAGGATATTAATATAATATATCATTCAATTATCAAATAATTCATGAGCAATTGATGCTGCAGCATGTCTGAAATTTTGTATGAATTCTTAATATCAGATGTATAAAAATACTTCCCAATTTTTCTTGCACAAATTAAAACTTTATCATTTGTTGATAAATGTTATTCTAATCTATCTATTAGGTCTGAGAAAACATTACATGGATGCACAGCAACTGGCACTAGTCCTTCGGAGTGGCTTCATTTCAGGGAAGTGCATAAAATCATTGGGAACTCCCACCACCATTCAGTCGATGTCATCATCGATAAAATAACATCGATAAACCGATTTAAGCTAGTTTAAAAGCTGCCGTAGTGTGAACGCATAAAAATAAGATAGCTTAAGTTAAGATAGCTTAAGTTCTCTCTTAAGTTAAACTAGTTTAACTTTTCATGTGTGAACTTAGTATTAGGGAAGGAAACGAGAACATCACCACGTAATTTCGAACTGCGGTCAAATGACGAGGCAACACCTGAGCAGGCACCCCACTCTCCAAATTTCCCCGACTTTTGATGAGATGTACACCCCGTGGTATATATATTGCATGTTGTTAAACACTTCAGCCATCTAGCGATACAGTATTGAATTCAAAAATTTTCAGTAGTTCAAGAAACGAATGTTGTTTTTCACATTGAGAAAGCAAAGGTGGTTTTATATTTTGTCAAATGGATGGATGGGTAAAATATATGTAAAAAATTGAGAAGAAAAATACTAGAAACACTGAGCATCATGAAATGCATTACTCCCCTGTGGTGTCGTCTCCCAAAAATGGTAGCATATGAATTGTACTAAATCGTACATGAGGAAAAAACAACCAACAGCTAAGAAAATCACGTTCTTATTAGTTAGACATATTTACACAATTTACAAAGAATCAACATTCATGTATCGAGATGTGCATCTCACGGGTCAGCGCGAAGAAAACTCAACCTCGCTTCTCGCTCTCTTCCCGTCGACAACGGCCTCCCCCACAGTCTCCAAGTTCCCACAACGGCAAAGGTCAAAGGCCAGTCGACGATCCGTCGGAAAGAACACCTGCAGAAGCGGCTTCTGTTTCAGTCTCCTTTTTGTCGTTCGTAAAACTCGCGAAGCAAAAACAACAGTTGGGTTGCAGCTGGCTCCAGTATTTCACGATCTCACACCCCTTTAGTTCCACTTCTTTTCATATTGTTCCACTTTTCTATCGTTTATTCATAAAAAAATCCTTTACGATTTTGCTTTTTAATTTTACTGAAATCAGGCAAATGTATTGCCATCTAGTGACGAATAAAGGACTTAAGTATATAAATATATCTTTGCAACAATGGCTTTACCCTTTGAATTGTTTCGTCGTAATAACTCGTCCAAGATCTGGTCATTTATGCAAAGGACTTAGTTATCTGTTGGAGACAATACCGACCTTTTACTCCAAGGCGGGATGAAGATCTAAGAATTATAAATAAACTGTTCCTTGCCTAAAACTGGTGACACTTCGGAACAAGTTTTTACACCACATGCTGGAAACTATAGTGTGGATTTTGACGCGAAGATACGCCACGGGAGTCAAAGTGAACATTTGAACACGAGCATGAAAAATGAAGATCGACTAAAGTAATAGAAAGGAATTTTAAAAATCAGGAGTAGCTATTTAATTCAATTTCCTAAACTAGAAAAAAAATTCGAACTGTCGTCTAAACTGTTTCGTTGGATTCTGTGAATAGCCCTCACTCTGATCCATATTTTTTTAATATCTAAGCTTCTGTTTAGGAATTCGAGAACACATACAATGACAAGTTACACGCAATAAAGTTCGATATCATAACTGGTAGGTAGTGCCATCTATTGAGAGAACTTTGAGATAACAATTGAACTGAATTTTGAGAACACAATTATTTCTAACTTGCAACAGAATTATTTTAAGCAAAATGAATTTTTTTTCTCGATAGTACTTATAGTAGTACTTAGTATAATTCTTAATAGCGGTAGGTAGGTAGTAAATTAACGTCGCCACAAGACCATTACGAACACAAAAGCATTTCTTGATAGCTAAAAGAACAAATATTTACGGTAGGGAGCTAGAAACTAATGTCGCACTGGGGTTTCATATGAGTCTATTGGCAACTTTCCGGGATCAACCCCCGAAGGGAAATATCCGATGGGAAACAATGCGCAATTTAAAAACACGGTCAGATGACGATACAGTTATAAGGATTTGGAGAGAGTGTACCTAAAAAAAACTTGCCCTTAAAATTCGTGATTCTAATTTAAAGGTGTTTCACTGAATCGATATTACTCATTTCATGCGATGACATTCAAGTCAAATGTGTCAAAGTAGATAGGCAGGTAGTTTAATTAACCTCGCACTGGAGGAATACACCCGTCTATTGTGTCAAAGTAGGGTCTTTGCCATCAGTTAGGAAATATATTGTATGATAATTTTTACCATGACCCACACACACACAAAAAGGTGGTTCAAAATTACGAGGTGTTGTCCTCGGATCTTTCCCTTAAGGGACTGATCCCGGACCGTCGTCAATAGCCCGTTGTGTTGCTCTAGTACGACGTTAACTAAAATTACCAATTACCAATTACCACACAAAAAGATTCCAATAATTTGTTAAAAATTATGTTTCTAATCAGTGTACTCCACTCTTCAAACTTTCACAAAACATAAGGACATTAGAGGCTACAAGAGATCTGACATGCACCTGACCCTAGGTACAATAAGGATTTCAGCTGGGTGTGGCTATAGGGTGTTTATATAACGTCACATTGGAGCTATTGGAGACTGTCTGGAATCAATCCCTAAGTGAAAGATCCTAGGACAACACCCGTAATTTTGAGTCACGGTCAGATGACGGGGTCATCACACTCGACTCCACTCCATTGAGTCATCCTGGTTATATTTCTCTCTATCGTGTCAGTAAATTTTTTCCTGGTAATTATATGATCACTATTTGACGTTGTTTGCGTAATGTTTGGCGCAGTTTGGCCCGTCCGCGCTAGTTGTACAGTGAATAACGATCTAACTGTAAAGTGAATAACGACCTTGCTGCAGAATGAATAACGACCTTGCTATAGAATGAATAACGACTTTGCTGAAGAATGAATAATGACCTAACTGTCGAATAAATAACGGCCTAGCTGTAAACTGAATAATGACCTTACTGTAGAATGCATAACGACCTTGCTGTAGAATGTACAACGACCTGGTTGTAGAATGAATAACGACTTAGGTGTACAATGAATAACGATCTTGCTGTAGAATGAATAAAGACGTTGCTGTAGAACGAGTAACGACCTTGTTATAGAATGAATTACGACCTATCTGTAGAATAAATAACAACCTAGCTGTAGAATAAATAACGACCTAGGTGTACAATGACTAACGATCTTGCTGTAGAATGAATAAAGACGTTGCTGTAGAATGAGTAACGATCTAATCGTAGAATGAATAACGACCCAGCTGTAGAATTAACCAATTAAGGGGGTCCGGGACACAAAAATCGTCAAATTTTCGAATTTTTTTTTATTATTTTAAGAAATTCTCTGTGTGTTTCTGCTTAAAATGACGTCTAAATCATGTTTCTATCTTAATTAGAACTAGAGATATAATAATTTTTGTGGTGCGTTGTTTTGAAAATCTAATACTCTTGACAGTTGTTGTCATGGCAACAACACCTGTCTTTAAAACTTTAAATGCGTGTTTCTCCATGATACATTTTTTCAAGATTTCCGGTATTCAAATTGCTATAAGTCGAAAACCGATAAAGTTTAAGGGTTGAAATTTGGAATATATCTTTTTCAAACATTATACTTTAATTTTGATTCAGCAAATATGAAACAAATATTTACTTTTAAAAATTTGACTTTTTAAAAAAAAAGTACCTTAAAATTTTCAAACATTTTCATTCAAATATTTTTTATTTTTTATTAAATTAATATTTTTTAAATTGCTGAATCAAAATTAAAGTTTATAAATTTGTGAATAATTTACTGCAAGAATTTTGAAAATTGATCAAGAATATTTTGAGTTTTAGCAATTTAAAATAACCTCTAATTTTTCAAAAAATTTAAATTTAAAATTTTTAAAAAACTTTTGGAAAAATTTTGTGTTGTAATTTCGCTTATTAGTTAAATGGGTAATCAGTATAAAAACAATTCAAAATTCAAAATTAATTAATAAAAAACTTTTTTCAATGTGTCCCGGACCCCCTTAACGCCCGAATTATTTCTGCTCAAAATATTTTCATGATTATCTCAAATCTATGTAATTATGACCCTCTGAATGCAAAAAAACCTAAAATTCAATCAATTTGTTATTTAGTTTTAAAATTACAGCTCGTCCTCATTTGAGGACGCTGGGCGTTCCAGTGAAAAAAAAAATTAATTTTAGTGAAGTAAGAATATTCGAAAACAATATGTAATAGATGTAAAAACGGACTAGTTATAGTATTCTATTAAATTTTAAGATGAAAGAGTAATTTTAAACTGTTATTTATTTAACATTTCATGAAAATTTATCTCAAACGGAGTTCAACGCTACAATTTCAGTTTTGTGCGAACTATGACAGTTGATGAAAAGGACAGTTTTTTATGCGGAATGACGGAAAACAAGGTGCACATATATGTTACATAAACAAAATACATACAAATTTACATAAAATATGTATAAACTCTTTGGATTGGTATGATATATGGGGAAACAAGGAATGCAGAATTAATGTGTTGCCAAAGTAACAGACTTATTGTCGTTCCATCCTGACTATTAAAATTTAATATTTTCTATCAAATTTATGCTCATAAAGCCCTCTCGTTTCTTTTCCTTTTTCTATTTCTTTCCGAGATTTTAGAGGACATCCTGCCATTCTCTTATAGTGCCACAATTTTAGTTTTTCAACACAATTCTAGTCACAGAGTTTAGTTTCAGAGGAATTTGGATCTTCTGAAATTTCGTTTTCAGCTGTTCCTGCAATATCGCGTACTTCTGCTAAAGATGTACTTTTCGTCAGGATCCTCTTAATCAGCAAGCTCATCTACGTTAGGTGGAATTCCGATGAAGTCAGTTTCAATTTGTTCGGAAAATAAATATTCATGAGCTTCTGCAGTCGTTAAGAACCTCTCTACGGGCCATTATAATTAACTATACTTTGTTTTGTTTTAGGAAAGTAATGACTATTTACCATATGAAATTTTTAATTCATTTATTACACGAAAAAATGCAAAAATTGTAATGACTTGAAATTTGTATAAAATTTGGCTGTAACGCCCAGCGTCCTCAATTGTGGACAGCAAAATTGGATGTCATTTTTAAAAACGAATTTTTTTCAAAATAAATTAATTTTCTATTATAAGTTTATATCGTACTCTAATTTGAAATACTAGCAAAAATAAAATGTTTTAGCTAGAATTTAGGCGATGTAGTTAGACAGAAAGCAAATGCAAATGTGAGACATGAAAAAACATGAAATGGCGATCCATATCACGGAGTTCTAAGCAACCACATATGCTTGGTAATTTGCTGGATTCTTTCTCGTAATACCTACTACTGTCGTGCAGAACAAACAATCGTTCCCGGAAAATATAAAGATTTTACACGCTCTGTTATTCACTGTCCTCAAATGAGGACCCTGGGAGTTAATGGGCTAATAACAACCATTCCGTAGAATGAATAACGACCTGGCTGCAGAATGAATAAGGACCTTGCTGTAGAATGAATAACGACCTAGCAGTAGAATGAATAATGATCTTGCTGTAGAATGAATAACGATCTTGCTGTAGATTGAATAAAGGCATTGCTGTAGAATGAGTAACGATATAATTGTAGAATGAATAACGACCTAGCTGTAGAATGAATAACGACCTTGGTGTAGAGTGAATAACGAACTAGATATAGAATTAATAACAACCTTACTGAATGAATAGCGAGATGTTTGATACCTCGTTGAAACCCAGGAGAGCTAAATATCAAAACATCCAATAGATAATAAATTGGTACCTTAGAACAGCCTTAATATAAATAGAATATTTATATTCATAACCTAACACTCTCAAGGAACTGAGACATCAGACGTTCCAACTGACCATGAAAAGTTGGTTTCCTGGTGATAGTACTAACGACAGGACTCATCATTAGCAAAACTGACAAGACCTTGATAGGCTGGTTATCTCTCCTGGAAACTGATCTGGTTTTGATCTCTCCATCAGATCAATGTCTTAATGACGAAAAGCTCTTCGAAACCACTAAGAGGGTAGACTAAATTCACCAAACTTATGTAAATACCTAGTTTTGCCAAAACGGTTTACAGGACCCATTTTCCATTTGGATGTAGGTAACAGTGGAATGAGTGCTTGAAATAATGCGCACAATTATTTTTTAAAGGTAATTAAATAATTATAAACAAAATAACAAATTTTAATAAACATAACTAAAATATTTTGATGTCTTATTCAGCAGTTTCACCTTCTTCAGTAACCAATAGTAAATACTTCACTAATATGCCACATTTTTTTTACAGATGTTCTAAACCACTCCCCGTGAACATATTTCCTGCAGAGAGATAAGATCATAATGACTTTATTTTTGTGACAGTATCTTATTTGGCACTTTTAGGTACATTAGTAATTTTGCTAGAGTTTGGATATCGCACCCCAGCAAGAAAAGTGAAGCAACTCAAAATTGTAGAATTTGAGAAACATCAACTTAAAGGATACTATAAAACTTATAATATTGTTATGGTATAAGTTTCTTTTAAATTTTAAGTAAGTATTTACAGTGGTAACTTCTATTATATTCTGTAGAATAGTAATATAACATGCTGGGGCATCTCATACATATTTTTCAATGACATAATATCACAACTTTTATTTTTTAACTGGTGTCACTTTTCTTGCAGGGGTGCGATATAATGATTCCATATTAGACACTTTTTCTTTTCAGTGGTGCGTGTGTGTTTATTATTTTTCATCACAGGAACCATTTTAGAGTGGACAATGTTGTAAAATCATATAAAAATAAAGCCAATCAAAGGAAAAATAGGTATAATTCATGTATGTCGGATAAAGGGAGATAAAAAAGAAAGAAGTACTAAATTAATTTTATAACATTTCAGGTTGGCTGGTCAGGTTTTAATGCGCAAGAGCTATATTTTTTACCATGCTGCGCCAAACACAAAATATATAACGTCAAGTAATGTGCGCGGACATATACACATGAAGACCATTTTACTGACACCAAAGAGAGATGCACACCTAAGTATGAATCGAATTTGCACCACCTACAACTCGAAGGTTGATAGTGCAGCGGTCTTACCCCTTGAGCCACGATGACCTCGACCAACGATATTATAGGTATAAAGTATTCTTGATGCATTTTAAGCCTCCTGGTGGTTGTTTCTAAGAGGTAAACTGCCTCATTTGCAAAAATGATGGACGAGATATTTTGTCTGTAAAATTGCTTGTTGGTTCGTTAAAACGACGGAAGACTATTTCTTTTGTACGCCACATTTGTTCAACATCACATAACGGCACACAAGAACAATACGATGCAATACATAACGGCACACACGAACAATATAATGCAACACATAACGGTACACACTAATAATACAATGCAACACATAATGGCACACTCAAACAATACAATGCTACACATAACGGCACACACGAACAATACAATGCAACACATCAGAAGTTAAACACACGATACTACATGCTCGAAGACGAGTTCAACTCGATCTGAAAACGTTGATGGCTCACAGTCTTTCACGCGTTTTCTCATATCAGAAGTTCATATTTTTCCCTTGGAGATTGATCCCAGACCGTCGTCAATAACCTGTTATGTTGCTCCAGAACGTCGTTAATTAAAATACCTGCCTATTTCACACCAGAAGTACCGACGCCACTCCGGAAGGCAGGAAGCTCCGACTCATACAAGAAGGAAGCTCCGACTCATACAAGAAGGAAGCTCCGACTCATACAAGAAGGAAGCTCCGACTCATACAAGAAGGAAGCTCCGACTCATACAAGAAGGAAGCTCCGACTCATACAAGAAGGAACCTCCGACTCATACAAGAAGGAATATCCGTACTTCATATCGTCATTAGACGAAAACGGATCATATTTGATCTTCGAAATCATCTGCAATGTCTTGGTGATGATATATCTTGTCAGTAGCAAAATTAGTCAGATCTTGATGTATGAGAGCTTGCCTTGTAACCACATGGAAGGTTAAGAGAAAAGGGGGGGGGGGATATATTCAATTCGGTCTTCGGCTGGACCGAGTTTGAAACTCGCTATTCTCTTATTGGTAATTCATCGCTCTTCCAGTAGTCACCTTTACACTAAATGTATGTATGTATGTATTTTAATAACGCTGTACGATTAACAACACGAGCTGTTGAAGATAGTCCGGGATCAATCCCCCAAGGGAAAGATCCACGTAATTTTGAACCACGGTCAGATGACAAGGTAACACCTGAGCTGGTACCCCACACTCTTAACTTCCACACGACGCCAACGTGAGGACATTTGAGGCCACGATATGTTTGACTCACTCCAGCCTCCTTTGTGCACGGTGGTCTTTGGTTGGATTCGAACTCACAAAACTCCGTTTGCTAATACGTTACTCTTCCAACAGGGCTACGACGGAACCACATCCCGAAAGAAAGATCCGAGGACAACACCACGTAATTTGGAATCAGATAACAAAGTCATTACCTGAACTGCCACCCCATTCTCCAAACCTCCACATCAAAGGAGGATATTTGAAACCACGACAGATTTAACAAGTACCGACCCCCGTACATTCGACGGTGTTAGGCTGAATCTAGTTTCGAACTCGCAACCCTCCTATTCATAATCATCCAACAGAGCCACCCGAACAGAAAAGAAATCTAAACACCAAGCAGCTCCCGTCTGCAAAGCCTTCACTTTCAAAGCCACTATTGTTCCACAAAATATCGATCATTGCAAATGCAACCGCATTGCAAACAATCAGCAACAGAAATGCGAAGGGAAAAAACCCAGTTCCGTGAACAAAGGCAGCCATGCAAATGTTTCGGAGGTATACGGCATTATTCCGGACTTTGAAAGATTGGAGGAGAAACTCGCAAGGACACAAACGCCGCCATTTCCCCTGAGAGCTTGTTTCAATCACTGACGTCAGAGAGAATTTCGGCGAAGGTTCCACCGGGATTGGCACAGCTTCCTTACATCGAAGATCTCGAGTAAGGAGAAAAACCAGTGCAGGATTCGGAATCCTAAATGAGATGAGGTCGTGGCAGTTTGTCACCAATAGCTGGTTGTGTTGCTCCAGTGTGACGTTAATTTCAAATACTATACCAACACCTATATGTTAGGTTAGTTATGACTTTCGTCAACCTGAGAACAGTAAAAGGCCAAGTGCCATTTTTAATCTACAATGCTGTTTGCAAAAAATGCAACACCATGAAGGAATCATCCGAATGAAATGAAATTTGCGGAAAATGTCAATCATAGGATGTTATGCAAAGTAGTAAAGTTTCAGAGCCAACACGCATGCGTGGTGTGAGCAGCGCCCTCTGAACTGATGCTAAAAGCGTATAAATAGAGGGCTGTAGCGGGACGTTGAAAATAGTGCATAGTTATTTTTTACTGGCGAACGTTTAGTGAGACCTAAGTATGCCTCCACGACGAAATAGGGTGAAATTTCAACAACTTACGGAGTTTGAACGGGGGAGAATCATCGGCCTTCGTGAAGGAGGTTTTTCCTATCGCGCAATAGCAGCTCGTGTGCAGCGGAACAGTTCCACAGTGATGCGAGTTTGGAAGCAGTGGACCGACGAGTACTGAACAACTCGAAAAACTGGGAGTGGACAACGGAAGGTGTCGTCAGCGCGCGATGATAGACACCTGGTCCACATGGCGGTGAATGACCGTACAGCTTCCTCGAGGCTGTTGGCAGCACTTTGGTCTACTGCTACAGGTGTACTAATGTACGCTTCGTCAATTCGCCGACGTCTGCTGCACCGTGGACTGCGTGCAAGGATTCCTTTATACAGGATCCCCCTCACGCCAAACCATCGGTCATGTGACAAAATTGGAGGGGTGATACAACTTACTGAAACATACATATTTCGTTGCGGGGCGATGGATTGGGCGTGGTGGAGAAATCCGATGGCCACCCTGATCGCCAGATTTATCGAGTATCGATTACTTCTTATGAGGACATCCGAAGATCATCGTTTACAGGACTCCAGGTGGCTCAATTGAGGACCTCGTTGCACGACTATGTATTGGGTCTGCGAGCGTGAGCAAAATTTCTGAAATCTTTGGACCTCCTCGCCAATCAATCCTTCGATGCTACCATTACTGTTGGTGGTCGCAATTTTGACCATTTGTTGTAAACATTGCTGCATAGATGCACTTTGAAAGGACGTTGTAAATAAACAATGTTTTCTGTCCATCTCTCATTTTTTGTGTTCGTCCCTCCAAGCGTCACTTCCAACCATACATTCCTACACGAAAAATGTATGTTTTAATAAGCTGTACCACTCCTCCAAGTTTGTCCCATGACCGTAGCATCACCCTGTATAAAAAGGATGTATACGTGTGTGTATATTCTCTAAAGAAATCTACATCGTTTAACCAATCTACACCAAATGTAGTAGATTTCTATATAGAATAAACACGCACGCATACACCCTTTTTCATACAGGGTGATTATACGGTCATGGGACAAACTTGTAGGAGTGGTACAGCTTACTAAAACATACATTCCTATACGAAAAATGTATGTTATAGTAAGCTGTACCACCCCTCCAAGTTTGTCCCATGACCGTATAATCACCCTGTATGAAAAAGGGTGTATGCGTGCGTGTTTATTCTATATAGAAATCTACACCGTTTGACCAATTTACACCAAATTTAGTACACTAATATTTTAGAACAATTCGGAAAACATAAGCAATTATTTCCTGTTTTCAGACAAATCTGTAGCACAAACGACCATGAAACTAGGCACACAGAGTCCTTAAAGTTCCCATTGAGGCCCCACTGTTAAAATCTAAGGTTTGTTTTCTTGCAATAAATGAATATCGACAAGGAAACACGTTCTACTAGAAACTTAACGCAGGGAAATGTCACGGTCATATTTGAGCGTTATTAAATTTCATAAATCAGTATCGACCGTTATCAATATTTTTCTAATTCATTTTTTGAATTGCTCTATTTCAGCTCAGGAAGTCGAAATTCGACACTTGCATCTTTTGTTTTTCAGAATTCTCCATTTTTTCATCGCAATTTATGTTTAGTATATGCTTAGTCTTTTGCATATTGCAATACATTATTCAGGAATTAAATGTATATATTTGCATCCGAAGTAAATTGTAGAAGCTATATAAAAGTTAAAAAATATTTTTCGAACAACTTAAATAATTGCATTATTCTATGTATAAAAAAGGATTATTCTAATTCACTTTTCAATCAACATTTAACCATTTCAACCCGAGCAACACCGTGTTATTCAGGTAGAACTAAATAAATCGGCACAACATTTATTTGTGAATTTTAGTTATCTGCTTACTTTTATTTTCCGTCATTTGACTCATTTTCGATTTAGTGCCAATTTATGACTCTTGTTCCACTGACTCCGACCACATGAGAAACCAGCTATTTTCATTGGAGCCCTGCCACTCCACCCTTTTGTATCATCCGAAGCCATCATAAACCCATACATTATCCGACAAACTCACTGCTGTGCTGTTATGGCTCAATTTTAGAAGGATATAGACCTTTGGGGCTCAGGTTCTCCGGCTCGCGATTTTCCAAACCCTCATGAGTACTACAACTGGGGGCGGGGCTAACCGTAACGGCCAATGATCGCGAGCGCTGGATATGAATCTCCTTCACTACGCTAAACACAACTGAAATCCTGTCTGATCCTGTTTGCAGTGTAATAAATGAAACATGTTAAACAATTTTTCTGTTTTCTTCTTTTCTTTTCAGATCCATGGCTATGGGTGGGTAGAGGTGGGAGCCGAAAATTGTATCCTTTTATTAAATAAGTTAATAATTATATAAGTTAGTGTTTTATGTATGCTTTTTGTTACAACAGAATGGTCCTAAACCAGGGGTGGATACGACACCATCATCCTAAAGCAAAGGGGACGGCAGAGGGGCGGAAAAATATCAACTGGTAGTGAGTTCAGGAGTGGTTCTTAGATTATTTATGTAAAATCAACGGAAGCTTGGAACAATATAAAAAGGGTATTAAAAATTAGGAAAAGTAATTTAGAATCAAAAGGAATTTTCGGGAATTTGAATTTTTTAAAAATAATTTGGAGGATTTAAAAATTTTTCCGCCAGCTGGTTTCGAACTCATCCTCCGCTGTCGACGCCAAACTGAAGGTAGGTGACTTTAGCCATTAGGACATTGTTGCTTCACTAAAAGAAGCTCTTTAAAAGAAGACAGCATTTTATATTTGGATGATTTCAGTCTCATTGGCCGTTATTTTTAGCCCCGCCCCCAGTTGTAGTATCTATGAGGGTTTGGAAAACAGCCTCCGGCTCACGTGTTATCATTCACTGTACCTTCCAATACCTTCCAATTCATAGTTTGAATCTAAACAAAGGCCGTCGTATGCAAAGAGACCAGTGAACGTTAAATCTTTCGTGGCCTCAAATGTCCTTACGTTGATGTGGAGGTTTGGAGAATTGTTTGCCAGCTCAGGTGTTACCTCGTCATCTGACCGTGGTTCAAAATTACGTGGTGGTGTCCTCGAATCTTTCCTTTGGAGGATAGATCCGCATCGTCGTCAATAGCCCGTTGGACTGCTTCAGTGCGACGTTATTTAAACTTACCTACCTAACTAACTAAGATGGTCATGTTGACTGCTTCGTCTTCGTGTAAAGAAAATCAGAAATATTGTTAATTTCACTGACGTAGTGGAAACCTACATCTATTCCGACCAAAGACCGTCGTGTACACCAGTGTTGTTGCATCTTAAATCTGTTGCAGCCTCAAATATCCTGACGCTGGCGTGGTGTTGAAGTGTGAAGCGTGGGATGATGGTTTAGATGGCGACTTCGTGCGAACGACGATGAATTGTCTTTGAATCTTTTCTTTCGGGATTGCTTCCCGATTGTTTCACGTGTTCTTACAGTGCTACGTAAATTCTACCTAAATTACTTATTTTTCAATGGTTGAGTTGGGATTTATGGCGCAAGGGACATATTTGGACAAACCGTGCCAAGCCACAAAAAATGGATGAAATGTCCTCATTTTGTCTTGGGGTGGAGAGAGGGGCCCTGGTTGCGAGTTGTTGACCTCCTCATCTCACCATGGTTCAAACTTAAGAGGTGTTTTCCTCGAGTTCGTACCGTATCCATATGACGATCCATTCGGAAAGGATCCCGGACCATCGTCAACAGTATGCTGCAGTGAGACAACGACATATCGCACCCCGACATGAAAAGTGACACAAGTCAAGAAATAAAATTTTCAATGTTATGTCATTGAAAAATATGTATGAGGTGCCCCAGCATGTTATATTACTATTCTATAGAATACATTAGAAGTAACCACCATAAATACTTAGGTATAATTGAAAAGAAGCTTTTCTATTTCAATATATTTTATAGTATCCTTTAAGTTGATGTTTCTCAAATTATACAATTTTGAGTTGCGTCACTTTTCTTGCCGGGATGCGATATCCAAACTCATGCAAAGTTACTAATGTACCTAAAAGTGCCAAATAAGATACTGCCTCGAAAATAAAGCCACTGAAAATAAAAAGGGTCTAATATGGAATCATTACATCGCACCCCGGCAAGAAAAGTGAAACCAGTCAAAGAATAAAAGTTTTGATATTTTGTCATTGAAAAATATGTATGGAGGTGCCCCAGCGTGTTATATTACTATTTTATTGAATATAATAGAAGTTACCACTATAAATACTTACCTAAAATTTAAAAGAGAAGCTTATACTATTTCAATATATGTTTTATGGTATCCTTTAAGGTGATATTTCTCAAATTCTACAAATTTGAGTTGCGTCACTTTTCTTGCTGGGATGCGATATCCAAACTCATGCAAAGTTACTAATATAATAAAAGTGCCAAATAAGATATTGCCACGAAAATAAATCCACTGGAAAAAAAAGGGTCTAATATGGAATCATTATATTGCACCCCGGCAAGAAAAGTGACACGTCAAAAAATAAAAGTTTTTATATTATGTCATTGAAAAATATGTATGGAGGTGCCCCAGCATGTTGTATTACTATTTTATAGACTATAATAGAAGTTACCACCATAAATACTTACCTAAAATTTAAAAGAGAAGCTTATACTATTTCAATATATATTTTATGGTATCCTTTAAGTTGATGTTTCTCAAATTCTGCAATTTTGAGTTGTGTCACTTTTCTTTCCTTGGTGCGATATGTTCTATCTACCTACCCTAAAATTCCTTCACAACTGGTTGGTAATATTGGGGGTTTGTGGAGCATGATACTTAGCCTAGCCGTGACAAAAAGAGTTATACAAGGTCGAGAATATAATAGGTAAATAACGTCATACTGGAGCAACACAACGGGCTATGGGCGATAGTACGTTAACGATTTCGAACGTAAAGATCCAATTAAGGCATCGTAACTTTGTGAATCACGGTCAGGTGACAAGAACATCACCTGAGCTGTCACCTCAATTTCCGCACCACGACAACGTGAGGACATTTTGGTGCCATGACTTATTTAACGTGCACCTGTCCTACACAACGTTATTTGGCTGGACCTAGTTTCGAACTTTAGGGACTACAAAAAGTAAGACCGCACCATCCAATCAATCTCATTTAATATACTATACCAGGACACTTGCAGATCACGAAACAGAATCTTCATCAATTACCTGAAGATAAATGTTAACGGAATCTTCGGAATTTATTCATCAATAACCAGATCATGTCACATTTTTCTCGTGAGGATTTCCCGCAATTATCCTCAAATGGGATCTGAATGAACCCAATTGTTAACAATTAAAGTTGGACTGTCATCGGTATTTCGATGAATAATTCATGCGGTGTCTTGCAATTTGGGAAGATCGAACTTGGATATTAATTGGGATTTTCAAGAAGCTCATTTATAACAGGGAAGAGAAGTGCCTGAACGTATAAGAAGGTAGGTGGTTAATTAACGGCACAATGAAGCAACACGAAGGTCTATTGGCGACACCTGAAATTATAGATTAATAACGGAGTTTGAAATTTCGAAAGCGACTGAGATGAACATTTTGTTTATACATTTATTTGAACGAAAATTAAGATTTTACTTTTTCGACTTTATTGAGGTTTCCTATACATCGTAAGAAGCTTCGTTGTGCTTCACATGTAGGAAGGGTCACTTGCAAGGCAGGTGCCTCCTCCAATGTGTCATCGGAATGCCGAATATATTCTGATTGGTTAATATTTGGCCTCAGCTGCTGTTTTTTCGACATGCGCTTTACAACGTAGAGAATTCGTCGTAGATGATTCGCTAAAAAATCAAGGTAATGTTGACTGTTTTCTTTAATTGTTGCGGTGTTGTGCATTTTGATTTTCTACCAACTGGTCTGACGGTCAATAAAGATTATTATTTAAGTGTTTTTCGCCGTTTGCCTGAAACAATTTGTCCAAAACGACCTAAATTGTGCGAGATAACTCATGGGTTTTGGCATCACGATAATACGCCGTCTCACAATGCCATTATTTTTCGTGATTTTTTGACAAAGCATTCAACAAATACGCCTTCACAAGCTCCGTGTGACTTTTTCTTATTTCCACCGGTGAAACTCCCTCTTCGTGGTTACCGTTTTCAGTCCATTGATGCAACAAAAGAAAATACGAATCGAATCCTGAAGGGGTTACAAAAAACGACTTTAAGGTATGTATGAGTAATGTAAAATACGTTAGCAGAAGTTGGTGAAGTCGGAAGAGATTACTTTGAAGGAGATGTAATAATTTTTGACCAATAAAATGATAACTTTTGGTTTTATATATGAAAATGCATTATATATGTACACTATCCTACAATAATGGACCGAACAGCAAGATGTGATGACATAAGGGAAACAATGCATGCTTTAATACGGAGATGGTCCCCCACGTAATAACATTACACTGGCAACCCTTCTGGGCATGCTTTCAACAAAGTTTTGATATACAGCTATGGGAATTTGTGCTGCAAGAATGTCTCCAGCCCAGCTGTAGATTTTGGACGTGGTTCCCTAGTCCGTAAGCGTCGCTCTACTTCGTCCCACAAAATTTCTATGGGGTTTAGGCCGGGACCACGAGCAGGACAGGGAATACGTTTTACATCCATATCTTGATACCACTGCATGACAGAGGCTGCAACATGGCATGGAGCGTTGCGTCCTAGAAGTAATATTTATCTATTCCATAAAATTGCCAGAGCGTAGAAAGAACCTGATTGTCCGAAATATTCATATAGGCCTCGAAGTTCAATTTACCAAGAACAATATGTAAAAAATGTCCTCGGCCGTCTCACGAAAAACACCTCCAAACAAGAAGTCGGATTTTATGCAAATCTGACACACACACACACACACACACACACACACACACACACACACACACACACACACACACACACACACACACACACACACACACACACACACACACACACACACACACACACACACACACACACACACACACACACACATATTGAGAGCGAGGTAGTATAAAATGAAATAAACTGTGTGAACATGGATTGGATCCGCCAATTTCCATTTCCAGCAACACCTTGTTCTTCTCATTATAATATCACCCGTAAAGGTGTTTTCTGTCCAGCACACTAGGTCAAAAGACCGAATAATTCATATCCAATTTTTCCTCCATGTATGATTAATGAACACTTTCCTTACGTTATGCACGGCACCAAATACATCACTTTCTAGGCCGAGTCACTATAAAAAAAAAAACTCACGCAACTCTCGGAAGAGATAAATCGGGATTCGAGATATTCTCAGGAACCGATTCAGGCGAAAATTAATCCATGAATTATAAATTTCGGATCGGAATTTTTACGCTTTAGTAGGATGGCACTTTGGCTGAATCTTGTTCCAGATCTTTTAAAACGTTTAAGAGGGTAGCGGAATTGTTACGTCGATAGAGGCCAGATCTCGGCTTCAATATCGAGGCATTATAGAAGACATTATTTCCTACACAGAGTTTGTGGTTTAAATTTACGGGGTATATGTTGTGCTATAGAGAGTTTGTGGTTCAAAATTATGTTATGCTGTTCAACACTGAGTTTGTGGTTGCAAATTACGAAGTATTTGTTGTCCTACACCGAGTTTGTGGTCCAAATTACATGATGTTGCATTACAGAGTTTGTGGCTCCAAATAACGTGGTGTTGCCCTAAAGAGAGAAGGGCTTCAAAATTACGTGGTGGTGTCCTACACACAGTTTGTGGTTCAAAATTCCGCGTTGTTTTCCTACACAGAGTTTTCGGTTCAAAATTACGCGGTGTTGTCCAATGCAGAGCTTGTGGTTGCAAATAACGAGGTATTTGTTGTCCTACACAGAGTTTGTGGTCCAAATTACATGGTGTTGTATTACAGAGTTTGTGGTTCCAAATAACGTGGTGTTTCCCCACATAGAAGTGTTGTTTTAAATTACGTGGTGTTTGTTGTTCAACACAGAGTTTGTGGTTCCAAATTCCGTGTTGTTGTCCTACACAGAGTTTGTGGTTCCAAACTACGTGGCGTTGTCCTACACACATATTTTCATTTTGGAAAACTTATTTAAAAAGTGTCGATGGAAAAAAGGAGGGATTTTTTTTATTAAAATGTTTTTCATGAACAGTATAGTTTAAATTCATATTGTGAAGGTAGTTAGTTGAACTTACATCGCCTTAAAACAACACAACGAGCTATTGCGGACAGTCTGGTATAAGACCCGGAGGCAAAGGTCCGAGGACAACACTCATATTTAAACCACGGTCAGATTTGAACCACGGTCAATTTTGAACCATTGTCACGGTTGAAAAGGTTAGCACTTGAGTTGGTAACCCGCTCTCCAAATTCCCACACCATGCCAACGTGAGGACATTTGAGGCCACGACAGATTTAACGTGCATCAACTACCACGTACGTTCTGCTCTTTGGTTGGACTCGGTTTCGAGCTTGTCATGCTCCGATTTCTAATCCGATGTTCTTCCAACTAGGCTACCGCGGCCCTAGTAAAAGAGGGTAAGTTATTGTTTTGAATTGATGGAATGAGAATGTAGGATGGTTTTGATATTACATTTTTGATGAACAATAGTGTTTTCCAGCATACTATGTATTAAATAACCTAGACAATTGGGTAATTGGTAATTTTAGTTCACGTCGTACTAGAGCAACGCAACGGGCTATAACCCAGACAATTGGGAGGTAGATATTTTAATTAACAATCCGTTATAAACCTCGAAGGGAAACATCCGAGAACAACACCATGTAATTTTGAACCACGATCAGATGACGAGGACACACCTGAGCTGGCACCCAACTCTCCATAACTCCAACACAACAGTAACCCAAACAATTGCATGACGAGTTTAAAATTCTTATTAATCCTTTGAATACTTACTCAGGTTCGCGCGATCCTAGTTGGAAGAGCAACGGATTAGCAACAGATTAGTAACCCGAGGGCCGCGAAACTAGGACCAGTCAAAGACGTTCGTGTACGCGGGAGTTGGTACACATTAAATCTTCTGTATTCACAAATGTCTTTACGTTTATGTTGTGTGGAAGTTTGGAGAATGGAGTTGCCAGATCAGGTGTTGACCTCGTCATCTGACCGTGACTCAAAATTATGAAGTGTTGTCCTTGCTGACCGATATTACCAAAACTGACCAGATCTTAATGGACAAAATATCTCTTCATTAGAATAAACTTGACCATGCCTTTATCTCGTAAGTATCGAAAAATCAGAAATATCTTGATGACGAGATAACCTGTAATTAGCATAAATGGTCAGATCTTGATAGCTACTATACCTCACCGATACCCCTTGGTAGGTAGGTGTTTTGATCAATGTCGCACTGCAGCAATACAACGGGCTATTGAACCCCATCCGTGATAAATTCCGAACGGAAATGTTAAAGGACAAGAGCAGGTAATTTTGAACCATGGTCAGATGGTAATGGTAATTTTAGTTAACGTCGTACTTTAGCAAGACAACGGGCTATTAACGACGGTCTGGGATCTGTCCCTTAAGGGAAAGATCCGAGGCCAACACCTCGTAATTTTGAACCACGGTCAGATGACGAAGCAACACCTAAGCTGGAATCCTACTCTCCAAACTTCCACACCACACCAAAGTGAGGACATTTATGGTATAGATTTAACGTGCACTAATATCCTTAGTACACGTGTTTTGGTTGTATTCAAACTCAATACCTCTTATATTCACTGGAATGGGTAATGGTAATGGTAATTTTAGTTAACGTCGTTCTAGAGCAACACAACGGGCTATTGACGACGGTCCGGAATCAGTCCCTTAAGGGAAAGATTCGAGGACAACACCTCGTAATTTTGAACCACGGTCAGATGACGAAGCAACACCTGAGCTGGCACCCCACTCTCCAAACTTCCACGCCAACCCAACGTGAGGACTTTCGGCCACGACAGATTTAAGGTGCACCAGCCGCCTCTACACCATACGCTTACAAACATCCATGCCCGGACCCGGATTCGAACCAGGAACCTTCTAACACCTTAACCACTATACCGGTTGGTCGGCACAACAATCTGGGATCAATGCCAAAGATATTTTTTTTGTAGAAAACTAATGTTTCAAAAATGTGGGTCAGTTTCATTGCAAAATAGTTGTCAATACATAAACATACATAAATAATCATCGAAAAAACAAGCAAACCCAAAAAATTGCAGCACAAATTGTGGTTTCTATAATAATAAAAAGTGTTATGGTATATCCTAGATAGGAGCTAAATTATTTCTTTAATGGAAACTCCCTTTTCGAAAACTTTAATAAACTTCCTTTTCTGGATAAGATAATTTTTTACCAACTTACTATCATCGAGTTCAATCTTAAATTAATCGTTTGTTAAGATATTCAATTAAAGCCAAATTGCTGCAACTTCCTGTTTTCATCTTTTAAAGTTTTTATTTTAACCAGTTTGTTAAAAGCCGTTTTCAGATTAATGGCTGGATCCAATTTTAAAATTCATTAGTTACAAACAATGAATGATATCTTTTAGTCCCATTACAGATACAACTTTAAATTAACTTTTTTAAGTTCTGAAGTAAAGTTTGTGCAAGCATTGTATTCAAAAGATAAATTCTATTTGAATAACAGGACACTAGAAAGAGTGAAATACAAAGAGCTGCAAGTTAAACAAGTTTGTTACATCTAAAAATACGACCGTAAGCTAAGCCACCGGTTTTTAAAAAAAGAGGCAGCTCATTGAACGAATTTATTCTGTCATATAGCATGGCGACCAACCGCTCTTGATGTTAACGTGCTAGTTTCTAGATAGGAAGGCTCTTGGTTAGAATCCGGGTTAATACATGGATGTTTGTAAGCGTATGGTGGGACAAACAGGAACGCCCAATCATTACATCTTCAAATGCCCTCTAACGTGTTCTCATCATCTCAAGCAGCCATCAGATGTTAATTATGCGGCATGGGCAAAAAACACAGCCAGCAACGATCAAGCCCAGTCAAAGATAATACCAGTCATGAGTTTCCTTTCGGACAACATAGACTACCTCATCCAATAAACTGTTCAGGTGCCTCTACATATCCGGATCCAAGAGTATCTTGACCACGACTACAGACTAATTTGCTTTTTTTTGTATGCAACTTTGTATTATTACAGTATATATAATGTAGTGCATAACGGGAAACCTCATTATGAGAAGTTCTGACCATGAAACCATAGAAAGAGTGCCTTCACGGTTTAAACCAAACCACTTTTCCGCAGCTTGTCCACAAAAAACCACTTTTACCTGTCCTGTGGATGGGGGGTAAGGGGGACACCTGCGGTGTCCAAGTCCAAGCGTATGGTGTAGAGGCGGCCGGAGCACCTTAAATCTGTTGTGGAAGAAATTCCTCACGTTGGGTTGGTGTGGAAAATTGGAGAGTGGGGTGCCAGTTCAGGTGTTAATTCTTCATTTCACCGCGGCACAAATTTACGTGAAATTATTCACGGATCTTTCCCTTATGAGATTGATCCCGGACCGTCGTCAATAGCTAGTTGTGATGCGCTAGTACGATGTTTTTGCCCCATTGGAACAGTAATGGTAATTTGGTATTTTTTAGTTAACGTCGTACTAGAGCAGGGGTGGCCAACCTTTTACATACTATGCGCCAATTTTTTTCACATACGAGTTCAGATGCGCCATACAACTCAAGCACCTTTTCTACCTAACGTTCATGGTCCTGCCATATCCTTAGTAACTTTTTTAATAAAAGTATCTTTACCGACATAATTAACATTTTTAAATGATTTAACTTATTGTATGTAAAACAATGTCTATTACAGAGAATTCTTCCAATTTGAATCAGTCATTCGCGACCTCGTGTACCTTTTAATAAATTTCATGGATGAAAATACTTGATCCCATCTATATGTCGTTCCAATACGACATATATAACTTTTTAGCACATTTTCTTAGTTCCGGAAAATATTTACAGTGTAATGAACGCCAGATATTAATCATGTCAGAAGCAATTTGATCTGAATAATAAAGCTCATGAAATTTCAATTTCAATACCGAATTTGTTTTGAAATCAATAAGAACATTTTTTTGTTACTAGGCATCTTCATTCACTAAGTGAAAATGCTTTATTAATGCGATCATGTTGTTTTCTTCTGTAGCCAAATCAAGAAAACGACTTTCAAATGACCCTTGTAATAACTAATTTTAATATATTTGGTCAAATTGTTCCGCAGCACATCCACGATACAGCTAGCATTAGTCTGTCTTGGAATAGCAATTTCGTCTGATTTCTTTTCAATACCCTAATAACCAAGATGGCTTGCAAATATTTGGAAACAAGTGCTAAAGCAATTTCATAGGACACTTCTGTCATCACTTCGTCTTCACAACTTACATTAGCAAAAATATTTTGTCTTCTGATTTCTTCCTTTTTTTAGTAACATATTCTTTACGTAACTCCAACCCGAGAAAAAGTTTAACTTTTCTTTCTATTGTAGCCTGATGCTGTGTTTTATAGTGTTTATTAATATCATGTCTTCTATTATGTGATAGAGTAGTTTCAAAAACAATATAAAAAACGATTTTCCTGATGGACTTGCTGTAAATAACCCCTTTTCTTACTGTTCATTAAATTCACTTTTTCTCTCATACTTTTTGCGCTTCTTTTGCTCATTTTCTTTTGCACAGTGATAGATAACAGAAATGTAAAAAAAAAAAAACACAATTTTTTTTAAAAAAATCTTGAAAAAGAACAAACAGATCACAAGTAAGTCGTATCACACAGAATATAAATTGCAAACTCAAAAAATTGTGACAAAATGAGGATTAAAAAAGGTCTATGAATTGAATTGAGAGTACTGTGTTGTTGAAAATATGAAGATATTTTCAGTTATGGCGCCTACTTCAAAAGAATAAGGAGGCACAATAATGCAAAGCGCCACTTGTAATCATCCAATGCGCCAAGTTTGGCGCATGCGCCACAGGTTGGCCACCCCTGTACTAGAGCAACACAGCGGGCTATTGTCGACGGTCCGAGATCAATTCCTTTCAAAGTCCAATATGATTTTGTAAGTTACTTAATTTATGTGCATCTTTTTATCAGTAATGGTAATGGTAATGGTAATTTTAGTTAACGTCGTACTAGAGCAACACAACGGGCTATTGACGACGGTCCGGAATCAGTCCCTTATGGGAAAGATTCGAGGACAACACCTCGTAATTTTGAACCACGGTCAGATGACGAAGCAACACCTGAGCTGGCACCCCACTCTCCAAACTTCCACGCCAACCCAACGTGAGGACTTTCGGCCACGACAGATTTAAGGTGCACCAGCCGCCTCTACACCATACGTTTACAAACATTCATGCCCGGACCCGGATTCGAACCAGGAACCTTCCGATCTAGAGGCTAACACCTTAACCACTATACCGGTTGGTCGGCCATCTTTTTATCAGAACGTTCTAATATAATAGTTTCGTGAATAGCCCGTTGTGTTGCTTCAGTATGACGTTAGTTAAAATACCAGCCAACCTGATATAATAGTTATTTTAATTAAAGTCACACTGGATCAGCGGTGAGACGCCGACCAACCGGTATAGTGGTTAAGGTGTTAGCCTCTAGATAGGAAGGTTCCTGGTTCGAATCCGGGTCCGGGAATTTATGTTTGTAAGCGTATGGTGTAGAGGCGGCTGGTGCACCTTAAATCTGTCATGGCCGAAAGTCCTCACGTTGGGTTGGTGTGGAAGTTTGGAAAGTGGGGTACCAGCTCAGGTGTTGCCTCGTTATCTGACCGTGTTTCAAAATTACGAGGTGTTGTCCTCGTATCTTTCCCTTAAGGGATTGATCTCGGACCGTCGTCAATAGCCCGTTGTGTAGCTCTAGTACAACGTTAACTAAAATTACCATTACCCACTTCGAAGTGTAACGGTTTAGCAATCAGAGAGTTGCGAGTTCGAATCCAAACAAAGACCGTCGTGTACAAAGGGTGGCTGCTGCATGTTAAATATGTCGTGGCCTCAAATGTCATCACGTTTACGTGGTGTAGAAGTTTGGGGAGTTAGGTGCCAGCTCAAGTGTTACCTCGGTATCCGACCGTGGTTCAAAGTTACGCGGTGTTATCTTTGGATCTTTCGGGTTTGGTCGCAGACCGTCGTTAATAGGTCTCACCGCTGATCCAGTGTGACGTTAATTAAAATAACTATTATATCAGGTTGGTTGTGGTATTTTAACTAACGTCGTACTGGAGCAACACAACGGGCTATTCACGAAACTATTATATTAGAACGTTCTGATAAAAAGCGTGGTTCAAAATTACGAGGTGTTGTCCTCGAATCTTTCCCTTAAGGGACTGATTCCGGACCGTCGTCAATAGCATGTTGTGTTGCTCTAGTACGACGTTAACTAAAATTTCCATTACCATTACCATTACTGATAAAAAGATGCACATAAATTAAGTAACTTACAAAATCATATTGGACTTTGAAAACTTCATTCAAGTAAATTGATGGAAAAAAAATTTATTGATCGCGTAAGGAAATGAATAATGCACACCATATAATTCTTCACTGACTCGTGTAAAACAGGAATTCAATGTATCCCATAAAAACTCGGATCACTTTACGGATTACCAGTAGTTTAGTCGCTACATTAAACAGGAATGTCACGCGCCATTTAGAAACAGGAATCTTTAAAAAAGATTATGCAAACGAAGGACTTTTTTTGTGGAAATATTTTGGTACTCTTCCACTTTTCTTTACATTCTACTTGAAGTAGATTAATTCTACCTCGCAGCGAAAAGGTCGATTTTTTTAAAGCACAGTTCCTAGTAATGAAATTGGAGAATTTAAGAGATTTTATTCGGTAACCGATCATTTACCTCTTAGACCTACGATGGGCTATTAATTTGTGATGGCGCTCCCACTCACTAATCCGTAAAGTGATTTCGACAAGTTGTCTAGAGAATTTTGCAAATGAGTGAGCAAAATAAGATACGTGTCTTGTTCAACAAGATCTGACCAATTTTGCTAACGACACGATACCTCGTCCATCGACTGACCAAATTTTCTAATGACGAGATATCTTGGCCATCTAAATCTGACCAGTTTTACTCTAATCAGGATATATCTCGTAATCAAGATATTACGATTTTTTTAAATACGGCGTGATCAATATATGTCCAATTTTTCTAATGACTAGATATTTCACTACATCAAGATCTAGTTAATTTTTTCTAACTACATGTCTCACTACACCAGGATTTGGTCTGTGTTTCTAATTAATAGATATCTCACTACATTGGGCTCTGGTTAGTTTATTTAATAAGATATCTAGACCATCCAAATCTGACCAGGTTTGATAATTGAGGATACATCTTATGTCCAAGATATTGCGATTCTTTTAAATATGGCGAGACAAAGATCTAGCCAGTGTTTTACTAACTAGATATATCACTATATCAAGATCTGGTTAAACTTTTCTAATGACTACATGTCTCACTACATCACGTTCTGGCCAGTGTTTCTAATAGATATACTTACTCACATAGTAAATACAAGAACCACCACACGACTAATTGTTTTCAAGAAAGGACGTATCATCCCTTTCAATATTTATAAATAACTAGCAAAATACGCGACCTTACTCGGTTTGAATTGGTTTACTCTAGATTGAAGAGATAATCAAAATATATAATGACTTACGTCTTTTGTAGAATAAAAATTTATTTTAACATCTTTCGCCATCGTTATATTTTCTACAACTTACTTTGGACACAAATTCTACACATGCATATCCATTCATGTAATACATTTCACATACATCGCACAATTGCTGTATGACAAAGTTACAAAATGACAAAAGGTGATACTAAGGTTACTACTATAAAAGACGATTTATAGGAAGATTTGGAATTCCCTTTCTTAAGTTCTTTTCATGTTCAACTCAATTAATTAAAATTACGATTTACGGCGAGTGCTCTCGCACTTATAGTCAACAAAACAATATTTTTTTTACTTGTGGCACTCTTGCCTCCGGTATGCGACATTGTGAAATTTTGCAATCTTCTCCTGTCATTATTACAACGAATTTTTTAATGTTGGAAAAAGTTCCAGTTTGGATTAATAAACATTATTATTCTTTAAATAACGGCATTATTCTTTAAATAACGGCATTATTCTTTCAATAATGGCATAACTACACTTAAAATTTACTGAAAATTTATGCTGACTTACCTAACATTTTTAAGTCTAATACTTTGTGGTGCTGTTGCGTGTGATGAGAAGGAAAACACATTTATTAAAATAATGAATATTTAAAACAGGAAACAGCGAAGTAAAACAAAATAAAAGATGTCGCAAAAAATTGTTCTAAAGATATTAATTTGTGATTCAATTTTATCTCTTGATCTCGCACAGTTGCCACAACTTACAAATAAAACTGCACAAAATTTAGAAATGTGAAATTAATTCAGAGCGAAAGAACCAGAAAAAATATCACTGCTCGCGCGATCTTGTTCATTCTCGTTTCATTGAAAAATATCGTCTGTCCCAAATATTAGGAAATCGTTTTCATTGCGCAAAGAATAAAAATAAGACTCGAAATAAATGAAGTATCAGAGTTAAAATTCCATAAAAAAAATAATTTTTTGAAGAATAATTACTTTTTTAGCAGTACTGGTAAAGCAATCGAAGTAATCGTAATATTCAATAGGCATTCCAATTTTTCCAAAACTACCAAATTATGGTTGATTTAAGTATACTTACTTTAAAAATTAAGAACTTTAACTTGGATAAACAGGTCTGAATTAAGTCTAAGATAGTAAAACTATATATCCAAAGAAATTGCTGATTGATTGAATATTATAGTTTATATTTTTTTATGTTCAAAAGAGAGAGATATATATACTTCTAACACATTCTTACTATAGATACTTCTTCCACATTCTTACTATAGATACTTCTTCCACAAAATCGATCAATTAAACTAATTGAAATAGAACTTTAACTATCCGAGCTTGAATTATCCGGATCACTCTGCGAAATCAATGAAATATGCAAAATCCGCATTTTATTAAGTTTCTCATCGGTGAATGATTAAAACGAATACGAATTGTCGGTTGAGGACATATAGAAACATCATAGTGAAAATTCCTGGATGTTCCGAGAGCTGTGCAGAGGACGTAGGCGATTGGCTGGTGTTTGATTCTTCGGACCCTGGATTCCAAATTCTCAGTGAGGATGAACTCACTCAAAGTATGAGAGAACTCATTGATGACTCGGAAAATGACGACGACATTTCTACTCATACAGACTTGGGACCTGTAGCTAGTAAAGCGTTTGACTGCCTTTCAAAATTGCTAAAATGGATGGAACAGCTTCCTCAGTTCGACCATCAACAGCTACTCGCATCAAGTGCATGCGAGATTTGGCTACTCGAAAACGAGTAGACACCAAAACTACTGACTTTGATTGATATGCTTAAGCAATGATGCATTTTTATACAGTATGTACATTTTATACAGTACAAATGTAAACAAAATAGTTTTCATACACTTTAAATTAAAATACATACTAAAGCAAAATTCGTTTTTTTACTATGAAATAAACTTTTTATCCTGAATTATTCAATTATTCGTAACTTCGATTATCCGGATGGAGTCAGCTGAAAACTGATTCCAGATAATTTGAGTTCTAACGTATTTACACGGTTTCTTGATTCAGAAAAATAAGAGATATATACTTTTTTATCAAATTTGCTTAACGAACTGGTTGTTTGATATAAAATCTTCAGTATATATAAAACAGGGATGTAAAAACCAAGGTTCAGATAAAATTCACTTTGACTTATGGGAGGACCACCCAAATAAGAAGGAAGTCATTTATCATATATTATTTATTTTGATCGATATTTATTACTTATATTTTATATTGTTACAAAAAGAGAATAATAATAATAAGTAAATAAAATTTCAATTTTACGCGTGGCAATGCATTGGTTTAAATATTCTATTTGTTTTGATTTTTGTAGTAGCCAAGCTCCAAATTACTTCAAAATGTTTAATAGTGAAGCGTTTTCTATTTCTTGATATTGCTAACTTAAAAAGTTTGTTTACAATTTTTAGAATGGTGACGCAAAGAAACTTGCTTTCTTTTGTACTTTTTCCTCGCAACAAAATTTGCCCGACATTAAAATTAAAATAAAGCGTGCTAAGGTGGGCCGCCCCCAAATGAACGGAGGGCCGAATGAGGTCCGCGTTCCGCGGTCTGTACATCCTTGATGGAAGAAAAAGAAATTATACTTTTCCCCGCTCTAAAGTAAATTATTAAATAAAAAATCCAATATTAATCGACTTTTATACTCATTGCGATAGGTTCAAAATTCGTTGTACGATTTTACTAACGCCATAGTGCGACATAGGTAGGTATTTAAGTACCGTTGCAATTTAGCTACACAAGGACTATTGGCGACGGTCTGAGATCAATCCTTGAAGGGAAAGATCCGATTACAATACCACGTAATTCTGAACGACGGTTACACCTCTCCAAACTTCCACACCGCTCCAACGTGAATACACTTGAAGCCACGACAGATTTAACATGCACCAAACACCCTTTATATACGATGGTCTGTGGTTAGATTCAAATTTGCAACCCTCCAGTGTTTGCTAATTCTTTACTCTTCCAATCGGGCTACATTTGAATCATGATGCGACAAAATGAGAATTACATTGCCAACTAATTCTTTACTCTTCCAATCGGGCTACATTTGAACCACGATGCAACAAAATGAGAATTACATTGCCAACTAATTCTATACTCTTCCAATCGGGCTACATTTGAACCATGATGCGACAAAATGAGAATTACATTGCCAACTAATTCTTTACTCTTCCAATCGGGCTACATTTGAACCACGATGCAACAAAATGAGAATTACATTGCCAACTAATTCTATACTCTTCCAATCGGGCTACATTTGAACCATGATGCGACAAAATGAGAATTACATTGCCAACTAATTCTTTACTCTTCCAATCGGGCTACATTTGAACCACGATGCGACAAAATGAGAATTACATTGCCAACTATGTTAAAAACTATGCGGAGGGGAATAGATATAAATCACCAAACCCAAAACTGTCTGGGGTTACTTCAAATCTCTATTTTCTCCCAATGTTTTAAGACCCCGACTGTCGATCTCTTCGGGCCTTTTCTTGAGAGTAAAACTGGCAAAAAATGGATATTTATAGTGGAGGACTGTTCCACAAAGTGGATCGAGCTGTTTGCATTTAATAATGCCACGATTAAGAATGTGCCATGACATTGTTAGAGGACGTTTTTCTATGGTATGGTCAACCAAAACGTCTAATTCGCGACAACGGGTCTCAATTTGTCAGCAGCGTTATACAACAACTTAGTTTCCTGTTGGGAATAAATCAAAATTTAATCCCTGTATACCATCCACAAGCAAACCCGGTCGAAAGGAAAAAATCGAGACCTCAAACCATGACCGGCTATTTTAGTTGGTGAACTGCGCTTGGGATGCGAAACTTTACTTTTCGCGATTTAACTTCGCGATGAACAGTGCCAAGTGTGAAAACACAGGACATACAGCTGCCTATTTACAGTTCGGAAGAGAGATGCGGACACCTGATGAAGTAAAACATGCCTTGCGTGGTATTATTCAAAACGATAATTTCATACACGAGATTACTCCGTACCTCAAAATATTTGTGAACACGTTAAAAGAAGTCAGAGAAAAGGTCGAATGCCAAAAGGATCGGAGAAAGAAGAATGCATATAAAACCAGAAGACAAAGTCCGAATTGCTTCCCAGGAGACTTAGTCCGGATGAACTTACACCCTCTAAGCAATGCGAAAGAGGATATATGTGCGAAGTTAATGCCACGAAGAGATGGGCCCTATGTAATAAAAACTCAGCAATCTACAACTTGAGATAGTTAACCCAGAGAATCCCATAATACCACTTGGAATTCATCCTACATCAACCCTGACAGCGTAAAATGATAACTAAGCCATTGATACCGCTGCGTAGACGTGGTTGCACTCCAAACCCTAAGACCTCAGGAGATATCACTAAGACTGAACTGTGTCATACACGTAGGACAATTACGTTTCCTGGTTCCTTATCGAGACGGTTTGGTGAAACCATAGTGGCTGAGTGCAGCAATGAAGTAATTACTGTCATTAAATCAATAGAGGGCAGAACAGTCAACATGACACTGACGTTGTTGACCTTTACTGATCAAGTACATTATTTGAAAGAGTTAGCTAGCGAAGGTGTGTGTGCGGCGCAGGAGCCGAGAGATGACAAGTATTTCAGATGTTTCTGAAAGCATGTAAAGTCCGCAATGTAAATAGTAGGTAAAATAAAGAATGACTCGATGTCTCTATCTCTCAAGGAGTGTCTGTTACTTGTTCGCCAGCTTCAAGAAGTGATTCTCGTAGGCAAACTACAAACTGGCAATAGATAAAATTCAAATAATTAATAATTTAAGCAATTGATTTAGCAGCAGAAATTAATAACTGCTCCCAATTATAATTTATGCCATTTTCTAAAAATTTAGTGGATTGATTACAACTTTAGCAAATTGCTCGCTTGTGTTCCTCCTGAGACGTTTATTAGAATACCAACTACCATCAAACCATACAAGTATAAAAGCTGCTACATTTGTTCTGTAACGGTTGCGAACGGTTTAAGTGGTTTGGTTTTATCTCGACCATAAAAATCTAGTCAATATTGCCAACAAGGTATGATGACCGATTTTTTTTATGACGAGATGAGATGAGATGATGATGTCCATCAAGATTTGACTGGTGGTACTGATCCGTAGCTTGACACGGCATTCAAGTTGAAAACCACGGTGCCACTACATCTCAACTCCGATGCGCACAGTTGTTATTATTTATTTAGTTATTCATATATACATCCGAATGTTATTTCTAACTCCAAGAAAATGGGCTAGACAATCGGTAGACATCACTTCTTTGGTAAAAGCTAGACAAATAATTTTGACTTTAAAAATAGAACTGGAAATAATATCTTAATAAATTCAAAGGTTAGAAAACCGTTACAAAGCCTGATAAAATCATACAATCTGCGGTTCGGTCTCTACAAAGTAATTGTCGAGAAGTTGGATTTCTGGCAAGGGGAGTTAGTACCTTTAAGGTTGCTCGCGAAAACATACTTTTTTCGATTCATCATAAATAATTGAGTTTTGTATATTGTAGTATAAAATTGATACAGTTTAAAGATAATTGTATGGCTTTAAAAAAACTGCAGTCATATTTCTAATTAAAAACATCTATTTTTAGAAAACTTAGCAAAAATTATACACAATTTCTTCGTTTTGAAATTTACCCACTTAACTTTCCCACAAGATAACTTTTGAAAGATGTACTGTAAAACCCAAATGCTTGCACCAAATTGAAGCACATGAATGTCTTAATTCTGTGAACTAAGGAATTTGTCATATTTGAAGTACAAATATTTATAAAAATTAAAAGTATTAAAATAAGTCAACTTTGAAATTTTTTTAGTTATGTATGGATCCAGAAATAAAAACTTATAGCTCTCATACACAAATCCATAGTTCAGAGAACTAAGATCTTCTTTTAGAATGACCATACAAAATTTCTTAACTCTACGTTTATTAGTTTTTTTTTAAACTTGAGGGAAAGTCAAATGGCTAAATTTCAAAACGATGAAATTATGTATAAGTTTTGCTAGGTTTTATAAATTTTTTTTTTTAATTACAAATAGGACTGCTGTTTTTTAAAAGCCATACAATTATTTTTAAACTGTATCAATTTTATACTACAATATAAAAAATTCAATTATTTATGATGAATCGAAAAAAGTATGTTTTCACGAGCAACGCAAGGTCTAAAAGGTACTGACTCCCAACAATAAATTTTATACAAAATTTAATCAATAGATGGCGAACTACCTTTTGCAAGTGTCACAAATACATAACAATAATTTATTCAAAAAACTACATTGTTAATTAACGTCGCACTGAAGCAAACCTTACACTTTATTGGCTAATATCCACAAAGTCAGGAACGGAATTGAAGTTGAACAGTGAACACAACGATGTGACCACTCTTAATAATTAAAAAAGTAATACAGGTGGACAGCCGAACGACATTCCATAACGACGATAGCGAACACGACGAAGTCGTAACTTCTTTGGTAAACATGAGTACAAATCAGTTTGTATTAAAAGTGGTGCCCCGTAAAAATAAAAAAACGTTGACGAACATTATTACACTGTTTACGAAAATATAAATTTATCGATAAAAGTTAAAAAGCTTTAAAATGTAAGACAAACTACAAAAACAACAACATATAAAAAATTAAGTTTAAATATTGTAACTATCAACCACAAGTGTTCAAATAATTAATTATTTTTTCAATATCTGTAACTGCAGAGTTTAATAGTTTGTACTACTGTTAGTTTCATTTTCTATCAGTTAACTGAAAGTTCTGAATTTATTCGCGAAACTATAGGTTAGTCCAAGTAGTTTCGAGATTAAAATCTCATCACGTTTACAAATGTAACGAGACATCTCGTCATCAAAACATTTCCGATATATTTTTATTTCGTGATTAGGAAAAGTGTTTACTTGATTGCAAGAAAATATTTCCGGCAAAATCGTTAACAAACTTTACATTTACTATATAAAAACAAAAATTTGTAACTATTATCGAAATCAGTAATGGTGTTTAACTTAAAGTAAAACGTTTTTTGCCTTATAACCTTTCAAAGGCTTTAACATATACTTAGACACATAGAAAGAAGAGCCACACTATTAATAGTTCAGAAGCATTTGATGAAATCAGATAAAAAAGAACCTTATGCATATACTTAGTAATTCAGACTTTGAGAGTAGTGAATCGCACTTAGCCAAACAAACAAGCAGGAGAATCCGTAATCAATTACACCTATGCATCCAAATAAATTATATACAATCGGACGCCCATTAGTTTGATAGTTTTTGGTAGCATTAATAATGTATCCTCTAAAAAGTGGTGGCAAGAAAATATTTCCAGCAATCGTTAACAAACTATATAAAAAATAAAACATGTGAAATCCATCTTCTTAACCAATGTTTATACAGTGTTTACTGCAAAATATACTCTGATATATATATATATATATATATATATATATATATATATCTTACTCTCAACAACAATGAAAAATAATTATAAAACATTGATAATTATGTTCCACAAGTTCAAGTGTTTATGAATGGTGTGGAAATTTAGGTGCCTCGTCATCTGACAGTGATTAAAAATTACATGGTTACATGTTATTATAATTACATGTTATTTTCTATACAAATCTATTAGGAAATATATCACCGTTTGACCAATCTACACTAAATTCGGTACACTTATAGTTCAGAACATTGCTGCAAACAGGATATTACTTTCCTGTCTTCTGAAAAATCTGTAGCACTTACAACCATAAAAATTGGCACACAGGTATTGCCTCGAAACAACAATTAAAAAATTTAAAGTTTGTTATCCTGCAATAATTGAATATAGGGTTTGTGTTATTTGAGTTAATACAGGGAAATATTGCGATCATATTTGAGCCCCCCCCCTCCCATCACTTAAATTTCATAAATCATCGTCGTCTTTATCAATGTTTTTGTCTTTTTATGAATTGCTCTATTTCAGTTCAGGAAATCGAAATTCGACAATTTGCATATATTTCGGTTTTTTAGAAATCTGCAATTTTTTATCGGAATTTCGTTTCTGTTTGTATATGTCTTAGTCTTTTGTATATTGCAATGTATTATACAGGAAAAAATGTATATACACAGTACAGTCATATTAATGTGACCACCACCTACTTTCGACGTCAACGTGAAATAACCAATCACAAAAGGCAGGTGGCAGCACATTGCAGTGGAGTGTATATAAAGGATGTCCTATGGCATCGGAAAGCAGAAACGTAGCGATTTATCCGACATCCAAAAGGGCATGATTATTAGCTTTCGGGCCAAGGGTGGAAGCATTTTGGAAACGGTTAATTTTGTGAACTGTTCGCGTGCCGCCGTGGTAAAAGAATACCGTGCATGGCAAAATGGCACTATCCATAAACAACGGCTTGGCACATGTGGTGCACCATGGGCTATAGATGACAGAGGTGAACGAAGGCTACGGAGATGCGTTCGGGCGAATAGACGTGCAACTGTTGAGCAACTGACCGCCCAGATGAACCAAGGGGCTACCAAGAGTGTATCCTCAACAACAGTTCAGCAAACGTTGCTGCGCATGGGCCTCCGCAGCAGACGCCTGGTTAATGCAACTATGCTGACTGCTGTTCATCGGCGACGAAGGCTGGACTTTACACGCCAGTACCGCAACTGGACGTCCACTGAGTGGCGACAGGTGGCTTTTTCCGATGAATCACGTTTTATGCTCCATCGGACAGATGGACGTTGGCGTATACGGCGTGAAACGTCTGAAAGCAAACACCCTGCAACAATTGCCGGAAGGATCCAGGCTGGAGGAGGGAGGTAATCTAGCGCAGCTGGCCACGGCATTGGAGTCGGCATGGCTCAACATCCCAGTGAACACCTTCAGAAACCTAATTGACTCTTTTCCTGCACGTCTCGCTGCGGTCCGCTCTGTCAAAGGTGGTTATTCTGGCTTTTGACAGGTGATCACATTGATGTGACTGGACTGTGTATTTGGAGCGACAAAATAGTCGAAGGTATAATAAAAATTAAAACTAAGTTCAAAAGTACATAATGCGTACAACTTAAATTATTGCTTTTATTCTATGTAAGAAAAGAGAAATGAACATTCTAATTCACTTCAATAAACATTTAGCCTTTTCAACCAAAGCAGCGCCATATTACTCAGTTAGTTTATTCTATAAAAGGGGTAGTTTCAAACTATTAGTTACGAAGGATAAGAAACTGTTTCAAAGAACCATAATATCAACAAATTGGCGTAATAGACTGAGGTTTGCCCCAAAAGAATTGTCGAAATGTCGAATGTTAAATCTTTCAGGGCTTCAAGTGGTCTTGCGTTGGGGTGGTATAACAAACGTTACCTCGTCATGTGATCGTGGTTGGAAATTACGTGCTGCTATCCTCGGATTTTTCCCTTCCGGTTTGATCTCGAACCGTCACCAATAGATTGATGGGATGCTCAAGTGCGACGTTTATTAAATACCTACCTACCAATGTAACTGAGCAGAAATCTCATGACGGCTGAATTTTTTGATGACTAGATCAATATTTTGTCAGTTTTTTTTCTAATGACGAGAGAGTTACGCCCATACAGTCTGTCACGTTTTAATAAGATACATCGTATTGACAACCACCAGGACTGCTAATAATACTGTTAATCTTTAACTGCTGTCATGGGTCTCATAGAACCCGAGTCATTTTTGATAGGTCGTTTCCACCCCTTAAAGTGAATATTGATCCCTGTCCTATTCATTACCTTCCTACTAGTTCCAACAGAAGCCACATTCCAAGACTCGTTAGGCTGCCCCAACTATTTCGTGTTTTACACCATTTGAATTTCCCGCGTGGTCTCTTAGAACCCTTCACAGCATTTGCGTTACCGTCTTGTTGAATGAAATCGTCTAAGTTGGAGTAGGGAATTTCGGCTGAGAGCCTAAAATGGCAACAAACTTTACTACGAAACGACCTGTGTATCTTACACAAAAAGAAATTAAGGATATTGTTGATAATTGGTCGGAAGTAGAGTTCTGGGACAGTGAAATTTCGTATATTACTGAAAGCGAACACGAAATGGATTCAGAAATTTATGCAGTTCAAGGTGAAGAAATTTAAAGTGTATCTTCTCAAGAAGAATATTTCTAGTGAAAAAATAACTTCAAATGGGATGCCCCGGAGGGGGGGGGGGACCAAATCGTGCCGTTAGAACCCCAAAACACAACATAGTTTTACAGTTTCCAAGATTGAAACGTCCTGCAAAATTAGGTCCGAAAGCTGAGCCTGAAGAGACATGGAATATACTTAACTTATATAGTAATATAAAATGTATTTAAAGTTAAGAATTGAATTATCTAAATTCAAAATGTTTAAATAATAATTATCTAAGAAATCTTTCATTAATATATTATATTAATCAACTTTATATGCACTTTAGTGAGCGAGGTCTGAGAGACCCCTCCACACTAGTTACGAGACGGTTTGTGAGACAGCAGTTAAGGGTTAACTGTTATCAGAAACCATAAATATAGGATAAGAAATTTTTTTTCTTTATCTTTATTAATATATTGTGCACATGCTTCTTTGTCACATAGATACTAAGGCGACACGACTAATGTTTTGGCTTCAGTGAAAGTCACAGCTTCCTAAATATTTTTAAATCATGGAGACTTGTTAGAAGCAAGCCAACGAACAGAAACAGAGTTCAAATTTAAAGTTACCTTAATTTTAAATGATTTGATGGCTAACTAGTGTGGCATGTGCAATTTAAATCATCAAGCCACGGTGTCACTACTTAAACAAACCCCGCATTATTGCACAGGATTATCTAAACAAAATTATAAACGTCAGTTTGTACTTGGCAGTCATCACAACTGTTTGCGGTTTAGCTGCATGCCTCATGTGTTAAATAAGATGTCAAGTTCCTTAGCAAATGAGAGTTTAGTTCTTGGAAGCATAACAAGAGCAATACCTCCAATCTTCGTTGTTGCCCCGCGGGTGCCCCAGATGTCTCTAAATAATAGGTGCCTTGAATTCGTGTCTGGGATAGAGATAAGATGGTTTAGTGGATTACACCTAGGAGTGCCAAGGGCTTCGGTTTATTAGGGGGTGGTTGCAATGCACCAAGATTTGACCAAAATAATACGTTCTCATTTGTATATAACGTTTAGTTTGCTAGGAATGTGATTTGTGTTTTCTGTCGGTGTAACGTGTATGTACTGTGATGTGAAGTTCGTAAAATATAACACCTGGTTATGTCAGCTACAAGAGAATTATGGCCCGTTTTACTATTAAGCTCTATAAAGTAACCTAGATTTTTATAGAAGCTTATTTCTTTTCTTTACTTTTCTTTCTTTCCCTTAATGGACTGATCCCGAACCGTCGTCAATAGCCCGTTGTGTTGCTCTAGTACGACGTTAACTAAAATTACCAATTACCTTTACTTTTCTACGAGCCGACCAACCGGTATAGTGGTTAAGGTGTTAGCCTCTCGATCGGAAGGTTCCTGGTTCGAATCCGGGTCCGGGCATGGATGTTTGTAAACGTATGGTGTAGAGGCGGCTGGTGCACCTTAAAACTGTCGTGGCCGAAAGTCCTCACGTTGGGTTGGCGTGGAAGTTTGGAGAGTGGGGTGCCAGCTCAGGTGTTGCTTCGTCATCTGACCGTGGTTCAAAATTACGAAGTGTTGTCCTCGGATCTTTCCCTTAAGGGACTGATCCCGGACCGTCGTCAATAGCCCGTTGTGTTGCTCTAGTACGACGTTAACTAAAAAAAATTACCAAATTACTTTTCTACGTAACGTCTATAGAAATACATTTCAATAGAATCAGCTCGTTTTCTCTAGAAATATATATAATTTTTTTTCTTTTTTGGAACGAAATTTCGTTTTTTCTCGAGTTATATGAAATTGATTTTTTTTCGTAAGGGTAAAGACACGTGGAAATACTCTATGAATTTTCACACTGTTAATTAAAAAAATTCTAAATTGGATGCTTACTTTTGAAGTTAGAGTTCTCTGGCTTTTCGCCAATTGTTTCATTTTACAAAAGTTAATAAATTAATTTAGTTTTTAACACAAAGATTCTACTGTTGGGATCCAATGTTACTGTACTTCAAAAGTTTCAGTTGTAGCCGAAAGAAGACTGCTTTCACAAGCCTTTCTTTTTGATAGTCACTCTTGTGTGTGAAAATCACGTGTTTCTGAAAGATAAATTGTTTATTTCTCGTATACGAATTCGTGTTGCAGAAAATGGTACATAAGCGAAAAACCAAACGTCGGATTTCAGTTTTACATTCGTTTATAAGTGTGCTATATAAGGTACAATACATTCTGGATGTATCACATAATCCCAACTTGATGATTTGAATCACTCCCCTTTCAATATGTAGTAAACTATCTTTAAGTGTGTTGCATTGTTTAAAACCTTTCCAAATTGTCACGGAACACTTATTCAGGTTCAGCGGAACACTGGTGTTCCGAGGAACATAGTTTGAGAAACCCTGTATCAGAGCAACAAAAAACAGGCTATTGACGTCGGTTCGGGATCAATCCATAAGAGAAAGATCCGAGTACAACATCACGAAATTTTGGACCGCGATCAGATGATCGAGGCAACACCTATGTTGGCATCCCACTTTCCAAATTTAGACACCACGCCGACGTGAGGACATTCACAACGTATTTAACGTGCACCAGACTCTTTGTACACAACGGTCTTTGACTGGATTCAAACTCGCAAAACGTTTGGTTGCTAATCCGAAGCTCTTCCAAGAGGGCTATTACGGCCACATGTCGCTTGGTGGTTGGATCTGAGAGATTTTCTTTGAATATTTTTTTTTTTTTCTATTTTAAAGGGAAGGAAATGAGACGGCATGTCCCTGTCATGTTGGATGGTGGTGGGACTGATTCCTTAAAATTATTTCGTGTGTTGGTTTTCTAAGCCAAAACACATTCACCCCTGCTTACTCACCAAGACGCTTGCGAAGGGAGTGTTGGTTTGCAGGGTAAACCAAACTCAATTGCGTAGCCATCACTGAGGGATTGCGATAGTTAGTGAGCAAGGGGAGCAGCCCACTAGTTTTTATAAATAATTCAGACTTTAAAAGTGGTGAACTGTCTGAAGCAATCCAAAGACCGTTGACAAGGCGGTTCCAATTTCATCTGCTCGGTAGCGTGAGACGATATCCAAGTTGAAAACCAATTCGTCAATGCATCTCAACTTTAATGTGACCAGCCGTTCTTATTGAATTTGGTATTCAGCTATTGAGTCAAAAGCGTTTTTCTACATCCAGAAAATGGGCTGGAGAATTAGTTGCCATGATTCCTTTGGTAATATATCAAATAATTTCAACTTTAAAAGTGGAACTTAAAAGAATATCTTCAAAAACGGTTAAGAAACCGTTTTAAAAGAATAACAGAATCCTACGATTGGCGAATTAAAGTGCAGTTTTCACCAACGTGACTGTCGAAAAGTTGGATTAACAACACATTTTAATAGAATATATCATTGAAAGATTGCGTGGTACCTCTTGCATGTCGCAAATATGACACGTTGATTCTTTCAATACTGTATGCAGTTGGTAACGTCGCAATAAAGCAACACTATGTTCTACTGACAAATATCCCAAAACAATCGCCGACCAACCGGTAGTGGTTGATGTGTTAGCCTCTAGATAGGAAGATTCCGGGTTCGGGCATGGATGTTTGTAAGCGTATGGTGTAGAGGCGGCTGGTGCACCTTAAATCTTCATGGCCGAAAAGTCCTCATGTTGGGTTGGTTAGTGGGGTGCCAGCTCATGTGATGCTTCGTCCTCTGACCGTGGTTCAAAATTACGAGGTCACTTAAGGGACTGATCGCGGACCGTCGTCAATAGCCCGTTGTGTTGCTCTAGTACGACGTTAACTTAAATTACCATACTACTACCCTAAACAATCCTAAACCTTGAGATTCGAAAACACTGTATCATTTTAAACGAAATTCAGGATAAACATCAAATTGCGCCTGCTCGAACGCGCTCCACTCTTTGCACTTAACTTAGTAGTACAGCTAAACAGCCGAACGACTTAAAAACAAGACAAGCTTTCTAACAATGCAATAATCACGTTTTTAGTAAATATAAGCAAAAATAATTTCGTCTTAAAAGTGGTGACTTGTAAAAAATACGTTAAACATTAAAAAAACTATATACGAATTAAAATTAGTATATTTTAGGTTTTGAAAACATAGTCTTGACGTTGTTTTCTGGAAATATGGTCTCTTAGAGTTAACAATTGTTACATTCGGTGAATTTGCTCACAACACTAATACTTTGCTCAAGTGGTGATGTCTCGTAGTATCCCCATAAAGTACCGCGGCATTCCGCACTCGTGGTATAAAAAACTGAACTTTCCTATTCCTTTTTATTGTTGGTGTCAATTACTTGATATTGTAAGTCGAACCCGAAACAGTATTACCAAATATGGGGTTTATGCAATAAAACTGCAAACGCCAACCAAACTATCCGTATCCCAGATGTGAATTCAAGCCGCGTATTATTTAGACATGATCTGTACACCATCAGCAATTAAAAAAAATTATATTACAAATTAAAAAGTATTAACGATTATCAAAAATTTAAGTTATCGATAAATAAAAAAAAAATTAAAATAACAAAACTTACTACAAAAAACTACAAATGAAAATATCTAAGTAATACAACTGTCAGCAATAAATGTTAAAGTTATTAATAAAAAGTCAAACAAATAACTGTAACTGCAGACGTTAATAGTTTAATGTCAAAATTAGTTACATTATTTTCTATAAATTAACTAAATGTGCTAAATTCATTGACAATCTGTTTAGGTTACTAACATTCCAACTAATTTCGAGGAGAGAAACATCTCGGTGAAAAAAATTTGACCAATTTTGCTTATGACGGGATATCTTACCATCAGTATACTTTCAAGGTGTTAGTGATGACAAGATCTTGATCTAGTGTTTTTTTTTTTACAAATGACGAGGATGGAAGATCTTTTTGTACGAGATATCTCGTCCATCAAGATCTATTCGATTATGCTACAGACGAGATACCCGACAAGACAACCACTACGAGGATTTAGAACAGGTCAGAAGAAAAAATGGGGTGATTTGTGTCCGGGGACGCAACTGTAGTTCTTTATGCAGTTCTCAGCATGAACCTGTCTTAGATTAAGATGAAGGGTATGGTTCTTTTTGGTTTAAATAATGTATCTCATTCATCGAAAATCGGAATAATTTTGCTAATGAGGAGATACCTCATCGAGGACAATACTTCCACGGATATTATAAACTTTCTTCGGAAATCATCGTTGAAGGTTAACACCTTTGTAGATAAATAACAGTTTTGCTTTAGCTTTTCTCTAGTATATTAACACATAACTTATTTACAGAAACATGTACCGTACAAGTGTTTTTTAAAGAATCGATGTGTAATCATTCCTTTAAATATTTATAAATGATTTAAGTTTTAAGAATGGTGCTATGCATGAAGCAGACCCAAAATTTTTTTAAGAGCTTCTAATTTGAACTTGTTTTGTTACTTAGTACGATACGTCATTAACCTTTAGACTATGGAAATTGTACCTTCAGTGTGGCAAGAATGAAATTAAATTTATACAACTGCCAGTACAGCAGTTGTACTTTTCAACTCATAAGAATCATCCAGTTATATCTATAACCGTAGATAAAATGATAAAGTACAAAAGAATGGTGTCGCTACTACATTACCACCGACAGGTCATTATTAAATCAGTAACAACTATACAGCGGAACTACTTTTATAATCGCACAATTGCATTGGCTGACTTCACTTTTGACTTACTGACTTTTGCTTAAAATGACGATTAGAAAATATTCCCAAGAAACGTTAACCAAGCGTATTAATCCTTTTCTAGACACGAATTCCAAACACTGTAGTTTGAGATGAGCTGTATACCAATAGCAGTTAACAACAGTTAATCAAAACATTAGGTTGAAAAATTGAAAATAGACTTAAGTTATTTCAAAATATAACAAATGATATGTTTTAAATATTAAAACTGGCATTATGTAATATTCAAATAATTAATTATTTAAGCAATTGATATAGCAGCAGAAATTAATAATTGCACCTATTAGAATTTCTACCGTTTTCTAAAAATTAAGTAGAGCTGTAACTACAGTAGCCACTTATTTACCCAATTTGAAATACGGCTAAGAAACGGAATAGAAGTTAGACACAACGGCTACTAACACAACGGACACTACATAACTACTAATATACGCCCTCAATTAAAAATTAACTTAATCATTCAGCTAGACAAACAAACGACATTTCATAACAACGTTATATGTACTCAAAACTGATGAAGTCGACACTTCGTTTGTATATATGAGTACAAATAATTTCGTCTTTAAAGTGGTGCCTTATAAAATACGCTGTTTTCGAAAATATAAAGTTATCACTAAATAATAAAAACTTAAAAGAATATAACAAAAAAAAAGAAAATAATTTAAATATTAAAACTAGCAACAATAAGTGTTCAAATAATTAATAATTTAACCAATATCTGTGACTGCCAAATTCAATAGTTCATTGCTTCATTTAGTTTCATTTCTTATCAGTTAATTAAAGCTTCTGAATTTCTTCGCAAACTGTAAGTTAGTTCAAGTAGTTTCGAGATATTAATCCATTTCATCAAAATATGACCAAGTTTGCTAATGACGAGATATCTCGTCATCAAAGCTTTGCTGATTTTTTTTTGTATTTTGAAAGTAGGATTTTGTATGGCGTTTTTACAATGACGTCCATCAAGAGGCTTGATCCGTTTTGCTATTGACAATAAACCTTTTCGAGATGAAAGCTAGGACTGTTAGATGTTAAGGATACTACTATCGAAATTCGTAATGGTGTTTAACTCAAAGTAAAATGTTTTTATCGCTAATCACCTTTAAAGGTTTTAGCCTTTACTTAGTCACAGAAAGAAGATCAACACGAATAATACTTCAGCAGCATTAGATGAAACCAGACAAAAAAAAATCCCTATGTACTAAGTATTTCTGACTTTGAAATTACTGAATCGTAAGTAGCAAGCTAATAAACGTTAACAATTCGCAACAAATTTAAAATAAAAATTAGTTTCGAGCGTTTAGATGCTTTTTGGGAGGAGTTCAGAGTTTTAAATCATTCACAACTATACATGCGTATTGGTTGTGTACTAGTATTGCACTTATTGTTAAATATAAGTTGTACTGATAATGTATTCTTTAAAAGTGGTAGCAAGAATACATTTCCAGTAATCGTTTTAACAAACTTTTCTAGTTACTATATAAATACTAAAATTTGAAATCGATCTTCATCACCAGTGTCAAAGTAGTGTTTACTTCAAAACATAGTCTCTTACATACAACAACACATGATTACATGATGCGAATATTAATATCTTACTCTCAACAACACCGAAAAATAATTATAAAACTTTGATAATAAAATGTCATTGGTCTGAAGGTTTTATAAATTCAGTGTGTTCATAGCCATCATCTATAATGCCTCTGGATGATCTGTATAACTTACATGTTAAAGCAACGAATGTTGCTTTCAAAACGGACTTTTAATTCAAGAAAATATAACAAAAGCACTCTCTCCAACTTACGTTTTCAGAGCATTCTAAAACTACATACAAATAACGTATTGATAGGGAACGTTAGAAAATCTAACACACTCAAGCCAAGCTTGGTGTTGTTGTTGTTGCTGATCCCTGTAGCCCAGCAGAGCTAGACTACGTCCATGATATCGCACACTCTCAAGAAATCAATGACCAATAATGGTCGCTCCAGAAGATCTTCTTTATCAAGTCCCAAGCACTCAAGGATATGATCCGGAGAGGCCTGGCCTTTGGAGCACATTTGGTACAAATTGAATTATACAATTCTTTTTAGAGAGGGAGAAAAAATTCTCACATTTCTAACATGTAACAATCGTTCGCTCGGAGACCACACACACACTTTCCTGAATACAAAATTCTTTAAAAACATTATGGTTGATAAGAAATTTCTTTCAAAAATTGAGAGTTTGCTAATTTGTGTTCATATGTTGTCATCCACACCACCTTTTTAAATTTTAAATTATTTGTAATAATTATTTCCAAAGTAATGTTGTCATATGTCTCTCCCATTCCATATTTAAATTAAAAAATGTCATCTTGCCTGATAGCAGTATGGCTGATTCTTCTTCGTAATCAGTGTCCAAACAAAAACCTTTTCAAAGGTCCGCAGGTTTTATAAATTCAGTGTGTACATGGCCGTCATCTCCAATGCCTCTGGGTGATCTGTATAATTTACATGTTAGAGTAAAGAATGTTGCTTTTGCAAATGGACTTTCGATTAACGAAAATATAACAAAGCAATGTCTCCAAATTACGATTTTAGAGCAATCTAAAACTGCATACAAATTATACGTAGTGATAGGGCACGCTAGAAAATCGTACACACTCTCTAGCGAAGCCTGGGGAATTATATAACTCTCTTTTTTTTAGAGAGAGAGAGAGAGAGAGAGAAACCCCAAATTCTTATACTTCTAGCATGTAACAATAGGATCAGAGACTATATTTCCCTGAAACCACAACACCATCAACACATTATAATTGCTAAGAAGTTTCGTTTAGAAAATTAAAAGTTTGTGGTCTGAGTAGGCCACAAGGCCTGATAGCTTGTATGTCTTATTTACTAAAGTAAAGAAGACGGAGCTTACACGAGTTTTGAATTTGAAAACCCGTGGATGTCATCTTGAAATTTGTCATCCTAGGAAGCAACTAAGCGTCCAAAATAAATTGTATTGAAACTTGGATAGCTTTCTTAACTTTCGCTGTTATGCATCTTGTATAAATCATGACTCTTAAATACTGAACTATTTACAAGTATTGAAGTGGCTGTGAGTGTTTACTTTCGTTACTGCTAAAGCATTAGTCGTGTGCCCCTTGTTTCTATATGCGTAAGTATAATGTGATAATAAATATTAGTAAACATAAAGGAAGGTTTTGGTTTTTGTGTAAGATCCTTTATTGTCACTTTTTATAAGTCAGCAGGTTTCGTTCAGAGTCTTAGCGGTTGTCTCGACAAATGTTAGCAAATACCGATTACCTAAACGTACCAGATTTTAAGGGGGGTTTTTAGAAAGAAAAACCTAAACATCCTAAACCTAACGAAGTTTCGATATGAAAATCAAATCGACCCTCCTTAAGAGATTTCTCCTCATTAAAGAGGTCAGATTTTAATGGACGTGATACCTTCTCCCAAATCACTTGGAGCGTTTGTAACTTTAACAGTTCAAGAATCCGTTTAACAATTTGACTGTGAAAAGAACGGTTTGTAGTTGCAAAAAAATGACGTCTTGAAGGTAAGAATTTTATGTTGAAATAAAAGTTTTGCTTCTTCTCTTAAAATATTTAACAATACTTATTCACTTATACTTATTAAAAAGGGCCACACAACTAATTTTTTCAGAAATACAGTGTCGCAAAAAAAATGTCACTACACTTTTTGGTATGGTAAAACGCTGAATTTTTATTACTTGTGCAAATTTAACAGTTGAGAAATAAGAGAAGTAATATAGATATAGAAATAAGATTAAGGTTGTGGGAAAGAAAGTTTGCATTAAAGTGCTACTGGAAGTGCAAAAATCCACATTTAGACTCGCCATAAAACGAATTAGAGATAGGTTTGAAGCAGAAGGAATTGTCCTAACACGGACGAAAGGTTGTTCGAAATGCATCGTCTAATGCCAAGAATGTGTAAAATAGTGATGTAAGAATTCCAAAGGATAGTGTCCTTCTTATTTTAAATTAATTTAATTGGATTAATAATAATCGTACAAAATTATACAATAATGTAGTTCGTTAAAACATCGAAACAAAATGGTACGATATGTGATTGATGTACACTAATGTATACCATGATATATATACCAATAATACTGTGGCAACATTCTTTTGCGACTCACTGCATAACAGATCTTTCAATATTTTAAAATAATTTAGTCTCGAAGAGTGGGTGATTTTTATAAGAAAGCCAACAAACGTTAAAAAAGATTGTTGAAATTCATATAAAACAATCTTGAATGCTTTGCTTCTCCGCATTGAGTCTCTTGCTATGAGCCGAGACATGCAAAACAAAAGGAAAACTTGGTACGATAAAGATGTGGTTCTGAGAACATTTAAAAAGGGAGACAAGGTGTTGGTCGTAACTGCTTCCAAACCCAACAAATTGTCTGTTAGTTGTATTGTCCCTGGTGTGATCGAGAGTCAACTCTCGGACACCAATTACATAGTTAGAATGCCAGGAAGAACAGAGCAAACTGAGGTGTTACATGTAAACTTACTTAAACCATACCATAAGCGAGCGGATGCAGTTAACTTGATTAGTGGAGAGAGTACCGAAACGTCAGAATCGGATCTAGAGATAAAATACCCGACTTCAAACCCAAATGTTTATGATTTCGAGGAAATAGTACGAGATAGTAATTTAACTGAGAGGTGTACCGCTGAACAAATCGCGAGACTGAAGACGCTATTATTATCACATAAGAAAATATTTTAAAATGATCCAGGTAGAACCGATTTGATAGTACATGATCTGGACTTGATTAGCAGCCAACCCGTGAGATCCAAGCCGTATACAACGTCGCCCCGGCAAACTGAAATTTTGAAAGCCGAAATCAAGCGGATGTTAGACCTCCAGTTAATTGAGATAGGAGAATCGGATTACACTTCGCCGATGATATTGGTAGAAGCACAGGGCAAGGATCCGAGGCCGTGTGTAGACTATCGTAGATTAAATTCGATAATCAGGACCGAATATTTTCCCTTGCCAAATATCGACGAAAGAATAGAGAAGGTATCAGCTGCAAAATATATCACAGTAATTGATCTGACAAAAGGGTATTGGCAGATACCATTAAGCCAGAAGGCTCAACGATTAGCCGCTTTTGTAGCAACGTTTGGCACCTATCGCCCGTTGGTTCTACCCTTTTGGTCTGGTAAACGCCCCTTATTGTTTCTCCAAATTCATGTCACAACTTTTACAAGGAGTTACAAGTTCCAAATCCAATATGACCGAGTGTGTATCGGCAGATGTCGTCAAAAGCTATATTCATCCAGTTGGATAATAAAGTCGAAAAACTTTTTCTCCAATTGAATGATGCACCACCACACTGGTCCGGTGAGATGCGAAATTACCTCTATTAGCCTCTTCGACAATGAATTGGACGAAGCTCCGACTACAACATGCCACTAACCCAAAAGACATCCAGATAGCCTGACTAACACCATGTTACTTTTTTCTTTGGGGCTAAGTGAAGGATAACGTATTTAACCCTTCTCTTCCTGTTGATCTAGGGGAGTTGAAACAGCGTATCGCATCCACTTTCAATGCACTTGCTTCAGATACCCTAACACGCGTCTGGGCGGAAATGACTTAACGGTTCGATGTGTGTAGGGCGACTAAGGGTGCTCACATGGAACATCTATGACTGTCTCTAAAAAAATCTTGCAACATTCACCTAAACTTCTGTTACAGGTAACATAAAATATCTTGCATTGTTAATGTTAAATAGTGCGTTGAAATGGTTTACTCACTTATGAATCACCCTGTACTTTGCTCACAACACTACAACTTTGCTTCAGTCGTGATATCTCGTACTTTAAAATACTATTAGATTTTCCTGTTCCATTTCATTGTCTGTGTGTCTATTACTTGATATTGTATGCATTGAGTCTGGATCACCTTGGCCAAATATGACCCTTGCGCCATTAAACCTTCCAAACCAAACTCAACTTATCTGAGAAACGAATTGAAGACGAGTATTAGTTCGAAATTAGCTGTACACCATCAGAAGTTAAAACAAAAGAGTTATTATAAATTAAAGTTAACAACTGTTATCGAAAATATAAAGTTAACGATAACTGTTAAAAAACTTAACAGTTAAAACTTATTTATAAAAAAACAAAAATATTAAAATTAGCAACAATATGTGTTAAAATAATTAATAATTCAACCAATATGTGAAACTGCAGAATTTAATAGTTCATTTCTACAATTAATTTCATTTTCTACCAGTTAACTAAAACTTCTGTAGGTTAGTCCAAATAGTTTTGAGAAAAAAAAATTCTTACACAAAAATAGGACTAAGTTTGCAAATGACAAAATATCTCGTTATAAAAGCAAAGCCAATTTTTTTCATGTCGAAATTTTGGAGTTGGATTTTTTTTAAATTCATGTCCAACATAATATTCGGTCCATTTTGCTAAAGGCAACCTTCCTTAAAGAGATGAAAACTAGGACTGTTAGATGTTAAGGACAATATTATCGCAATAAATAATGTCGGTTAACTTAACGTAAATTTTTTTTTCTTGGCCTCGTCACTTTTCAAAGTCGGTAACATATACTTAAGCTTCGGTTTCCTTAGACAGTGGAGTCGTTATCTAACAGTCGTGATACGTCATGATGACGCACGCATAACTAGACGGCCGTCTAAGCAAGAGTCCAGAGGTGTCAACTTAGACGGACAGAATACGTTGGAGAAGGGGCAATCCAGACGGCTGTCGGGGTTTATTTTATTCGAGAAACAAAATAAAATGATTTTTTATTCTCTAGTTTCTAACTTCGGGATCATTGAAGATCGAGCGAAAATTTCAACAGATTTCAAATCAGCGTAAATTTCTACGCCAGATTGATATCAAAACAGGTTTTATTTCAATTATTTACCACTTGATTATTTAATTATTTATCAAACAATTAATTAATTATTTAAAGAAAATCACATTTAAGGTATCAATCTGGTGTCAATTGTTCCGCAGATTTCAAATCCGTTGAAATTTTCATTCTGTGTTTAACGATCCCGATTTTACAAAAACGAACTAATCAATGGCAGTCCAAAATGTTTCTTTTTCTCCTCTTCTCTCGAATAGTTTGGCGCAGGAAATGAAATCTTGCCGCAACAAGAGAAAAAACGTTCCCCAACTGTTTGAGCACGCTATGACGACAGTCATGGAAATGGCGGCTCCGATCATTTTTGTTACGCTCACAAACACCGCTCTCTTGGAAACCAACACCATGTGTTAATATAAACAACGTTTAATTGACCTCACCCATCGCAACATCACGGCCGCTAGATCACGTCTACGCTTTCTTAGGAAACTGAATCTTAAGTCACACAAAAACGAGCGCCACACGATTACTACTACATTAAATAATTTAATCAGAATAAAAAGACCCTTATATACTAAGTAATTTAGACTTCGAGAGTGATTAATCGTAAATAGAAAGCTTACAAACATTAACAATGCGTGCCAAATTTAAAAGAATAATTCATTTTGAAGGTTTAGATGCTTCTTAGCGCGAGTCATTATGAAATTAATGTCATCTATGCATCCGAATAAGTTGTGAGTTAGTCCTTTAATTTGGTAGATTTTTGTAGTACAGAAAATGTATTTTTTTAAAAATGGTGTTAAGAAATTTTTTTAGCAATCGTTGACAAACTTTTATATTTACTACATAAAAACTGAAATTGTTAAAATCTATCTTTATAACCAGTGTCAAGATAGTGCTTACAACAAAATATAGTTTCTTCCAGCCAACGATGGCTTCATTATACGAATATAAATAATATCTCACTCTCAACAAAACTGAAAAATAATTGTAAATCTTTTATGATTATCTTCCTCAAATTAAAGTACAAATAAATTTATATGGTATTATTGTAGTGCATTATGGATGAAAAATTGAAAAAAAACTTAAGTTATTGCGAAATACAACAAATATTATGTTTTAAATATTAAAATTGGCAATATATAAATTCAAATAATTAATAATTTAATCAATTGATAGAGCCGCAGAAATTAATAATTACCGTTTTATATTTTATATCATTTTCTAAAAATTAATTACATTGATAACAACCATAGCCAGTTCACTCCCTTTGTGTTCTTCCTGTGACGTTTATTGAAATACCACCTATCTATAAGCCACATAACAGTAAAATATTGCTACATTTGCTCTGTAACTGTTAAGGTTACAACGCTCTAAATGGTTTCAATACATCCCGACTACCATGATCTGGCCAATTTTGCTAACGATATGATGATGATGATAACGATATGACGATATAACGATTTTTTGATGACGAATTGAGATAATTATGTCCATCAAGATTTCGTCCATTTTGCAAGTAAGACGCATTGAGACAACCAACAAGACTGTTTATGATTCTGATACGTAGCGTGACGCGGCATTCAAGTTGTACCATTCTTCCTGCAAAACGGTGGCAAGTTCAGATAACGATGATGGCGGTGGATAACGATCACGAAACTTTCCTCTCCAATGTAGATCAATAATATTGAGGTCTGGCGACTGTGGTGGCCAGGGAAGGTGAAAAATCATCCTAGTGCTCTGAAAATCAGTCCTTGTCGATATGAGTTGTGTGAACAGGGGTTTTGTTGTCTTGGAAGACACCACGACCATTGGGGAACAAAGTTTGTGCCATGGGATGGACTTGATCGGCCAAAATGTTCACATAATTCTTGATCTTAATGTGCCATTGCAGAGTAATCATAGTGCCCACTTAAAACCACGATATGGCTGCCCAAACCATCAAAAAACCCATGCCATGTTTCACTCTTGGTTACAAGCAGTACGTAATATGGGCTTGGTATGTCGTTCACCGGACTTAAACTCGGCCAAAAGTGATAAATAAAACTCATCCAACCAAATTACTATTTTCCATTGCTCCGTAGAACAGGCTTTATGAATTAAACACTACCTTTTTCTGTTACTGGCAATAGAATCACTGATGAATGGGTTTTGAATAGCAGCTCGGCCAGAAATACACTGCTTATGGAGCTCCATTCTTATTGTTTTGGTACTCATAGGGTTTGTGACCACCGACATGCATTTCAACAGTAACTTTTAAAGCTGTAGTTTTCATTTTTTAGTCATACTCCTCCGTAATGATCGTCTGTCACGCTCAATCAACACACACTTTCGTCCACGCTGTTATTTAGCAGCTGATGTTTTTCCGCTTTTCAAATATGCGGAATAAATCTTAGATAAAGCACCTCTTGAAACACTAAGCACTTCGGCTACCTTGCTTACTGAAGCACCCACCAGACGAGCTCCCACAATTTGCGTTCGAAGTCTCTTAGCTCTGACATGATGCAATTACAACTTCATAGAACAGTGGGCCGACAACGACTGAGCAGCGTATTTACGACGTTGTATAGGTGGCGTCAGTAGGAAAAAACACCAACACCACCTACACTTTTCACTAGAATAACCATTTCTTTTCAAGCATGCATTTCACGAGGTGTTTCCATATTTGTGTCCAACCCTTGTAAGTTTTTTTCCAGAGATGAAAAAGTTCCATTTCTAACGGGTTTGCCAGATAAAAAATTTATCACCATAGCTATAGCAACGATTATTATTTTTGGCCCTTGAAACTCGGTGTGATGTTATGATTTGAAAAGTCCAATAAGGAATAACGAATTTTAATGTGCTAGATTTAAATACCAGAAAATATGCCTTACTAAAACTAACTTTGTATAGAAGGGCATGGACAAAACAACTTTCCACATAGGACTTTCCACTGTACACAAAGGGATTGGACCATTGAACATAATGAATTGTATACAAAGTTTGGATACCATAACATTACTGCCATAGTTCTCAAACAGAACTGCTAGAAAGTGAATGATTTTTTTCGTTTCGTATGTTTTAATTTTTAATTTTTATCTGTCTTTTGAATCAACATTAAATTTTTTTTTTCTCTGTCAGGAAAATCATAAGACGAAATTCCCGTATCATGTCAGCTGGTATTGGTAGTTTTTAAAATTAACGTCGCACTAGAAAAACTCAACAGGCTATTGACGACGGTCCGGGATCAATCCCAAAGGTAAGATCCGAGGACAGCATCACGAAATTTTGGATCGCGATCTGATGACGAGGCAACACCTGAGATGGCATCCCAATCTTCAAATTTCCACACCGCGCCAACGTGAGAAGATTTGAGGTCACGACGTAATTAACGTGCACCAGCCCCTTCGTACGCAACGGTCTTTGACTGGTTTCAAACTCACAACCCTCCGGCTGCTAATCCGAAGCTCTTCTAACCGGGCTAACACCCCTATGACGGGTGGTGGGGGAACTGACAGAGATTTTCTTTGAATAATTTTTTCTCTTTTATAGGGAAGGAATGAGGCGACATGCCGCTGTCATGTTGTACAAAAAGTGGCTCTGATTCCTTAAATTTATAATTCGCGCAGCAAGCTAGATTTTATTTCGTGTGCTGGTTTGCGAAGCTAAAACACATTAACACATGTTAGTGACCAGACGGTTGCAAAGGGAGTGTTGGTTTGTGGTTCATACACAATGGGATTGCATAACCATTACCGTGGGTTTGCGATAGTTAGTGTGCAAGGTTTGGAGCCCCCCCCCCCTAATCACTATAAATAATTCAGACTTTAAGAGGGGTGAACTGTGTGAAGCAATCCAAGGAACGTTTACAAAGCTTTTCAATTTTTATCTGCTCCGTAGCTTGACACGCTATCCAAGTTGACAAGCAATGCGTTAATACATGTCAATATTAATGCCCACAGCCGTTAATATTCAATTCAGCATTGAACTATTCAGCCAAAAGTGTTTTTCTACCTCCAGAAAATGGGCTAGACAATCAGTTGCCATTATTACTCTGGTACATATTAGACAAATAATTTCGACTTTAAAATTGGAACTTGAAGGAATATCTTCAACAAATGTTAAGAAACCGTTTTAAAAGAATTACAGAATCTCCCGATTGGCGAATTAAAGTGAAGTTTGCACCAACGTGATTGTCGACAAGCTGAATTTTATGCTATAAAAAGATTTTAATACAAAATATCAATGATGGATTGCGCGGTGTTTCTTGCATGTCACAAACATATAACCTTGATTATTTGAATACTGTATGCAGTTTGTTAATGTTGTACTTTTAATAGTGTGTAGTTATTAACTGGATCTACACTATTATATTGTCGGCTATTCACGTTCAACAAGAAAAAGAAGTTTTAAAAACATGTCGCAAATTTGAAACACGGTTTAGAAAATGAATTCAGTTTAAAAACATTTGTGTACCTGCTCCGCCCACACATTTCGATTAACTCGGTCATACAGCTAATCAGCCGAACGACTTTTAGAAAGAATGAGAAATTACGATGCTTGACATATAAAATAAATGTTCATGGTAAATATAAGTACAAATAATTTCGTCCTAAAAGTGGTACCTTGTAAAAAAACTCTACGAACATTAAGAAATCTATAAATAATTTCAAATTAGGGCGTATACATTTGGTTTTGAAAACATAGCCTTGACAGTGTTTTCATAAATATGGCCTCTTTGAATCACAACCATTGTCACATTCTGTGAATATTTGTGTACATTTACCCACAACAATAATATTTTGCTCAACACTAATACTTTTCTCAAGTTGTGATGTCTCGTAGTTTCTCCATAAAGTACCGCGGCTTCCCGCACTCGGCGTTAAAACTGGCAGCAATAAATTTTCAAGTTATTAAAAAGTCAAGCAATAATTGTAACTGCAGATCTTAATAGTTTAATGCCAAAATGTGTTACATAATTTTCCATCAATTCACAATATTTGTTAAATTCTTTGACAATCTGTTTAGGTTACTAACGCTCCCAGTAGTTTCGAGGACATAAACATCTAGGTAATCAAAATATGACCAATTTTGCTAATGATGAGACATATTTTCATCTATACTGTCAATATGTTGGGGAAGACGAGTCATGATCCTGTGGTTTTTTCTTCCAATAACGAGGTGGTGAGATCTTGATGGACGAGATATCTCGTCCATCAAGGAATATATTCCATCTTGACAACAAAGTCCTGATAGTGTTTGCTGGATATATGGTCTTTTAAAGTCGTCGATTGTTACATTTTGCGAAGTTGTGCATCTTTGCTGACATCACTAATACTTTGCTAAATCCGTTAGCTCCTGTAGTATCCCAGGTATTCAGCGTTTGAAGTTTAAAATACTAGATTTTCCTGTTCCCTTTCGTTGTCTGTGTGTATAAAACTATATTGCATGTCTTGAGTCTGGATACGTTTGGTAAAATATGGCCCTGTCGCCATTAAACCTTCCGAACCAACCAACCTCTACCTATGTGAGAAACGAATTACAAACGAGTATTGGTTCGAAATAAGCTGTACGCTATTAGTAGTTAAAACAAAAGAGTTATTATAAATTAAAGTCAACTGTTATCGAAAATGTAAAGTTATCGATAACTGTTAAAAAACTTAAAAATTAATACTTATTAAAAAAAAACGACAATATTAAAAATATTAAAATTAGCAACAATATGTGTTAAAATAATTAATAATTCAACCAATATCTGTAACTGCAGAATTTAATAGTTCAACTATTCAATTAATTTCCTTTTCTACCAGCTAACAAAAACTTCTGTAAATTAGTCCAAATAGTTTCGAGACAAAAAAATTTCTTCAAAAAAAAAAGACCAAATTTGCATATGACAAGATATTCTGTCACCAAAACTTTGCCGACATACTTTTCTTTCGAGATTAGATTTTGGTCAGTTTATTATAATGACCTCTTTCGAGAGGTTACTTACATTTCGTTAAAGGCAACTTACCTTATAGAGATGAAAACCATTACTGTTAGATGCTAAGGATAATAATATCGCAATTAGTAATGGTGGTTAACTTAACGTAAAACGTTTTGGACTAGTCACCTTTCAAAGGTTAACATATACTTAGTAACATAAAAACGAAATCCACACGATTAGTACTTCAGTATTGGATCTAAACCGACAAAAAAAAAACCTTACATACTAAGTAATTTAGACTTAGAGAGTGGTGAATCGTAAGAAGCAAGTCTACAAAAAGTGCCAAATTTAAAAGAATAATTCATTTTGAAGGTTTAAATGCTTCTTATTGCGAATTATTTTTGATTTAGTTACATCTATGCATCCGAATAAGTTGTGTGTTAGTCCTTTAATTTGGTAGATTTTTGTAGTACAGATAATGTATTCTTTAAAAGTGGCGTTTAGAATATATCTCAGCAATCGCTGACATAATTTATACTCTCTCTCTTACTATATAAAAACTAAAATCTTTTAAATCTATCTTTAAAACCAGTGTCAAGTAAGTGCTTACAACAAAATATAGTTTATGCCAGCAAACTATTGCTACATGATGCAAATAAAAAAAAATATATCTTACTCTCAACAAAGCTGAAAAAAAAATTAATTTTTTATAATTATCTTCCGTAAGTTGAAGTGCAAATAAATTAATATGACGCTTCTGTCGTACCCTCAAATCTCCTTATGTTGGCCTGGTGTGCAAGTTTTGAGAGTGGTTAGATGCTCAAGTGTTGTCTCGTCAGCTGACAGTGGTTCAAAATTAAGTAGATATCGAATATTTCTATTGGGGATTCATCCCCGACGGTCGCCAAAACCCCGTCATGTTGCTCCAGTTGCTTCAATTAAAATAATACCTATCTGGTGTTTGTCTCTAAGATGTATATCGTCATTAATAAAAGTGGCCAGATATTAATAGGCGAGATATCTAGTCAAATATATCATTAAGCTACATCTCTACTTTCTGTGTTTGCTAATACAAACGTACTACTCAAAAGAAACAATATAACGACATTAACATAAGGTTTTCCAATTACTCAATTAAACTTAATTTCCAATTTTTAGTCACAGCCTCTAAAACAGGATTCACCATTTCAGACAATAATGAATAATGCAATAATTGCAGTAATGAATAATACAATAATAATGAAAATAAACTAAAGTTATTACATATTTAGAAATGCAAAGTTTTAAACACTAATCTGCAATACATAAAATTCAAATATTTAAACAACTGATATAGCAGCAGAAATAAATAACTTTCCCCTATTATAATTTATATCATTTTCAAAAAATTGAGTCTATTGATAACAACCATTGCCAATAGACCACTGTTGTGCACCTCCTGTGACGTTTATTGAAATACCAACTACGATTAAACCACACAACAGTAATAGCCGCTACATTTGTTCTGTAACTGTTAAGGTAACCAACGATCTAAGTCATTTCGAAGTATAGCGACAACATGATCTGGAAATATTGCTAACAAGGTGATGATGGACGATTATTTTTTTGATGACGAGTTACTAACAGCGAATTAAGATAAGAGAACACGACCCATTTGGAACCACAGATCGAAATTGAAGTTGAACGTAACGGTGCTACTTCTTACCATCTCATGTGTGCCCACGCTTAATAAACTTAGTCATACAGCTAGATAGCCGAACAACTTTACCCATCGATAAAATTTCTTAAGTTTGTGTGAAGCCATTCGCTTTTTTTGTAAATATAAGTAAAAACAATTTCCTCTTAAAAGTGGTGCCTTGAAAAATACGTTGACGAACTTTAAGAAATCTGTCTATGAACTGAAATTAGTATATTTTTTCTCTATTTTGATTACTAAGTCTTGATAGTGTTTTCTGGAAACATGATTTCTTAAGGTCAACGTTTGTTACATTTTGCGAATTTGCGTAAGTTTGAGACAATCACCAGGACTGCTAGTCTAAGGATCTTGTATCGGAAATCAGCAATGAATGTTAAGACTTGAAGTAAAAATAATTCTTATTATACATAGTTTCATAAAAACAAGGGCCACACGATGATTTTACAGCAATGTATGCAACCAGCATTCAATACTTATAATGTTTTCAGAAATAAAGAGCCAAGCCAACGACCGTTTTAAAATGCTCTTCAACTAGAAAGTAAACTTAATTTCGAGTGCTTAGCTGCTCATTTAATTGACACGGCATTTGAGTAGAACAGCATGGTTTGGATACATGTTAACCTGAGTAATCCAACCTGTTATTAAATCATTCAAAGCTTTTCTGCCGTACGACTTATTTAACTAAGATCAAAGAGTACGAAATTGCCGTTTTCCAACTTTATTTGGAGTATATTAGTTCTAATACTTTAGTCTATTAAAGAAGTTACTTGTAAGAAAACACTTCAACTCAACTGGTTATTGAAGACGGTCCGCGATCAATCCCGAAGGAAAAAAAATTCGAGGAAAACACCACATAATTTTCGACCACTTTCAGATGATGAGGTGACACCTGAACTGGCTCCCAATTGCTCAAACAATCCGAATACGACAACGTGAGGGTATTTGAGGTCACGCCAGATTTAACATTCACCAGTCCCATTGACACTCTACGTTCTTATGTTGGATTCGAGCTTGCAACTCTTCGGTTGCAGTTCGTCACTTTGCCAACCCATCTAACGCGGCCTCCTACAGATAGAAGCGGCTCAATCCCATGATAGTACTTTACGCAAGTCCAATTTGATTGGCTAGTTTCACGGGCTTGGCTTCACTTGGATATCTCGCCAATCTGATTGTTGCAGTAACCATTTGATTTTGAATATGCGCGTTGTTTCATAGAAATACAATACAATACATACACTACCGCCTCAGCGTACAGCGTAAGTGTCCGACAAGTTGACTCTGATTTGCTCCTCATTTTCATATATATGTTGTATGGTTGTTGTTAGAAGTATTTCTTGCCAACTTATATTAAAGGGTACTTATACTTTAAAGAGCTTCTTTTCGCGATGCAACGATGGCCTAATTTCTAAAGTCACCCACATTCAGATTAGCGTCGGCAGCGGAGGATGACTACCCCAGTTCGAACCCAGCTGGCGGAAAAGTTTTTAGATCCTCCAAATTATTTTTAAAAAATTCCAATTTAATTCCTTTTTATTCTAATTTACTTTTCCCAATTTTTAATACCCTTTTTATATTTTTCCAAACTTCCGTTGATTTTACATAAATAATCTAAGAACCACTCCTGAACTCACTACCAGCTGATATTTTTCCGCCCCTCTGCCGTCCCCTTTGCTTTAGGATGATTGTGTCGTATCCACCGCTGGCTTAGGACCATTCTGATGTAACAAAAAGCATACATAAAACACTAACTTATATAATTATTAACTTTTTTATAAAAGGATACAATTTTCGGCTCCCACCTCTACCCACCCATAGCCATGGATCTGAAAAGAACAGAAGAAAGCACAAAGGAAGAGATAAATCGCCAAAAGAAAAATTCTCATGACTACGTATCTAGGTCATGTGATTCGATTAGCCAATCAAGTTGGACTTGCGTAAAGTACTATCATGGGATTGAGGCGCCTGTCCTACAGATCCGGGTAATATTGCTAATGCAATATTTTATCCATACGGCCGCTTGTTTTGCTCTAGTACGACGTTAACTTATAATTACCAATTAATTACCATACGGCCGCTTTTATTGATGGTGACGAGATCAACATTTGGTCAGTGTTTTTCTATTGACGAGTCTGTCAATAGTCCGTTTGGAGTAGATAAATCGACAAAAAATCACTAGGACTGTTAACCTTATAAGTACAGGACAAGTTAGTTATGTTACCTTCAACTGCACTCGGCGAACATCACCTCCTGAAATCCACATCGACGAAGCCATATCTACAACTTTCCAAAGACATTTCTCGGGTGAATGGCTTTTGGACACAACAGCGATTGCAGACTTTTGCAATCGACACGAGTGGTTCAGTTCATTCAAAAGCATTACTGCGACTGAAGTGCTAGTAGGAGACAAGAACAGCATATCTGAAGTAATAGGGGTAGGAACTATAAAAATGTTAAAGTTAAAGATGGATCTAAATGTGTTAAAATGGAATTGTTAAATGTTATCTATGCACCTAATATGAGACGAAATTTAATGTGTGGGGCTAATGTGGATATTTCTGGATTAAATATTAAATGGGGTGAAAATAATATAATTGTGTGTAGATCTGATAATGCGTATTTTTATACTGCAATTAGAGCAGATAAGTTGTTTAAGGTTATGCTGCATTTATTAATCCCAAACTTTGTTATGAAAGTGTATAAAATGTTAATTTAAGTACTGAACTAGTTCATAAACGCTTTTGTAATATAAACGCAACTTTATTAAAACATATGTGTGGCCATAATATTGTAAGAGATATTGAAAGAGGTAATCTAGAATCTTGTGATGTTTGTAAAGTAACCAAATCGACAAGAACAAATCTAAAAGTAAACTATGGTGCAACCACAAAAAACGTTCGTGTGAAAGTGTATATGGATTTATGGGGTAAAAGTCCAATTAACTCATTAGTGGTGCTTAATATTTTTTATCTATCATATACAATTATTCTCCTTATGTAGAAGCATTAGTGATTAAAATTAAATGTGAAGTTTATTTGAAATTTAAGGAATATCTGATTAGAAATAAAAGGCAATTGGGGGTTAAATTGAAGATAGTGAAAAATGACAATACTTTAGAATTCTGTAGTAACGAATTATCTTAAAAGTATTGGGACTAACATAGAAAGAACGTCGATTTACACACCAGACGAAAACGGTGCAACAGAACGTTATAACCGAACAGCTATGGAACGTATTCAAGCTGTGCTCCATGATAGCGGTTTACAAGCAAGATTTTGGGCGGAAGCCTTACATTGCTTTGTATACGTTAAAAACCGATCCGAACATTGCTCTAACTAATACGCCTTACGAATTATGGACGGGTTATAAACCTTCTGTCAATCAATTACGGATTTTTGGTTTACTAGCTTATGTTAACATCCCTAAAGTAAAACGTACCAAATTACAAGAAAATGCAGATAGTGGAATAATGATTTGGTACGCTGCCAGAATTAAAGATTTTCATATATGGTTACCTAAATACCGACGTACTGACGAAACAATTCTTGTGAGAATATACGAAAATAATACCGGGTTGACGCGTTATTTGATAAGAGTGAATCCAAAATTGTTATATTCTATAATCTTGACCCTGATTTAAAAACACCTATCGAAAATGAGGTCGAAACTGAAATTAGAAATCTGAAATGTAAGGAAGCGGCGAAAGTAATGTGCATTACCCACTACTTAAACTTTTATATACTTTCGAGTGGCAAAGGATTGAAAAACCTCGAAACCTTAGTGATCGAATCGATGTTTCTTACTATCCACCGTTTGATAAAACTAGATTGAGATCAAATAATAAAGCAAAAAACTATTGGGAAGAAAAAAAAATTGAGTATGACGCCAAACAAAATTTTGTTTTAAACCACTAAATATAAATTCGAACATTAATCGGAATACAATTATAATATGAAGACAACTAATTTAGTAGACGACTATCTAAAATATTTGTAGCAAAAAGAGGTATACAACCTCGAAATACACAAAAATTTTCAAGACACTCAAAGAGTTAACGAGAAAAACGAGTGGGAAAAGCAGTGTTGTTTCGGTCACAGTTGCTCCAACTAGTCGGGCTCCTACAATGCGCCCTCTTTGAAAGTCTGTAAGATCTGACATTTTTCGCTTTTGACAAAAATCCTCGAAATATATACAACGTCACTAAAGCTACCTAATACTACCATGATGTATAGTACTTTTTATCTATATATATAATTCTCTTACGTGGCAAGCACACACACACAAAAAAGACGTTATTTGTTATCACGTTTTGGCAACACTCTACGATTATTTGTTTAACCACGAAGTCTCGCGCTTCAATTGAGTTTATAGCGTTATCTCTCTATATTAAAAAAAAGTTACCGCCGCCGCCGCCGCCGCCGCCGCCGCCGCCGAAGAATTGAAATTTTTGTTGTTTAGCTCCATTCTTAGACGGTTTCCCGAGAAAGTACTGATCGGAAAAATATGAAATTAACATGCTTTGTTCTTCATCGTATTCCCTGGATAATTATTAAGATTTTTTTCCGATGCGGCTATTAGTTTAGGTTTTATTAAGTGTTAAAGTTGAAGAAGTGAAATTTCTTCCGCGAGTGAGCAAAACACATTCAAAATTTCAGTCTTTAGTCGTGAGTTTTTTTTTAAGAGTACCTCTCAACGTAAATTTTTGCAGCTCGTCGAGTTTTTTTTGAAATTTAAATGTGGTTCTTGATAATATTTTTTTGAAATTCGGGAAAAATCGGGACATTTTTGTTACTTTTTTTTAAAACTGCCGTATCTATATCTAATTACTATTAGTTTTTAATTTTTAAAATATCGCAGTATACCTCAGAATATACTCTTTCTTACGGTACTATTATTTTTGAAATCGGTTAATAATTAAATTGGATGCGATCAAAAGTTCGTGATACAAAATTCGGAATCTTCGGATATTTTCGCTACGTTTTGTTAAAACCGTTATGTCTACGGCAAAAACCATTATTTTTTAAATTTGAGAACATCACTGAATACACTACATTACACTCTTTCTTATGGTACAATTATTTTTCAAATTGGTTAATAAACAAAATCGATGCAATTAAAAGTAGGTCATACAATTTTCGGAACTTTCAGATCGTAACTTCCGATACAAAACTAAAATGGTCATATCTATATAGTATTACTGTTAGTTTTTAATTTTAAAAATATTGCAGTATACCTCACAATGTACTCTTTCTTACGGTACAATTATTTTTAAAATTGGTTCATAAATAAATTCGATGCAATCAAAAGTTGGTGACACAAATTTCGTATTTTTCAGTTCGCTTAGCTGGTTCGGCAAACAGCAGTGGGTTGCATTTTCTACTATCGGGTTTGCCAGATATCAAATTTATCGTAGCAACAATTGCCATAAAAACGATTTCTTTTTATTTGGCGAGGAAAAAGGCTCGCTTTTTTCCCTCTGTTCTCAAGACAGTTTACCGACAAAGTACAATGTATTGATATTAACACTGTTTACTTAAAATTGTACAGGGAACAAGATACAGAAGATTTTTTACTGATGCGGCTATTAGTTTAGGGTGCATTAAGTGTTAAAGCAAAAAAAAGTGAAATCAATTGCAAAAGAAGTATTGGTTTGAGAAAGCAAACCAAACGGGATTGCGTAGCAATCCCCGGGGTCGGCGAGCGTAAGCGAGCAGGGCGCGAAGCCCTCGCTGTGACGTCATGTACCGGAAAGTGAAATCAGCATAATACGAATTATTCAGATAGTTTCACTCTGTGAAAGGAATGTTGGTTTGCGAAGCAAACCAAATGACATCTGTGAAAGGAGTGTTGGTTTGCGAAGCAAACCAAATGGGATTGCGCAGCAATCCCCGGGGGTTGGCAAGCGTAAGCGAGCAGGGGGCGGAGCCCCCTAGTCTGATAAAATTTTATTGAAAAATAAAACCGAATATTAATAGAGCTGTTGCAGCTTACTAACGTTATGTTGGGTATTTGATTTCCTAAGCATCGCTGGCATTTCGAGTCAAAATTTGCTCAAAGTTTTCATTTGAATTCCAAATTGTCCCAGTTCTGATTCCAGAGGAACTGTAATCTTTTCTGTAGTACAACAAATTTATGTTTGAAAAATATTTTTTTGGACTATCAGATTTTGTAAACAATGTCTTCATTGATGAGAGCGAAGCGAGCAAAGTTCGAGCAACAAACCAATGAGGATTGCAAAGAAATCCTCCCGGGTTTTTTCAAGAGTTAGCGAGCAGGGCCCACTAGTCTCTCTATATTAAAAAAAAGTTACCGCCGCCGCCGCCGCCGCCGCAGAATTGAAATTTTTGTTGTTTAGCTCCATTCTTAGACGGTTTCCCGAGAAAGTACTGATCGGAAAAATATGAAATTAACATGCTTTGTTCTTCATCGTATTCCCTGGATAATTATTAAGATTTTTTTCCGATGCGGCTATTAGTTTAGGTTTTATTAAGTGTTAAAGTTGAAGAAGTGAAATTTCTTCCGCGAGTGAGCAAAACACATTCAAAATTTCAGTCTTTAGTCGTGAGTTTTTTTTTAAGAGTACCTCTCAACGTAAATTTTTGCAGCTCGTCGAGTTTTTTTTGAAATTTAAATGTGGTTCTTGATAATATTTTTTTGAAATTCGGGAAAAATCGGGACATTTTTGTTACTTTTTTTTAAAACTGCCGTATCTATATCTAATTACTATTAGTTTTTAATTTTTAAAATATCGCAGTATACCTCAGAATATACTCTTTCTTACGGTACTATTATTTTTGAAATCGGTTAATAATTAAATTGGATGTGATCAAAAGTTCGTGATACAAAATTCGGAATCTTCGGATATTTTCGCTACGTTTTGTTAAAACCGTTATGTCTACGGCAAAAACCATTATTTTTTAAATTTGAGAACATCACTGAATACACTACATTACACTCTTTCTTATGGTACAATTATTTTTCAAATTGGTTAATAAACAAAATCGATGCAATTAAAAGTAGGTCATACAATTTTCGGAACTTTCAGATCGTAACTTCCGATACAAAACTAAAATGGTCATATCTATATAGTATTACTGTTAGTTTTTAATTTTAAAAATATTGCAGTATACCTCACAATGTACTCTTTCTTACGGTACAATTATTTTTAAAATTGGTTCATAAATAAATTCGATGCAATCAAAAGTTGGTGACACAAATTTCGTATTTTTCAGTTCGCATAGCTGGTTCCGCAAACAGCAGTGGGTTGCATTTTCTACTATCGGGTTTGCCAGATATCAAATTTATCGTAGCAACAATTGCCATAAAAACGATTTCTTTTTATTTGGCGAGGAAAAAGGCTCGCTTTTTTCCCTCTGTTCTCAAGACAGTTTACCGACAAAGTACAATCGTAAAGTTTTGATATTAACACTGTTTACTTAAAATTGTACAGGGAACAATATACAGAAGATTTTTTACTGATGCGGCTATTAGTTTAGGGTGCATTAAGTGTTAAAGCAAAAAAAAGTGAAATCAATTGCGAAAGAAGTATTGGTTTGAGAAAGCAAACCAAACGGGATTGCGTAGCAATCCCCGGGGTCGGCGAGCGTAAGCGAACAGGGCGCGAAGCCCTCGCTGTGACGTCATGTACCGGAAAGTGAAATCAGCATAATACGAATTATTCAGATAGTTTCACTCTGTGAAAGGAATGTTGGTTTGCGAAGCAAACCAAATGACATCTGTGAAAGGAGTGTTGGTTTGCGAAGCAAACCAAATGGGATTGCGCAGCAATCCCCGGGAGTTGGCGAGCGTAAGCGAGCAGGGGGCGGAGCCCCCTAGTATTAAAAAAAATTGGTAGTTAGGATTATATTTTAATGCTTACGAAGAGCATTCTTAAATATCACTTTTATTAACAGGTGTTTCCATTATTTTGATGTTCCAAATGCGAAAGTAATAAGAAATAAATGGGTATATACATACAGTAAAAGCGGATGATAAAAATGAATTTTTTTAAAGATACAAAGCCAGATTAGTAGCTCAAGGAAAAATACTAAGATACGATATAGATTATACCGTTAGTTTTTTACCAGCAGTGAACTTTTCTATTATAAAATTTATTTTCGTATTACCTGTTTCTATCTTAATTGGCAGAATATACAATTAGATGTAAAAGCAGCTTATCTTTATTTAACACTTATGAGTAAATATTTATGCCACAATCACAAGTATTTCGAAAAATAATCCCAGTAAGGTCTGTTTATCGGAAAAATCAATATACTATCTTCACCAATCAGGAAGACACTGGCATATTAAATTGGACATTTTTTAAAGATATATTGGTTTTTTAAATATTCAAATATTGTAACCGAGTGTATAAAATGAAGGATACCGTTCCGTTAATGTATGTAACGTCGAATGTTATGCTGTGCCCTCCTACTCTAATGACTTTAACTTATTGTAAATGTCAATTTTGTATAAAACTTACTGTAAATTATCTTTAAATTACTTTGAAATAAATATTTTATTGTAATGTAAATTATTAATCTACACACACACACTCTTATTGTATATCATATCACTTTATAAGCATTAAGTGGATTGATAACGAATCATAGCTTATTGACCACAGTTGTGTTCCTCCTGTGACGTTTATTGAAATGCCAATTCTTAATGAACCATACAGCAGTAAAAGCGCAGTCCAATCGCTATAGTTTTTAAGGTGTTGACCTCTGGATCGGAACGTTCTTGGTTCAAACCCGGGGTCAGAGCATGATTGTTCTGTCTTTAGTTAGGGATAATGACGGTCGCCCATTGGGTTCTTCTTATCAATTGGCCATCGCTTTCGGCCTTGTAGTGGCCTAAGATTAGCAATCGAGTGACCGTCGTAATTAAAAAAACAATTATTATATAACTGTTAACATTACCAATGATCTAAGTGGTTTAGAGGTATATCGACCATCAATAGCTGGCCAATATTGATAATGAGGCATCTCGTGAAGACGGTTCAATTTTTAAGTGACGAAAAAAGGTAATCACATCGATCAAAAAGAACTGCTCCATTTCGCAAGTACGATAATTCGTCGAGACAATCACCAGGACTAATGACAATGCTAATAACTATTGTCACAAACCATCAATGAAAGTTATTTGCTGATACATTGAAATTAAAATAACTCCACAAGTGTTTTTAGCATCAATGAAAGTAATGACTCGCAGAACATTAAATCTCTGTATAAAAAAAATTAATGTCGTCGCAGGATTGAAAACTTGCATTTTTCACTCGTTTCTCAGACGCATTTTCGAGCAAAGTACTCAGAAAATTAACATGCGTTTTTCCAAATCGTATAGGAAACAAAAATGTAGAAGGTTTTTCTCGATGCGGTTATTGGTTCATGGTGTATTAATTGTTACAGTAGAGACAAGAACGAGATTTATAACGCAAACGAACAAAACAAACATATTTTCAGTCTTCAGCTGTGAGTTTTTCTTATTGTACCTCTAAACTTGAATTTGTCCACCTCGTCAAGTGTTTTTAGAAATTTCTCTTTGGTTCCAGGTAATATATTTTTTTAATTCAAGAAAAATGGGAACATTTTTGTTACATTTTGCTTAAACTCACATATCTATAGCTTAATACTATTACTTGTTTAACTTAAAAACATTACGCGAGAAGCCATATAATGTACTCTTTCTTATGGTGCAATTATTTATGAAATTAGTAATTAAATTTGATGCGATTAAAAGTTGGTCATACAAATTTAAGAATTTTTCGATCGTAATTTCCAACACAAATCTAAAATTGTCACATCTACAGCTTAATGCAATTAGATTTACAATTTAAAAATACCACGTCAAAGCTTAGAATGTACACATTCTTATCAAATAATTATCTTTAAAATTGAAATATTAATGAATTCAAAGCGATGAAAAGTATAAGTTAACAACTTTGTGACAGCATATAAGTTTTTCTTCGCGGAGTTGTAAAGGTCACATTTCTAACAGGTTTACCAGACATAAAACTTAACGCTGTATCCATACCAACGATTAGGTTTTTAGCCTTTGAAACTGGGTGCGATGTCATGACCCAAAAAGTCCAATCAGGAGTAACGAATTATTATGTGCAATATTTAAATATCGGAAAAAAAGTTTTTCCAAAACTATCTTTGTATAAAAGGGCATGGACAATTCAACTCTCTACATAATGAACTATATACAAAAGGATAGGACACCATTAGATCCCACAACCTTACTGCTATAGTTTTCATTCAGAACTGCTAGCAAGTGACTGATTTCCCTTCGTTTTTTATGTTTCAATTTATAATTTTCATCTGCCGTTTGAATCTACTTTAAATCATCTCTTTTTCTTTATGAGAAGACATGCCCGTGTCATGTCTGCTAGTATTGGTAGTTTTTTAAATTAACATCGTACTAGAGCAACACGACCTGCTATTGACGACGGTTCTTGATCAATCAAAAAGGAAAAGATTCGAGGACAACACGAAATTTTGGACCACGATGAGATGACGTGACAACACCTGAACTGGCATCCCACTCTACAAATTTCCACACCATGCAACGTGAAAAGATATGAGGTCAATAAATATAAACGTGCACCAGCCGCTTTGTACACAACGGTCTTTAGATGGATTCAAACTGGCAGGGCCGGATTTAGACTTGATAAGGCCTTAAGCTATTTGAGATATGGGGCTCTTTTAAGTCCAGATATTGTATGTCAGTGCCAAATATGATTTTCGGATACCTATAAGGTTAAACTGAAATACGATTAAGAAGTATATAGATAGTGAAATAATAAATGTTTAACTTAAAATCATTTTTATATTCATAACAAACTTAAAAATGCAAACTCTGGTAAAAAGAAACAAAGTTCTTTTAAAAGGCACTATTTACAAAGGCTTATTATCTAATCTATTGAAGCATTTTATAAGGATCAGGTAATTATATTAAACTAAAATATTTTCTTTCTTGCCTTTGCTAGACCAAAGTCACTGATGACGTCATAAAATGATAAACTGCATATTTTGTCACCTTCTATGCACATGAGACTGATGGAACATAATTTATCTTGAGTCATTGTTGTTCTAAATTTATTTTTTATCCTCTTCAGCTGAAAAAAAAAGATCTTTCTCCAGAGCAATTTGCAACCATCATAAGAAACGATCTCAAAATTGCTTCTACATTAGGGAATGCTGATTGGACATGATCGTTAAATGTTAACCGGTACAGATACTGGTCTGTCAGACTATCATGTCCGCTGAACCATAGGCTTGATTATGTCTAAACATGTTGATGAAAATGCTTGACTTCTCCTACAAGATTAATTTCCACATCTTCAGGATATGTTTGGCATAAAGCACTAACTCCGTCACGAATCTCTTCTTCTGTAGCTTTTAATTTTGTTAAGAATGAAAAATTTTTTGCAGTGTCATTGTATACTGAGGCCCTCTGTGCCAGCCTTTACAATAATGCATCCATCACAGGTATAGTATAAATGTTTTGATTCTAAACTTGTCTCTTGGCTCAACGTTTTCTGAAGCATCATATTATCATCATTGATATGCCTTCTTCTATATCTGCTTTTCTTGTAAACAACATCAGGCAAATTTTCCTTTGCTTTTTCTTCGAAATGCTCGAACATATCCCTGGAACCTTTAACAAAATTCGAAAGTGAAGCATACTATTCCCTACATACATCTATACTAATTTGGGGGTCTTGCAGTGATTAGTCTTGTGAAATTCATCCAGCATGTAACTCCACAAATATAACATTACCATAATTTCAAACTTATCCATTTTATACACAATGTTTATGGCTTGATTTCTTGTTTCGCCTTTCTCTATAGTATCAATATGCAGCTGATGCAATGCAAAAATTATTCCATCATAACTATCAAGTATTGCACTTGTGGCCATTGAATATGCTTCCCATCTAGTCTTTGACAAAGACTTTGGAACTTTTGAATCTTCTTTGAAGAATGAAAACAGTACTGCCCATCTATGTGTAAATGATGAAACGAATTATATATTTCTTGAATAATTCCAAAAAAGTTTAATGCATCTAAACAACATTCAACTGCTGCTCTACCAACAAGATTCAGGGAATGACCAGCACATGGAATATACATAGCGTACTTGTTAATCTTCAATATTATTTCTTCCATACCCTTGTATTTGCCAGACATATTGGCAGCATTATCATATGACTGACCTCGACACTTACTAAAATCTATTTTGCTCTCATTTGTAAGGTAGTTGTACACCATCTTAGCCATACTTCCCCCGTGTAGCTACCTATCTCTAGGAAAGTTAGAAAACGTTCAATAGGGAGCCCATCATCTGGTGAAACATACCTCACAATAACAGTGAGTTGAACAATATGGGAGTGGAATCTACAGATAAACTGAAGTACCCTGCAGTTCTTAAATCATCCAAGATTGAGTCTCTTACTTTATGTGCCATAATTTGGATAAATTCATCACATATTGTTTTAGAAATATAACATGTGACACCTGATGTTATATTCCCAAATTTTTTTATATGGCTTGCTAGAAAAGGATCAAATTTTGCTATAAGTTCGAGTAATCCAAGAAAATTGCCATTGTGAAGAGAATTAAATGTTTCCTTACCTCCTCTGAAAGGTAAGCCATACTCTGCCTTTGTAATTATGACTGCCACAACTTGATCAAGAACATTTTTCCAGTATTGCCGTTTATTATTTATCTGTTCTGCTAGTTGGCAGTCAATTGTTGAGCCACATTTTCTTGTGAGATATGTTACCGAAGCTGTTCTATGGTCTACAGAGTTTTCATGACTTTGAACTTAATTGGGCTTTGCGCCAATCACAAAATCCATCGGATGATAATGGCGTAGAAGAATTTGAAAAGAGTTTACTCACGAAACAGTATACACTACCAGTTGTTGGCGAATATACTAACCATTCCCTGACCATAAAAGGTCAGAAATATTGTATCGTCTGATGGCTCGCACGAACTACAAAAGGTCTTCGCATGCTCGATGTAGGCACAGGGGAATCCCAATGTTTATAGTAAAAGAAATTATATACTTTACACGTTCCATTTCTATAATAAAATAATAATGAAATAATTTTTAAATTTGCCGAAATTACCGGCATTTGCTGTTGAAATTTATCAGTAATTTCGGTAGTCATAATTACCGGTAATACCGGTTATCGGTGATACAAATCCTTGGAACAAAAGCACTTTGCTCTTCGAAAAGACGCGCTAAAAAATTGGGTGAAGAGTATGGGAAGTTTCGGATGTGCGGCATTGGAACAAATAATGCTGGAATATATTTAAATATGTATGATAGTTGCTCACTCGGACAATTTTTTTGGGGCCCCCCCAAGAAAGTGGGGGCCTTAAGCTATAGCTTGTCTATCTTATACGTAAATCCTGCACTGCAAACTGGCAACCCTCCGGTTGCTAATCCGTTTCTGTTTCCACCGGGATATCACGGCCTCATGTCTTCAGGTGATGGAACTGAATCTTTTTGATTAATTTCTCTTTTTTCGTTACTCTTTTAGGGTAGGAATGAGGCGACATGCCCCTGTCATGTTGGGTGGTGGTGGGATTGATTAATTAAAATCACAACTTGCGCAGAAAGCAATACTTTTTTCGTGTGTTATTTAGCGAAGAAAAAAAAAACACTTTCACATTCACGTTGAAATCAAATTTTTTAAAACATCTCAACTCCAAGGCGCACAAACGTTATTATTGAATTCGGCATTCATTTATAGAGCCAAAAGTGTTTTCTTAGCTTCAGAAAATAGGATAGACATTCAGTTGCCAATATTTCTTTGGTAAATATTAGAGAAATAATTTCGACTTTAAAGTGAATAAATATCTTCACAAAAAGTTAAAAAACCGTTTCAAAAAATGACATAATCCCCAAATTGGCGAATTGAAAGTGCAGTTTGCACCAACGTGATTGTCGAAAAGTTGGACTTTTTGGCTTATCAAAACATTTTAATAGAGTATATTATCGAGAAATGGCGCTGTACCTCTTGCATGTAGCAAATAGGCAACTTTGATTCTTTTAATACTGAATACAATTAGTAAATGTCGCACTAGAGCAACACACGGCTAATGGTCGACGATTCCTCACGATTTTACAACTAAAATCGGGTTTAAATCCACGGAGAATCAGCTCGAATGCGCCTAGTCTTTGAGATAAACGTAGTCATACAGCTTAACAGCCGAAAGACTTTTTAACAGAAAACAATAGTGAAATTTAGGCGTGAAGTCATCACTTTTTTGAGAAATATAAGTATAAAAAATTTCGTTTTCAAATTGGTACTATGTAAAAAACTTTGTAAGAAATCTATATGTGAATTAAAATTAGGTTGGATCTATTTTGTTTTGAAAAAGTGTTTTCTGGAAATATGGTCTCTTAAAGTTAACAATTGTTACATTCGGCGAAATCGTGTATATTTGCTCACAACACAAATACTTTGCTCTACACTAATACTTTGCTCAAGTCGTGATGCCTCGTAATACCCCCATAAAGTACCGCGGCATTACGCCTTTTATAAAAAACTGGACTTTACAGTTAATTTTTATTGTTAGTGTCAATTACTTGATGTTGTATGTGGAATCAGGCGCAGCATGACCTAATATATATGGCCCCTTTACTCGATAAAACTACAAACACCAATCTACCAATTCGTATAACAGAAATGAATTCAAGGCGCGTATTATTTAGACATGATCTGTATACCAATAGTAGTTGAAAAAATGTTATTACAAATTTGAAGTTGACAACGGTTATCCAAAGTATTAAGTTATGGAGAAAAGTTGAAAAATCTACAGTAACAAACCTTACTACCAAAAAATACAAAGGATAATAAAGCAAGTAACAATAAATGTTCAGGTTATTAAAAGTGAAACAAATAACTGTAATTGCAAGGGGAATAGCTTTTAATGCCAATTTAGCCCATAATTTTCTATCAATACAGAATATGTACTAAATTCATTGACAAACTGTTTAGGTTACTAACACTCGGTGATAAAAATTTGACCAATTTTGCTAATCACGGGATATCTTGCCATCTGTATTCTTTCAAAGTGTTGATGATGACGAGTTCTTGATCTGTTGGTTTTTTTTTCAAATGACGAAGCTTCGAGATCTTGATGGACGAGATATCTATAATAGCATAATAGAGATATTTTATTACAGCATAATTGCATTGGCAGACTTCAATCTGTTGGTAGATATTAGTAGAGCTATGCTTTGATTAAAGTATAGGCAAGAAAAAGTATTCCCAACAAGTTAACACGTTTTAAATTCTCGATAAAAAAAACTAGAAATTGGATATTCCATCTTTATAACCACAGTATAAAGATTGAGTTTTCTGGTGAATACAGTCTTTTCCAGACAAATATTTTTACAGCTAACATAGGTATCTTATTCTCAACAACAGTAAAAAACATTTATAATCCTTTAATAATTATAATTTCAAACAGAAGGCTGACAGATCATCTACAAACATTACAAGCAGCCGGATGCATTGGACTATCCATCCCTTATCTTTTCTGTTATGGTTAAGCGGGTGTAAAAGCTCTGGATGAACTAGTATTCCACACGGTTACTTGATTCGGAATAAAATAAGAGCGATTAAGGTCCTCTTTTAAGGACATATCCGTTTAACGACCTGGTTGTTGTAACGAATCTAAGTCGTTAAGTAAAGGGCATCTGAAAATAAATATAACAACGTCGATTCGAAAATGTCACATTTGGAATTAACGTCCTTTAATCTTTCTAAAAGAACAAAATATAATTCTTGCTGTTTTAATGGGCCCTGTATGTCACATCTTTATATATATCACTACACCGAAATACCCAATTGATGTCAGTTAACTTTATCCTTCTTGTCGTGTTTGATACAGCTTGAAAACGTGTGGCCATGAACCATAAGAACCAAGTTTTAGAAAATTACCCCATTTTCTTAGTTTTATCTAGTTTTTGTTTTTGTTGTAGCCTAATATTACATTTTATTGTTTTCACTACCCATTGATGTTTCGTAGCGTATTCAAAAGGTGACACTGCACTTCACGCTCGAGTCATATCCTACTACCAATTCAAACACAGGATATTTAAACATATTGGTATGCTTGTGGTAAAAACTATCATTGATTAACTTATTCGTGCAATTATACAACTGTACATTTCATGAACAAGAAACAACATATAGGTAACTCATGAAACGTCACTTTTTTGGTAAATATAAGTACAAATAATTTCGTCTTAAAAGTGGTGTTTTGTATAAAAGTTGACGAACATTAAAAAATCTATATACGAACAAAAAATTAGTACATATCTCATCATAATAACAAAGCCTTGTGATTCAGGTTTTCTAGCAAATAGGTCTCTTAGGATCAACGATTGTTACGTTTTACGAATTTGTGTATCTTTTCAGACAACACAAATATTTTACTCAAGCCATGATGCCTCGTAGTATCCCTATCAAATATCTTGGCATTCACTAATTGAGGTATAAAACAATAAACTCATATTCGCTTTCATGGTGTGTGTGTCTATAACTTGATATTGTAAGTTTTGGTTTGGCTCAGCATGGGCAAATATGGTATCTTCGCCATTAAACATTCGAAACCAATTAACCTCCACTTAAATCAGAACGAATTCTTGACGCGTATTGTTTTGAAATCAGCAGTATACAAACAGCAGTTGAAACAAAGAGTCATTACAAATTCAAGTTAACAAATGCTATCAAAAATATAAAGTTATTGATTAATGTTAAAAAAACTTATTGCTAAAGATATTTAAATATTAAAATTAGATTATAAATAAATGTTGAAATAATTAATAACTCAACCAATATCTGTAACTGTTGAATTTAATAGTTCATTGGTATAATTAGTTTTATTTGCTCAGTTAGACAAAACTTCTGAATTCATTCGCAAACTCTAGATTAGTCCAAATAGTTTCGAGATAAACATCTCGTTTATCAACATCTGACCAAGTTTCAAATGACTAGATAACTCGTCATCCACACATTGCCAAATTTTTATTTCAAGATTAGAATTTGGTCTGTTTTTTTATAATGACGGCCATCAATACTTGGTTAATTTTGCTAATGACAACACATCCCGTCGAGATGTATGTGGTGCATGTTGAGATCGGTATAAGGTTGCAGAAAGATAGCACTTCAGGAACAGTAACAACACAAATTTTAATAACAATAATAAGTTAGTTACATGGTTCGTCTCACTTACAGTACGAGTAGCGTCTGCTGAGCTTAGCTTAGTATACAAAGACCGACTTTATATACTCCTCTGTTCTATGGCAAAGTGGATCGCCATCTACTGAGTGAATGCTACAGTGTATCCCTATAGTGACGAAGGAACACTAAACATAGGTAATTATGAATACAGCATAGATAAGCAAGACAAAATAAGAAAATGAGTATTTCTACAAATCAAGACCATATTTACAACACCATATAATAAATATAGAACACAATGGTTTAAAAAAAATTATTTTCTTTACAATTTTAAATAATAATATAAACTCTCATTCACAATTCACATAAGTATACACAATGAGGGGGGAAATGATAGTTATTTCTACATGACAAGTCTATCGGGGAAATAAACATGCCGTCCAGATCGTGCAAACCCAGATAGTGGATTAGGTGTGACCTGTTGAAGTTTGTTAATGTGGGAAGATAGCTTTGGGGTTTTCGTGGTATACACAAAATAAAAAGCTGGCTTAACTCTTTCAATATACACATTTTTTTTCTTACCATTTAACTCAACGACAAAATTTTTGTCTGTACGGCAAAAAACTAAATACAGTCCACAATAAGGAGGTGTGAGAGGAGGTCTAACTGTGTAGATCCTCAAAAAATATGGGTGCATGTTTTAATGATGGGTTTACATAAACTTTAGTATTACCATGAGATGTAGATGCGATGGGATTTAGTTTTCTCATCATTAAAATGAAATTGGACACATAAGTAAGAGTAAGGGATTGTTGTACAGAATCAGTTGTGAAAAGATCAGATGGTAAACGTAAAGTAGTACCATAAAGAAGTGAAGAATTGGTGGCATTGATAATCTTCTTAACGGATGAGCTTAGACCTAATAAAACTATGGGTGAAACTTCAGTCCATTTAAAGTATTCATGAGCTGTTATGGCTACATTGATGTGCATGTGAAAGCGTTCAATCATACCATTTGATTGAGGATGATAAGTAGGAGACAGAATTATATCAGTGACTAAAGTATTTATGAGTTCACGAAGAAGATTAGATACAAAATTTTGTCCTTGATCTGAAGTATTACCGACTAGTGTACTGAATCTGAATATCCAACCGTGGAGGAGAGCTCGAGCAGTGGTTTCTGCTTTTCATATTCGTGGTGGGAATGGCTGGAGTCCAGCGGTGAATCGATCAATGTTAGTTAAGCAATATCGGTAACTATAGAAGGTGGATAAGGTCCTATAAGATAAACGTGAATATGCGTAAAACCCGCGACTGGTAAAACAAATGTGCTAAGTGGAGTTTTAGTATGGTGAAATACTTTTGCTCTCTGACATTTGTTACAACAACGTACTTTGTCTTTGATGAACTTCTTCATACCAGGTCATACAAATCGGCTTAAGATTAACGTGAGACGTGTGACCCTTGTTCCATAAAACCGCAAAACAAACACGTTTCAAAGAAAATGAATACATTTTCTTAGTTCTATACATTTTATATTCTTTGTTGTAGACTTATACGTAAATTTTTTACTTAAGCGACCTCAAATGATTTGTAGTTGAAACAGAACTAAACGCTCGAGTTATAACCTAAAACCAATTACAAGAAAAGATACATACACATATTAGAATGCTTGTGAGACTATATCAATGATTAACTTAGCCATGCAGCTATACAACCGCACGACATTTTTAAAATAGGGAATGTTTATCGAATGAACGCATCACTTTTTTGGTAAATATAAGTACAAATAATTTCGACTTAAAAGTGGTATTTTGTAAAAAAAACTTTAACGAACATTAAAAAAATCTATATACGAACAAAAAATTAGTATATACGTCGTCTTAATAACAAAGTCTCGGGATACAGGTTTTCTAGCAAATAGGTCTCTAAGGGTCAACGATTGTTACATTTTGGAAATTTGTGTGCATTTGCAGACAACACACATACTTAGCTCAAGTTGTAATGTTTCGTTGTGTCCCCATTAAGTATCAACGCAATCTGCACTCGAGGTATAAAACATTAGAAATTCCTATTCCCTTTCGATACGTGTGTTTTTATGACTTGATATTGTTGAAATCCTTTTGGGATTGATCGCGGACCGTCGACAATAGCCCGTTGCCAGCACGATGTTAGTCGTGAGATTAAACTTTAATAAATAGTCAGACCCTGCTATTTAGTCCGATGACATTATTCAAAAACATTGAACTTCACAGCCCTCTTAAAAGTTTATTTCATACTAACAAAAACACTTAAAATTTCAAAAATTTTAACTTGGAAAAACAGGTATGAACTAGTTAATATTTTTCTATAATATGGTGAATTTATATTAATGATATATGTAGACAAAAAATTGTACATTGGAAAAGAAACTAATCTAATTATAATAGATATTGCGTGAAAATATATAGAACTTAGAGCTAACAATTCCATTAAAACTTCTGGCTAACGGATGAACACAATTATTATTATTATTTTTTATTTTCACAAATTATGGGTTAAACTTTTTCTACAAAATCAGTCAATTAAACTAATTACAATAGAATTTCAACTATCCGAACTCCAGTTATCAGGATCACTTTGAGTAAAAAAAAATCAGAAAATCTGCATTACATAAGTTTTTTTTTCAGTGAATGATCAAAACATAGACGAATCGGTTGAGCATTTAAAAAATGTCATAGTGAAAATTCCTGGATGTTCCTGGTGCAGAACAGAGGACGTAAATGCTTGGCTGGTGTTTGAAACTTCGGACCCTGGATTCAAAATTCTTAAAGATGATAAAATCCTTCAAAGTTTAATAGAAGAACTCATTGATAACCCGGAAGATGACGACGACCATTGCTACTCAACCAAAAGCAGGACCGTCAGCTAGTATAACATTTGAGTGCCTTGTCAAAGCGCTACAATGGATAAATCGGCAGTCTTAGTGCGACAATCTGCAGCGCTTAGCATCAATCACATGAGAGACTTACCTGTATGAAATAAGTATACAACGAAACTACTGATTTTGATATGTTTAAGCAATGATACATCTTAATACAGTAAATTCATGCAAGTTCAAAAATTGAAAACAAAGTTGTTTTCATACTTATTATATTAAATGACACTAGGGGGTCCGCCCCCTGCTCGCTAACGCTCGCCAACCCCCGGAGGATTGCTTCGCAATTCTCATTGGTTCGCTGAGCGAACCTATGCTCGCTTCGCTCGCATCAATGAAGACACGTGTCCTAGCAGAAGGGATTGATTGCAAAATATGATATTCCAAAAAAAATATTTTTCAAATCTAAATTTGTTGTATTACATAAAAGATATATACAGTACCTCTGGAATCAGAATTTAAATGAAAACTTTGAGCAAATTTTTACTCGCAATGTGAGCGCTGCTTTGGAAATTGAATACCCAGCATGTTGTTTGTGTGTACATTTCCCCAGTACTCGAGTCACCTATACACTTTTTGACTGAGTTTGTTGTCGAAAGTTGTAGTGCACGCGTCTTGTTGTACTATAATTGTTAGCCTTGAAAAGGACCGTTTTTTAAATAGCCCTGAAAATATCCTCCGCTTTCTTAGATTTCTATTACAAACCGCAACAGCTCGTCTAAAATTCATTTTTTTCAATAAAATTTCATCCGATAACGCTATAGATTCAAATGAGGCCCGCGGCTCCTAGTAAACAAACAATCGCACAATGTTGCCAAAATGTGGTAACAAATAACGTCTTTTTTGCGTGCCACGTAAGAGAAATATATATATAGATACTAAAGAAAAATTCGTTCTTTTTACTTTGTAATAATCTTTTTCTCGTGAATTATCTAACTATCCGCATTTGACCACGTCCCAATGGATACAGATAATTGGATTTCTTTAATTACACGTTTCTTAATTATTAAAAAAGAGCGATCAACAATTTTTTTTAACAAATTTACTTAAATACCTGGTTGTTCGATTGAAACACTCAGTATATCGATGACAGAGATGTTCAGACATGTTAAAACAACAGGCCAGATAAATGCACTTTAACACATGGGAGGACCAGCCGTATATGAATGAATTTATCTATCAAATATTGTTTATATAAATTGATATTTATTACTTATATTTTATATTGTTACAAAAAGAGAAGAAGAATCAAATGTAAGTAAATAATTCAATTTTATGCGTTACAATGCATTGATTTAAATTTTCATTTGTTTCGATACCTGGTTCAATTTTTGTAATAGCCATAATCAAAATTGATTCAAAATGATCAATAGCCAAGTGTTTCCTATTTTTCGATGTCTTGATATATTTAACTGAAAAAGTTTGTTTACATTTTTAAGCATGGAGGCACAAAAAGACTTGCTTTCTTATGTACGTTTTCTCGCAATGAAATTTTGACTGACGGTAAAATTAAAATAAAGCTTACTGAGTAGGGCCACCACCAAGTGAACGGAGGGCCGCATGAGGTCCGGGTGTTACGATCTGTGGATCCTTAAATGGAAAGGAATAAAATTCACTTTCCTCCACTCTGAAGTAAATGATAAAATTTTCTTCATTTTACAACTTTTATGCTTGTTGTGACAGGTTAACAACTCTGCGTACGATTATGCTAACGCAATGTTGCGACGTAGGTAGACATTTAATTAACGTTGCACTGGAACTACACAACGACTGTTGGCAACGATTTGAGATCAATCCTTGAAGGCAAAGATATGGATACAATTACACGTCATTCTGAATGTCACACCTGACCCCACACTCCAAACTTCCACACCACGACAGCGTGATGACATTTGAAGCCAATACAGAGTTATCATGCCCCAAGACCCCTTTCTATACAATGGTCTGTGGTATATACAAACTCGTAACCTTCCAGTGGTTGCTAATCCGTTACTCTACTTACCGGGCTATATTAGCCCCATGATCCGACATAACGAGCCATCAAGAAATAGTACTCAGCCCTCCAGTTAGGTTCCATTAGCTTTCTTACTGAAGCACAGACACATATTAGTTAAGAGATGAGGTGTTTATCAAACAGCCGTTCAAATAAATTAACAGTGTTATTACAAATTTGCGGTTCTCGAAAGTTAGTTACAGAAAGGAAAGTGTAGTTAAAGAAAATAATTAAATAATATGCTTTTGTTTTTTTATGCTAATAAAATGTAAAAGTTTAAATAATTAATAATCGAAGCAATAATTGTGACTGTTGAAATTAGTAGTTAACTACCGAAAACAACCACTTTATTTTCTAACTATTACGGGTATTAATCGCGGTCAATCATCAATAATCTCGAATGTGTTGCATCGGTGTGACATCGATTCCTATATCATCAATCTACCAGTTAAGTACGAATAGTTAATTTATCTTCAAAAAAGCATGATCGTTAAGAGAACAACAATGGATATTTTACATCGTCTATTCGCTAGTGTGAAATTTGAAGACAGCCATTTTAGTGTACAAGAAGAATTAATACAAACTTCCTACCTTTAAAAATAAATTATCAAATTTTTTAATTACTTCAAATTTTTTTTTCTGATCTTTCTGAAAGGTTCACAACTCAGCCTATTATTTAGCTTACGCCATTGTACGTTGTAACGACTCCATAATAATTCGTGGTTCTGTGCAGTTCAGTGATTTGCACTCGGAGAAATTGTTCCTCTTCCTTTCCTTAGACCGAATTCTAAACACTAGCTTGAGATGAGCTGTACATCAATAGCAGTTAACTTGCTAGATACTTGAATTAGAGGCATAAATAAACATAATTTAATGGCGGGATGTATTTAGCCTCGCCATACGCTCGTTCAAACGCCTCATGTGAAAGTGGCCTAAAGAGTTCACCATCCACCACCGTAACCCAAGTTTCCTAATAAAACTGGCATTACTCATATTAGTGTAAACTTGTTACTTACTATTTACGCCTTCTATCGAATTGAAATGCTGTTGACTTTTTCTGTGTGTCGCTTGACGATTTTAGTTATTGTTCCTTTTCACGGGACTGTGCTTGAAAGCAAAACTGGAAAGAGATGGATATTTATAGTGAAGGACTGTTCTACAAAGTGGATCTAACTGTTCGCATTGAAAAATTCCACTGATAAAGAATGTGCAAGCACGTTGCTAGAGGTAGTTTTCCTGTGGAGTGGTCTACCTAGACATCTAATTCGTGACAACAGGTCTCAATTTGTCAGTAGCGTTATGCAACAACTTTTTTCCGGTTGGGAATAAGTCAAAATTTAATCCATGTTTACCTCCAACTAGCGAACCCTGTCGAGAGGAAGAATCGAGTCCTCAAACCAAGACTGAATATTTTAATTGGTGAAGATCACTGCACTTGGTATGAGAAACAGACAGCTGCGTACTTAAGAGTTCAGAAGAGAGATGCGGACACCTGATGAAGTAAATCAAGACTTTTGGGGTGTTTAACGATTGGTAACGTGAGTAAAACATAACTTGCAAAACGCTAATTCCATATCCCAGATGACTCGGTACCTCAAAAAATTTGTGGTCACCTTAAAAGAAGTCATACAAAAAGTCGAATGCCGAAAAGATTGGATAAAGAAGTTATCAGATAAGTGTCAAAGACAAAGTCCGAATTACTCTCCATTAGACTTAGTATGGGAGTACCTACACCCTCTAAGCAATGCGAAAGAGGATAGAAGTGCGAAGTTAATGCCACGAAGAGATGTACCATATGTAATAAAAACTCAACGATCTATAACTTCCTATGAAATAGCTAACCCAGAGCATCACAGCATATATTTTGTGTGTCATCGCTAGAGCTCGGATTGATATCCAAAAATGTGACCTGAAATATGCATTATAAAATCCAAAATATGCACTAAAACCCCCTAATATGCAAAATTTTAATTAAAAAAATTTCATTCTTACTAAAAAGTTAGTGAGGACGATAAAGTGCAAATGAGCCATACTTTCATTCAATTAATTTACAATTTTATTTTTATAGCGCCAGATAAATATAGTAAAAAATATACAAAGCAACAAATATATAAAATAAAAAGTATATAAATATTACATGATTGAAAAAATGTAGGTTATAAAAGGAAAGCACTTCAAACGTTCTCAGGGTCGTAACTGGAGGGGTGCAGATGGGTAATTTTTTTAGTTGACGTCGTACTAAAGCAACACAATGAGCTATTGACGACGGTCCGGGATTTGTCCCTTTAGGATAAGATCCGAGGGCAACACCTCGTAATTTTGAACCACGGTCAGATGACGAAGCAACATCTGAGCTGAACTGTAGGGGTGCAGATGGGGCTTTTGCCTAGGTGCCGTGTTGGGAAGGGGCGTCAAACAAGCCGATAATATTTCTATTTTTATTTTTATGATGAAAAAAAAAAAGGAAGAGGAAAAACTTATCCGTTGACTACAAAAACTATAAAAGAAACCAAATGCAGAATGCGTGAAGTGTTGCATGAGTTATACGTTAGTAAAGAAGGGGCTGTAACGTGTTAGCGCAAAAAGTGTTTAGGATAACGGGCTCGTGTCTCGTGAGTTTCCTGTCTCCCAAGTGGCTTTGATACTTAGAGCCGGCAAGCGAAACTGAACTCGATTAGCTTTTAGAGTGTCTAGTTGAGGCGTCAGTTTTGCGGTCTGATTATTTGTCAATGAAATATCTTAAGAATTTGTTTAGTATTTTATCTTATACTAAAGATGAAATTGCTGCAAATTAATCTATTAACCTTTGAAATCAAGTCTACCTTCTTAGAGTTGAATAAAAAAAATTAAAATAGTGGAATTAATGTGGGGAAGCGATAAAACGATAACAGGTGTTGTCGCGGAGGGTTTTGGTTTGTTTGATTGGTGACCTTGTGTGTGGCAAATTGAGTTCTTACCCATGGTGGAAACTTGCCTAGTTGCAACACTGAACGTTCTCCAACTGATTGAAATCATATTGAATAATTAAAGATTTTTTCAAGGTCTTCAATCTTGAACTTCGTCTTTTAACACTTAAAACATTCTTCATTGAGGAGAAAGACCTTTCCACGTCACGTGAGACGATGGTTAGGAATCGGTAAGCTAATATTTATTGGGTTCCGTTAGCTCACATTCTGGCATAACCTCTCTAACCGCGCCCGAGTGGTTGGAATCGCGAGCCACTGTGTGGGAGGTATCCTGTCTCTTGGGTGACCTTGAGGAATCGCCCCGTCAACATAAAATGTGCTCAGATAGCTTGCGGACTCCGTTTGACTGAAATGTCTCCGTAGCAATTCGATTATTATAAAACTAAGAAATATGTTTTGCTTTCGTTTTCATTATTATTCAACCTCTGTAAATAGTCGTGTGTAACAATTAATGTTAGTTTAATTTCCAAAAAGATTGGATTAATTGAGACTTTACAGAACTGAACGTCAAGAGAAGGTAGTAGGTGTACTTATTTAAAAAAGATGTGGGTGAAAGGGAGGGGTAAATCACAACTGAGCGGTCACTGACCTGAATTAAGTAGCTAGCTTACGTTGCACAAAGTAGTCTTCACTTAAAATCGACCTTATTTTCCTTGTGAAGAGTGAGTGGTGAAAGGAATTACATGAGTGTCTAATTATTTAATTATATTAAGGCTGAGCTGGAAGCCACAATGATAGCAATTTTTCTGTGTGTTCCACTATCTTATCTTTGTCTATACATTTTTGGCTAAACAAGAAAATTTCAGGCCAACCAACCCAAATGCGTTTTGCTACTAAAAATCTTCCTTTCAAACAAAGCTTTGAGCAAAGTTCTTGGGAAAAAAATATTATTTGAATTTTTTTTGCATAAATGTATAAAAATAGAGAAAAATCTTCAAAATTTGCACAAAACATGCAAAAAAAAATATGCCAAAAACATGCAAAATAAATTCGAGTATTTTTGGTTGAAAATTGCTAAAAAAAACACTCAACACGGATTTCAATCAACTTTACTAGCTAAAAAAAAGGTATGCAAATTCCAAACTCTAGTCATCACTAGTATTTCCACAAGCTTAGCCATCCTCATTCAAAATCCTCAGATGAGATATCTCATAAATCCCCTAAACCAACATACAAACACTTCCCAGTGGATTGATTTCGGACCGTCGTCAATAGTCCGTTTTGTTATTCCAGCATGACGTGAATTAAAATACCTACAACAAACTACGTACTTAAAATACTACACATGGTAATCACAATCGCTACTATACCACTGTTTACTGTTTGATGTGGTTTGCTTCTCTTTTGCAGAAAAGGAATTGGAATCCACATATTTGGAAATTTTAGACTGTGAACTCTTATTAATTACCCAGTTTTTATACATAATTCAGACTTTAAGATTGGAGAACGGTCTGAAGCTACCCAAGGAACGTTAACAAGCGTTTCAAATTTCATCTGTTCCGTAGCTAGACACGGTATCCAAGTTGAAAACATCTTTTAAAACATCTCAACTCCAATGCTCACAAACGTTATTATTGAATTCGGCATTCAGCTATACAGCCAAAAGTGTTTTCTTAGCTTCAGAAAATGGGATAGACATTCCGTTTTGCCAATATTTCTTTGGTAAATATTAGAGAAATAATTTCGACTTTAAATTGAATAAATATCTTCACAAAAAGTTAAAAAACCGTTTCGAAAAATGACATAATCCCCAAATTGGCGAATTGAAAGTGCGGTTTGCACCAACGTGACTGTCGAAAAGTTGGACTTTTTGGCTTATCAAAACATATTAATAGAGTATATTATCGATATATGTCGCAAATATAGGCAACTTTGATTCTTTTAATACTGAATACAATTAGTAAATGTCGCACTAGAGCAAAATACGGTTAATGGTCAACGATTCCTCACGATTTTCCAATTAGAATCGGGTTTAAATCTACGGTGAATCCGCTCGAATGCGCCTAGTTTTTGCGATAAACGTAATCATACAGCTAAACAGCCGAACGACTTTTTAAAAGAAAACAATAGTGAAAATCAGACGTGAAGTCATTACTTTTTTGAGAAATATAAGTATAAAAAATTTTGTTTTAAAATTGGTACTTTGTAAAAAACTTTGTAAGAAATCTAAATGTGAATTAAAATTAGGTTGGATATATTTTGTTTTTAAAAAGTGTTTTTTTTTCTGTCTCTGGGGGGGGGATATGGTCTCTTAAAGTTAACAATTGTTACATTCGGCCAAATCGTGTATATTTGCTCACAACACAAATACTTTGCTCTACACTAATACTTTGCTCAAGTCGTGATACCTCGTAATACCCCCATAAAGTACCGCGGCATTACGCCTTTTATAAAAAACTGGACTTTACAGTTCCTTTTTATTGTTAGTGTCAATTACTTGATGTTGTATGTGGAATCAGGCGCAGCATGACCTAATATGGCCCCTCCCCTTTACGCGATAAAACTACAAACACCAATCTACCAATTCATATAACAGAAATGAATTCAAGGCGAGTATTATACCTGTATAGGCTGTATACCAATAGGAGTTGAAAAATTTTTATTACAAATTTGAAGTTGACAACGGTTATCCAAAATATTAAGATATGGAGAAATGTTGAAAAATTTAAAGTAACAAAACTTAATACCAAAAAATACAAAGGATAATAAAACAAGTAACAATAAATGTTCAGGTTATTAAAAGTGAAACATATAACTGTAACTGCAAGGGGAATAGCTTTTAATGCCAAATTTAGCCCATAATTTTCTATCAATACAGAATATGTACTAAATTCATTGACAAACTGTTTAGGTTACTAACACTCGGTGATAAAAATTTGACCAATTTTGCCAATGACGGTAACGTTGTGTTAACGCTTGGTAACAAAGGTGTTTACCGTTTGGTAATGTGGGTAAAACATGACTTGAAAAACGATAATTTCATACCCCTGTTTATTCGGTACATCAAAAAATTTGTGGATGCATTAAAAGAAGTCAGAAAAAAGGTCGAATTTCAACAGGATCGTGGAAAGATGTATGCATATATAAGTCTCGCAGACAAGTCCAAATTACTCTCCTTTAGACTTAGAATGGGTGTACCTACACCCTGTAAGTAATGAGAAAGAGAATAGAAGTGCGAAGTTAATTTCACGAAGAGATGTACCCCATATAATAAAAACTCAACGATCTACAACTTCCTATGAAATAGCTAACCCCAAGAATCCTAGCATACATTTTGTGTGTCATCACCAGAGTTCGGATCGATATGCAAAAATGTAATCTGAAAAATTGCATTATAAAATCCCAAAATATGCTCTAAAGTTTCCTAATATGTGAAATTTTAATACAAATTTTTTCATTCTTACTAAAAGGTTGGTGAGGAGGATAAAGTGCAAATGAGCCATACTTTCATTCAATTAATTTACAATTTTATTTTTATAGAGCCAGATAAATATAGTAAAAAATATACAAAGCAACAAATATATAAAATAAAAAGTATATAAATATTACATGATTGAAAAAATGTAGGTTATAAAAGGAAAGCACTTCAAACGTTCTCAGGGTCGTAACTGGAGGGGTGCAGATGGGTAATTTTTTTAGTTGACGTCGTACTAAAGCAACACAATGAGCTATTGACGACGGTCCGGGATTTGTCCCTTTAGGATAAGATCCGAGGGCAACACCTCGTAATTTTGAACCACGGTCAGATGACGAAGCAACATCTGAGCTGAACTGTAGGGGTGCAGATGGGGCTTTTGCCTAGGTGCCGTGTTGGGAAGGGGCGTCAAACAAGCCGATAATATTTCTATTTTTATTTTTATGATGAAAAAAAAAAGGAAGAGGAAAAACTTATCCGTTGACTACAAAAACTATAAAAGAAACCAAATGCAGAATGCGTGAAGTGTTGCATGAGTTATACGTTAGTAAAGAAGGGGCTGTAACGTGTTAGCGCAAAAAGTGTTTAGGATAACGGGCTCGTGTCTCGTGAGTTTCCTGTCTCCCAAGTGGCTTTGATACTTAGAGCCGGCAAACGAAACTGAACTCGATTAGCTTTTAGAGTGTCTAGTTGAGGCGTCAGTTTTGCGGTCTGATTATTTGTCAATGAAATATCTTAAGAATTTGTTTAGTATTTTATCTTATACTAAAGATGAAATTGCTGCAAATTAATCTATTAACCTTTGAAATCAAGTCTACCTTCTTAGAGTTGAATAAAAAAAATTTAAATAGTGGAATTAATGTGGGGAAGCGATAAAACGATAACAGGTGTTGTCGCGGAGGGTTTTGGTTTGTTTGATTGGTGACCTTGTGTGTGGCAAATTGAGTTCTTACCCATGGTGGAAACTTGCCTAGTTGCAACACTGAACGTTCTCCAACTGATTGAAATCATATTGAATAATTAAAGATTTTTTCAAGGTCTTCAATCTTGAACTTCGTTTTTTAACACTTAAAACATTCTTCATTGAGGAGAAAGACCTTTCCACGTCACGTGAGACGATGGTTAGGAATCGGTAAGCTAATATTTATTGGGTTCCGTTAGCTCACATTCTGGCATAACCTCTCTAACCGCGCCCGAGTGGTTGGAATCGCGAGATACTGTGTGGGAGGTATCCTGTCTCTTGGGTGACCTTGAGGAATCGCCCCGTCAACATAAAATGTGCTCAGATAGCTTGCGGACTCCGTTTGACTGAAATGTCTCCGTAGCAATTCGATTATTATAAAACTAAGAAATATGTTTTGCTTTCGTTTTCATTATTATTCAACCTCTGTAAATAGTCGTGTGTAACAATTAATGTTAGTTTAATTTCCAAAAAGATTGGATTAATTGAGACTTTACAGAACTGAACGTCAAGAGAAGGTAGTAGGTGTACTTATTTAAAAAAGATGTGGGTGAAAGGGAGGGGTAAATCACAACTGAGCGGTCACTGACCTGACCTTGGTTGAAAATTGCTAAAAAACACTCAATACGGATTTCAATCAACTTTACTAGCTAAAAAAAAGGTATGCAAAATTCAAACTCAGTCATCACTAGTATTTCCGCAAGCTTAGCCATCCTCATTCATAATCCTCAAATGAAATATCTCATAAATCCCCTAAACCAACATACAAACACTTCCCAATGGATTGATTCCGGACTGTCATCAATAGTCCGTTCTGTTATTCCAGCATGACGTGAATTAAAATACCTACAACAAACTACGTACTTAAAATACTATACATGGTAATCACAATCGCTACTATACCGCTGTTTACGTATTGATGTGGTTTGCTTCTCTTTTGCAGAAAAGGAATTGGAATCCACATATTTGGAAATTTTAGACTGTGAACTCTTATTAATTACCCAGTTTTTATACATAATTCAGACTTTAAGATTGGAGAACGGTCTGAAGCTACCCAAGGAACGTTAACAAGCGTTTCAAATTTCATTTGTTCCGTAGCTAGACACGGTATCCAAGTTGAAAACATCTCTTAAAACATCTCAACCCCAAAGCTCACAAACGTTATTATTGAATTCGGCATTCAGCTATACAGAGAAAAGTGTTTTCCTAACTTCAGAAAATGGGCTAGACAATCAGTTGCCATTATTTCTTTGTCAAATATTAGACAAGTAATTTCGACTTCAAAAATGGAACTAGAATAATTATCTTCACGAAAGGTTAAAAAACCGTTTCAAAAAATGACAGAATCCCCAAATTGGCGAATTGAAAGTGCGGTTTGCACCAACGTGATTGTCGAAAAGTTGGACTTTTTGGCTTATCAAAACATATTAATAGAGTATATTATCGATAGATGGCGCTGTACCTCTTGCATGTCGAAACAGGTAACTTTGATTCTTTTAATACTGAATACAATTAGTAAATGTCGCACTAGAGCATCACACGGTTTATGGCGAGTTTATCCAATCAATAGAAGAAACAAGATTTGAAAACACCTCACGATTTTAAAATGAAAATCGGGTTTAAATTAACGATGTACCCGCTCGAATGCACCTAGCCTTTACGATTAAAGTAGTCATACAGTTTAACAGACGAACGACTTTTTTAAAAAGGCAATAATCATAAACTAATTAGTGAATTCATCACTTTTTTGAGAAATATATGTATAAATAATTTCTTCTTAAAATTGGTACTTTGTAAAAAACACGTCGAACATTAAGAAATCTATATGTGAATTAAAATTATGTGGGAAATATTCTGTTTTGAAAAAGTGTAATCTGGAAACGTGGTCTCTTAGAGTCAACAATTGTTACATTCGGCGAATTTGTGTATATTTGCTTACAACACTAATACTTTGCTCAACACTAGTACTACTTTGCACAACACTACTTTTCTCAAGTGGTGATGTCTCGTAATACCCCTTTAAAGTACCGCGGCATTACGCCCTTGTATAAAAAACTGGACTTAACAGTTCCTTTTTTTTCTTAGTGTCCATTACTGGAAATTGTATGTGGAATCTGACGCAGCATGACCAAATATAGCCTTTACGCGATAAAACAGCAAACACCAACCAATTCGTATAACGGAAATGAATTCAAGACGCGAATTATTTAAACATGATCTGTATACCAATAGCAGTTGAAATTTTTTTTTACACATTTAAACTTCACAACGGTTATTAATAATAGTGAGTTATCGAGAAATGTTGAAAAATTTTAAGTAATAAAACTTACTACAAAAAAACTCAAAGGATAATAAAACTAGGAACAATAAATTTTCAAGTTATTAAAGAGTCAAACAAATAACTGTATCTGCAGAAGTCAATAGCTCATAATGTAATAGTCAATAGTCACATAACTATCTATCAATACACAATATCTACTACATTTATTGGCAAACTGTTTAGGTTACTAACACTCCAAGTAGTTTCGAAGAGCTAAACATCTCGGTGATAAAAATTTGACCAATTTTACGAATGACGGGATAATTTGCCATCAGTGTACTTTCAAGGTGTTGGTGATGACGAGTTCTTGATCTGGTGGTTTTTTCTTCAAATGTCGTGGCTTCGAGATCTTGATGTACGATAGATATCTATAATAGCATAATAGAGACATTTTAGTGTAGCATAATTGCATTGGCAGACCTCACTCTGTTGGTAGATATTAGATTAAAGTAGTAACTAGAAAAAATATTCCCAGCAAGTTAAGAAATTTTAAATTCTCGATATAAAAACTAGAATTTGGATATTCCATCTTCATAACCATAATGTCAAGATTGAGTTTTCTGGAGAATACAGTCTATTCCAGCCAAAGATTTTTACAGCTAATATACGTATCTTATTCTCAACAACACTAAAGAACATTTATAATCCTTTAATATTATAATTTCAAATAGAGGGCAGACAGATCATCTACAAACATTACAAGCAGCCGGATGCATTGGAATATCCATCACTTATCTTGCCTGCTATTATTAAGCGGGTGTAAAAGCTCTGGATGAACTAGCTATGAACTAGTAATCCACACGCTTACTTGATTCGGAATAAAATAAGAGCGACTAAGGTCCTCTTTTAAGGACATATCCGACACAATAAACAAGGAAAAACATAAGAACACAAAAAACTACTATTCGTTTTCATGGTGTGTGTGTGTCTATAACTTGATATTGTAAGTGTTTAGTTTGGCTCAGCATGGGCAAATAGGGTATTTTCGCCATTAAACATTCTTAACCAATTAACCTCTACTTAAATCAGAAACAAATTCCAGACGCGTATAGTTTTGAAAACAGGAGTATACCAACAGTAGTTAAAACAAAGAGTCATTACAAGTTCAAGTTAACAACTGCTATCGAAAACATAAAGTTATTGATTAATGTGAAAAAAACTTAAAACTAAAACTTATTACTAAAAATATATTTAAATATTAAAATTAGAATATAAATAAATGTTGAAATAATTAATAACTCAACCAATATCTTAACTGTTGAATTTAATAGTTCAATGGTACAATTAGTTTTACTTGCTCAGATAGCCAAAACTTCTGAATTTATTCGCAAACTCTAGATTAGTCCAAGTAGTTTCGAGATAAAAATATCGTTTATCAACATCTGACCAAGTTTCAAATGACTAAATAACTCGTCATCCACACATTGCCAAATTTTTGTATGTCCAGATAAGAATTTGGTCTGTTTTTTTTTTATAATGACGTCCATCAATATTTGGTTTATTTTTCTAATGACAACATATCCCTTCGAGATGTATGTAGTGCATGTTGAGATCGGTATGAAGTTATAGAAAGAATGCTCTTCAGGAAAAGTAACAAGAATTTTACTAACAATAATAAGTTAGTTACATGGTTCGTCTCACATACAGTACGATTAGCGTTTGCTGAGCTTAGCTTAGTATACAAAGACAGACTTTATATACTCCTCTGTTCTTTGACAAAGTGGATCGCCATCTATTGAGTGAATACTACAGAGTATACCTCCAGTGACGAAGGAACACTAAACATAGGTTATTATGAATACAGCACAAATAAGCAAGACAAAGTAAGAAAATTAGTATTTATACAGTTGATGAACATATTTACAACACCATATAATAAATATAAAACACAATGGTAAATTTTTTTTTTTACAATTTTAAATAATAACATAATCTCACATTCACAATTGACATGAAGTATACACAATGAGGGGGGAAATGATATTTATTTCTTCAACACAAGTCTATCGGGTCCAGATCGTGTTAACACAGGTATATCGGGTCCAGATCGTGTTAACACATGTCTATCGGGTCCAGATGGTGTTAACACAGGTGATCCAGATGGTGGATTAGGTGTGACGGATTGAAGTTTGTTGATGTGGGCAGATAGCTTTGGGGATTCCGTGGTAACCACAAAATAAAAAACTGGCCAAACAGTTTCGATATAAACAGTTTTTTCTTACCATTTAACTCAACGACAAAATTTTTGTCTGTACGGCAAAAAACTAAATAGGGTCCAGAATACGGAAGTTTGAGAAGCGATCTGTGTCGATTCTCAAAAAAGCTTTGAGTAAAAAAATCCGAAAACCCGCATTTTATAAGTTTCTCATCAGTGAATGATAAAAACAGACGAAGCGTCGGTTGAGCATTTAAAGAAACTTCATAGTGAAAATTCCTCTATGTTCCGAGTGCAGAGCGGAGGACGTAGGTCAGTGGCTGGTGTTTGAATCTTCGGTTCCTGGATTCAAAATTCGTAGAGACGATAAACTCATTCAAAGTTTGATTGAAGAACTGATTGATAACCCGGAAGATGACGACGACCATTGCTACTCAACCAGATGCAGGACCGTCAGCTAGTATGACATTTGAGTGCCTTGTCAAAGCGCTACGATGTATAAATCGGTAGCCTGAGAGCGACAATCTGCAGATCTTTGAATCAATCGCATGTGAGAAATGTCTGCACTAAACAAGTATACAACGAAACTATTGACTTTGATATGTTTAAGCAATGATACATCTTAATGGAGTAACTTCATGCAAGTTCAAAAAATATAAGAAAGTTGTTTTCATGTTCATTATATTAAATGACATGCTAAAGCAAAATTCGTTTTTTTTTACCTTGAAATAACCTTTTTACTGTGAATTATCTAATTATCCGATTGGGATCTGGTCCCAATTGATCCAGATAATTAGATTTCTTTTGTTGCACGTTTCTTAATTTAAAAAAATTACAGCGATCTTTACTTTTTTTAACAAATTTTCTTAAATACCTGGTTGTTCGATAGAAACTCTCAACATATCGATAACAGAGATGTTCAGACATGTTAAAACAAAAAGCACCATATCGTGATCTTGTCATCACCTACACCTTAAAAGTTTGACTTGATATCTCGTCAATTCGAAAATCCGTAGGATCCAGATGGACGAGATATATCATCGAAGGTTTTTTAGTGTTAAAATCAGAATAAAATGAGAATTATAAAATCAGAACGAAAGGATGTAAGTTTTGAGGTTGAAATCTAAAATGGTGCCTTATAAGATCTCAAACTTCTAGGCTGTTCTGTAAAATCTCTCCCCACTCTTCGAACTTCAACACCAAATCAACGTAAGGACTTTCGAGGCCACGACATATTTAACGTGCTCAAGCCTCTTTTTTACATGACGCTTTTTTGGTTGCATTCTAACTCGCTACCCTACATCTAAGTATAATGAGATTTAATACAATAATAAAGATACTAGGGTAGTACTTATTTTTAATACTATAACCTTTAAACAATATTCCTTATTTCTCCGCTACAACATCCTTAGGTTAACATTCCCCGTTTGGAGCCGGTATGCTTTTATGAGCAGAAAGACGCAGATTTTGATGGACATCATAATGAGAAAAAAATAGACCGAATTTTAATTTCGACATCATAAAAAATTGTCCGTATTGATGATAAGATATCCCGTCATTAGCAAAATTAGTCAAATTTTTATCACCGATATGTGTATCTCCTCGAAACTATTTGGAATGTTAGTAACCTAAACAGTTTGCCAATGAATTTAGTACATATCATTAATTGATAGAAAATAATGTAACTTATTTTGGCATTAAACTATAAACTTTTGAAGTTACAGTTATTTGTTTGACTTTTTAATAACTTGAACATATATTGTTGACAGTTTTATTACTTAAATATTTTCATTCGTTGTTTTTTATCAGTTTTGTTACTTTAAATTTTTCAACTTTTTATCCATAGTTAATATTTTTGATAAACGTTGTTAAGTATTGATTTGTAATAATATTTTTGATAAATGTTGTTAACTATTGATTTGTAATAATATTTTTGCATTAACTGCTGCTAGCATACAGATCATGTATAAATAATACGCGCCTTGAATTCATTTCTGATGTACGGATAGGTTGATTGGTGTTTGGAAATCTATTCCGTAAAAGCTATATTTGGTCATGTCACGCCAGATTCAACATACTAAGTGAAGTAATTGGCACTGACAATAGAAATGAATAGGAAAGTCCAGTGTTTTATACCACAAGCGCGATTGCCGCGGTATTTAATGGGATACTAAAACACAACACGACTCCAGCAAAGTATTAGGGCTATGAGCTAAGTATTAGCGTTGTAAGCAAATGTACACAGATATGCCGAATATAACAGTTGTTGATTGAGCAATGATATTTCTTGATGGAATATTGCGAGACATCAATGTTTCAACTTATACTCTACTTTAATAGGTATTAGTACAAATAATTTACACTGGAAAGTGGTGACTTAAATGAAATTACTTCGACGAACGTTAACTTAGTGTTAACGTTTACTGGAAAATAACGGTCTCACTGAGCAAATGATTTCCTGCTCGGCAATGACATACTCGTACTTCACAGGCCGTTATATTTTGTAGTATTTCTATAATGAACAGCGTCTTTTGGCATTCGCGTTGTAAAATACTACTTTCCAAATCCCTTTTATTTCGTGTCTATTACTTGGTATTATGTCTGGCACAACATGACAAATATGACGTAACGCGATAAAACTCGAAAATGTAACCAACCTATCTCGATCCTACACACGAATTCTATACGTGTGTAAGCTTGAGATACGCTCTGTACCAACAGACAGAACTTGATACAAAAGTGCTGTTTGTTGTGCAAAAGCGTTTTTTATGTCGAGTTGCGATAGTCATGTCCATCAAGATCTGGTTACTTTTGCAACTAAGACACATCTTCGACACAACTACCAGGACTGTTTACCATACTTATCAGTAGAGTGACACGGCATTTAAGTTGAAACACGCCGTGTCAGTCACTACCTCCCATCTCAACTCAAAAGCTCACAACCGTTATTATTGACTTAGTCATTCTGCTATACAGACGAATATTATTTCTAACTCCAGGAAAATGGGCTAGAAAATCGGAAGCCATCACTTCTTTATTAAATATTAGACAAATAATTTAGTCTATATAAGTGAAACTGGAAATACTTTCTTTTACAAAGATTAGAAAACCGTTTCGAAGAAATATAAAATCACCAAATCTGCGATTTAAAATGATACAAAAATGACTGTCGAGAAGTTGGATTTTTGGCTTTACAACGAATTTAATAGAAAATGTCATCGATAGATAGAGCAGTACCTATTGAAAAATTCGCAAATAGCTAACAAAAATTCATTCAGAAAAACTATGTAATTAATTAAAATTTCACTAAAGCACCTTTATGCTTTATTGGCAAGTATAAGATTCCAAAACACTCCTCAGTTTGCAACACTATTGGGAAACAAAAAAGAACACAACGGTATTACAACTTAACAACTCATAATTGCCCAATTTTAAAGATTAACTTGGTCCAATACAGCCGAATGACAGTTCATAATAGTCATTAAAGTTGTTCAACAAAAACAATCATCAATCCTTTCTAGAAAATATAAGTACAAATCATTTAGTCTTAAAAGTGGTGAAATGTAAAAAAAAAAAAAAACCTGACGAACATCAAGAAATATTTATATAAACTGTAGCGTTACGGTAAAGCCACGTTGCTGTAGCGGTACACGAAAGCCACTGATGGAGGAAAGGTGTTTTCTCCAACCTTCACGGCCTATAAGGCTACCTTCCTTTTTTATCTTATCAAGAGACGCGCACGAAAGAATAAGCGTTTTCCACTTTGTGAATGGTTGCTCAAGACACAGAAAGAGAACTGTCTTGATGAACTTCCAAGAAAGAGTTACATATGTCAGTGTTAAAAAGAAAACAGGCTTATTAAAATATTCTCCATTAAAGTTTTATTGTAATGGAATCGTATCGTCCTAAACACGTTTTTCATGTGTACTACATGTTTGAGCAACACACCTAACCGGAAGAACGAACAAAACAAAAAATAAATTTTATCTTGATCACAAATTATTAATTTTGTTTTCTTTAAATATGGTCTTTTAGGATCAACGAATGTTCATTTTTGGGAATATAAAAGTTCCGTCTGCACCAAAGTGCTGGTCGGGAAGTTGGAATTTAATCTTAACAATACATTTTATTACAAAATATCACCGACAGAAGGCACGGTACATTTTGCAAGTCGCAAATATGTTCCATCAATTCTTTCGAAAACCTATATCGGTTATTAACGTTGCTCTGAAGCAACATTACACTTTATTGGCTACCCAAAGTGATGGTCGAGAAGTTGGAATTTTGTTTTAAAATAAATTTTATTAAAGAATATCAGCGAGAGAGGGCACGGTACATTTTGCAAGCCGCAAGTATGTAACATTAGTACCTATAAAACAAGAACTTATGTCGAACACAACGGTGTGATTATTCTTAATAGTTAACTTAGCCATACCGCTATACAACTGAACGACACTTCACGAAGAAAAATATAAATTGTAATTTGGCATGACGACATCAGTTTGTCTGTAAATTTTAGTAACAAGGGATTAATGTGTGAAAAACTCACTATATATATATATTAGAAAAATTTTTCTCAACTGAATGGGGAAGGGGTTAAAACCCTTACCCCTGTAATGGCTATGTTTATCACAGAAGTAAAACATTTATTAAAATTAAGTTATGAATAGTTTGAGCTTTTATTAATAAATAATTAATTTGTGAAAAACTCATATCGTTATACATTAGTACATTTTTTTTCTCAACTGAATGGAGGAGATTTGGGGGTTACAGTATTACCTTTAGGTCTAAACCTTCTAAAATGCCCTTCATTTAACGTCATCATCAAATTTCCTTCTATAAAACATTTTAGTTGTTTTGCAGTTACCTTTCCTGAGCTTCGGTGTTCTACCTTCCTGTTACTCTGACATCATTCCTATTCCTATCCCATACACGAATTCCAAACAATATAGTTTGAGATGAGCTGTATGTCAATAGCAGTAAAGGCAAAAGAGTAAGTACAAATTAGCAGTTAACATCTGTTATTCATAATATTAAGTTGAAATTTTTTGCATGAACTAAAGTTATTGTTCGAAATATAATAAATGAAATGTATAAAAAATAAAACTGGCAATATCGAAAATTCTAATTGATAATTTAAGTGAAAATGTAAGCTGAAATAATTTATTACTCCTTTCTTTTATATCTTTTTCTAACAATTAAGTGGATTGAGAACAACCATGGCCAATTGACCCCCATTGCGTTGTTACCGTGACGTTTATTGAAATACCATGTACCAATAAAACTTCTAACAGTTAAAGCTTCTAAATTTATTCTGCAACTGTTAGGATTTCCTATGCTCCAAGTGGTTTAAAGGTATCAAGAACTGGGCAATATTGCTAACGATATATCTCGTGATGATAGCCGATTTTTTTTATGTCAAGATGAGATTGTCATGTCCATCAAGATCTCGTCCACAATTTGCAAGTAAGACACATCTTCGAGACAACCACCAAAACTGTTTAAGATACTCATTCGTAGCGTGACACGACATTTAAATGGAAACCCGTGGTATCACTAAGTCTCAACTCCAATGCACACAGCGCCGTTATTATTGACTTATTCATTCATCTATACAGACGAATGTTATTTCTAACTCCAGGAAAATGGACTAAACAAACGAAAGCCATCTCTTGTTTGGTAAATATAAGACAAATAATTTAGATTTTAAAAGTGGAATTGGAAATAATTGCTTTCGTTAATTTTCCGTCTCAAAGAATAGTAAAATAACCCAATCTGAGAATCAAAGTTCGGTCTTCATGAAAGTGATAGTCGAGAAGTTGTATTTTTTGCTCAACAACAAATTTTAAGACAAAATGTCATTGATAGATGGCGCTGTACATTTTGCAGTCTCAAATACCAAACTAATTTTTTCAAAAAACTGTATCGTTAATTAATGATAGTTAGAGAAGCATCATTACGCTTTACTGGCCATAAACGCGAAAGAAGATTCGAGAAAACTCTCCAATTTGAAATACTTTTCACAAACTGAAGTGAAATTGATCACAAAGGGGTCTCTACTCACCAAAGCATAATCGCACAATTTTTAATAATTAACTTAGTCAAACAGCTGTACAGCCGAAAGACTTTTATTACAGAGCCATGCAAAAAATTGAAAACGAATGTAGCAAAAAACGTAAGTACAAATAATTTCGTCTTAAAAGTGTGGTGAATTGAAAAAAAATGTTGAAAATTATTAAGAAATCGATATTTTAACTGTAGAGGTACACTAAAGACACGGTTGAAGAAAATATAGTTCTCCTCTTTGCGCGGCTACCCAGCGTTTTGCACTTAGTGAATACGAGCACGACCACCGAAAAAGTTTGGATTGTACCGCAGTAAAAAGGGGAATATTAAATTAATTATATTTATATAATTAACATATATTAATTATTTCTAATTAAATATATTAATATGGTTAACATTTATTAATTATTCAAAATTAATTAATTGCACTCATTGCCCTAAAAATTTGCGAACCAAGAAAAAGTTGTCACAATGAAACGAAATTTTACACATGTAAGTACTACTTTGTTATATGTAAGTAATAAGAAAATCAAAGGAAAAGGAAAATTTTTATTGCAGAAAAAAGTACAAATGAACGAAAGTTTTAGTACTCTGTTGGACCCCCTCTTGCGCGAATGCACGATGCGATACGAGTGGGCATTGAGGCATACAAGTTCCGTATGATGTCCTGAGACATCTCGTTCCACAGTTGCTGTAAACGCGCCTCTAGTTCGACCAAACTTGTAGGGTGTTCAACATGCCGTCCGAAATGATCCCAGATTTGCTCGATTGGTGAAAAATCTAGGGATCGAGCAGGCCAGGGAAGGGAGGTAATGTGGCGAAAGCAGTCTTGTGACATCCTTGCTGTGTGTGACCGAGCATTGTTGTGTTGCAAAATGGCTCCTGGGAGCCCTGCCATGAGTGGCATCAAATGTGGCTGAAGGATGTCATGGACGTACCGCTGGGCTGTCATTATGCCATGGATCAATATTAGGGGTGATCGTGTATTGTAAGAAATGGCACCCATACCATTGCACCAGCTGTGAGAGCGGTGTGTCGCTGTATAACGAAGGCAGGATTGAGGTATTCACCACTGGGCCTACGCACACGAACACGATTGTCATCACTGCTCAAATTGAATCTAGATTCGTCGCTGAAGACGACCTGGTTCCATTCCGTTGCAGTCCAATCCCGTCGTGCGCGACACCACTGCAAACGGAGGCGTCGGTGGGTGGATGTCATTGGCAGCACACGTAAAGGGCACCGCGATACCAGATGTCCTTGAAACAGGCGCCTTGCGATGGTTCGGGAAAGCATCGAGGCTCGTAGTGAAGGTGCTGCATGTGTCTGGATAGCGGCCAATGAGGCAGTTGGCTCTACGCGTGCGTTTCGTATGATGTGACAGTCTTCTCGAAGACTAGTCTGTCGAGGGAGTCTTGAGCCTGGAATAGTGTAAATGACGTCTCTTCTGTCCACTGGTCCCAACACCTCCTCACAGTAAAATCAGAACGGCCTACTTGACGAGCTACTCGCCGAGCTGATGATCCAGTTTCCATCATCCCGATGATTCTCCTCCTCTCGAACTCTGACAACTTATCATATTGCCTTCGATGGCGGCGTAACGGCATGTCTACCTCAGCGTTTCCTTTGCAAAATATTAAGTACACTCAAACAAGCTCTGCTTACCTGTTTTATACTCCAAGGACAACAAAGTTCAACGCTCTCTAGTGGCATTACGCAATGCGCAATCACTCTGCATTTCTAATCATTTGCATATCTGCCCGACATGTATCTTCATGCTACGTTTCGTTACAATCCCACAATTGGTGCACAAATTTTTTTATGGCAATGAGTGTATATTAATACATATTCGTTAATTAACACTTGATTTTAAAAAGAGAGATCAGAAAATTAAGAGATTAACATGGTCAATATAAAATTGTTGAGGGAACAAGATGGAGAAGGTTTTTAACTGATGTGTTACTGATACATTAAGTGTAAAATAATGAAAAGAGAAATAACTTGCAAAAAGAATTGTAGCGTCACTAGTAGGCATAGTAATAATATTTTAATTGCAAATAGTGTTGCAGTAAGTAAACCACTCAACTTGTTGTTCGAGTTAAAAAATATATATAAGGAAAAGAACAAACCTTTTCTTTTCCTTATATATATTTTTTAACTAGTTGAGTGGTTTACTTACTGCAACACTATTTTCAATTAAAATATTATTACTATGCCTACTAGTAACGCTACATTACTCCCCCTCCTTTTTTTTTTTTCGCAATTAAAATATTATTACTATGCCTACTAGTGACGCTACAGAATTTTGGTTTCGCGTGGCAATCCCCGGGGGTTTGACGAGCAAGGGGCGGATTCCAATATTTTATACAATATTTACCAGATGTTTTTATGGTGAATGTGAAAATTTACAATACATTTAAATTAGAAATTAAAACGTCGATTTTTTCGCAACTTCTCAGATGGAAACTTGATCTGCTTGAAGCACATCGGTGAGAATTCTCTCGATTCTGATGACTATGTGAGCTCACAATTTTTTAATAAGTGTATTAACTAGATAGTTGTGAATATCTACATGCAACTGTAATATTTGTGATGAGATTAAGATATGAAATCATTCATGAGTGCTGGTAGAAACATCACTGTTGTAATGTCAACAAGAGGAAAAATAACTTTTTTTTTCACATTAACGTTTCTATTGAATTTTGTTTAGAAAAAAAGTCATCTCCCGAAATTATTATTTAAATTGTAACATAATAATATCAAATATACCTTACTTTTTAACTTCAATAATGCTTTCGCACTGTTATTTTTTGCTATGTCTTGCAATAAAGAAATAAGAATGTACTTCCAAGTCCAACAAGATATTTAATAATTATAAAGGGACATCACAATAGACAGGGATAAGTACGAAACGAGCAGCGTAATGACTCAGAGGCAATTGGGTCAATAACTGCGTACAATAAAAGATTACATCAGCCTGTTGTAACTGATTAGAAAGTATATTTACTAGAAACAGAATATGTCCTCTCACCCTTAAGGAATTTAGAATTCTAATAATATGTATGCTGTTAAGAAACCATGATTATAAAAAGAAACTAGTATAACTTAATGAGTAATATACAGGGGTTGGCAAAATATTGTGAACACCTATGAAAAGAGAATTTTTGTTTATTAAATAGGCCGTTGGTACTCCTTTTGCATGAATTACAGCTTGTATCCGACGTAGAATTCACAAACACAAGTCACGTACAACATTCAGAGGGATACGTTCCCACTCAAATTGTAAAAAGTCCCTAATTCAGAAAGTGTCCTTGGAGGGGGGATCGACTGCTCAGCTTGTTTTCCAATATACCCCACAAAGGTTCAATTCTATTGAGATTAGGGGCCAGATGAGGTGCTTTATTTCATCGCCGTGTTCCTAAAACAAGTCTCGGACAATTCCACATGTGTGAATGGGGGCATTATCATCTTGGAAGACGGGTCGTTTATCAGGAAACACAGTTTGCACCATTGAGTGAAGGTGGTCGGCCAGAAGACTGACATAATCCTCTCCTGTAACACGGCCATTCAGAACAACAAGTGGGCGAAGACCACGATGTGATATCGCACCCCAGATCATCACTGAACCGCCGCCATGCCTAACCGTAGGCTAAAGACAGTCAACTTGACAGGCTTCTGGTGGCGTTTTCCAAACTTATATACAGATCCGTTAATTTCGTAAAAAACTAAAGTACATTTTCGTTAGCCGTTCACAAGCGATAAATCGCTAACAAAAGCCAAATATAGCACACAAAATAATAATTGAATTATTTAGCACATAAAAATAACAATTGGAAAGGGAACATTTTTTAATACAGCTGTTGGATTAGGATCTCTGTCCGGTGGCAGCAACTTCGAATCCTTTACGAGCGATTAAATATTTGTATAGCAACTCCAGCGTGTGTTATGAAAGTAACCCAACTTTTTTACTTCGTGCCATCCGGACTCGGATCCGATTCCAAGAGCTGGTCCAAGTATTTTAACTTCCGTTTTGAATGCAGCCTTCAAGCAAAAAGAGAAAGATAGGTCATAAATCCTTCAAATTCCGTGTTTGAATCCGAGTTTCCGAATATTTCGTAAAATTTGGCTTCACTCATAGGGTTGTCCTGATGCGTATCATCATTAGTTCCAATGCCCTTTCCGTAATAGAATTTATTTATATGTTCTTTATACACAAAATCTTCCTCGCTGCCAAGGGTCAATGAGCCCGTTCCCCCTTTTGAAATTTTATGTGCCGCACATGTTTTAGGCTGCACGGAAGCAATAGAAGTGACATTGATAAAAAAAATTACCAAGCCCCAGCCGCTCCCCTTGACCATTGTTGAACTGATCATCTGTCAATCACCCAGTCAGAGGTCTGTCATCAAGTGCGGGACACTGGGGTAGATCATTAGCGTTCACCTTTGTAATAGCGTGGAAAGGGGGTGAATAATAAAACCCGCAGTAATACCTGTGGCTTAAAGCTCAGTAAGCTCGTCATTGCACATCTTAACTGCCAAGTTAAATCGTGGCGACCAGTTGGTGAGTTCAGTCTGATTAAGACACTACCCGAGTTTCTTTTAAGAGTCATAATAAATCCCATCCCCCTATTTAATCCTAATGTCCCGTATATCATCACCTATCCATCACCCGTCAGAGGTCGGATATCAGGAGCTGGACCGTCTGTACATTGGGGAAAATCCTTAGCAGGTTAAAACTATCATTGTTGGCGAGTGGAGTTTTATTTTACAGGGATTTGATTGGATAATATTCCATCCGTTTTACCTTCTTGGCGACATTTACGCTCTCGTGGCTTTATGTTTGAACGTCACAAATTTTTTTAAAATTTTTATTTCGGCTTACTTACAGGTTTTGAATTTTGGGTAAATTTTTGAAGAAAAAACGCACCCTCGGCTTATATTCGGATAAGAACCATTGCCAATTGATCCCCGTTGTGTACCTCCTGTGACGTTTATTTTGAAATACCAACTACTGATAAACCATACAACAGTAAAAGCCGCTACATTTGTTCTGTAACTATTACGGTTACCAATAATCTAAGTGGTTTCGATCTATCTCGACCATCATGATCGGGACAATATTGCTAACAAGATGATGATGGACGATTATTTTTTTGATGACGAGATCCGATAACCATGTCCATCAAGATTTGATCCATTTTGCAAGTAAGACACATCATTGAGACAAGCACCAGGACTGTTTATGATACTGATCCGTGCCGTGACACTACATTCAAATTGAAGACGGTGTGTCACTACTTCTCAACTCCAATGCACACAGCCGTTATTACTGACTAAGGTATTCACATATACCGACGAATGTTATTTCTAACTCCAGTAAAATGAGCTAGACAATCGGTAGTCATCTTCTTATCAAATATTAAATACATAATTTAGACTTAAAAGTGGAAGTGGGAAGAATTTCTTTTACGAAGGTGAAAAAAGAATTTGAACAAATGATCAATCAAATTCTTTTATGTTCGGTGTCCACGAAAGTGATTGACGGGAAAATGCATTTTTGGCCAACAATAAATTTTAATACAAAATGTTATCGATAGATGGATCGGTATATTTTGCAAATTGCAAATACGTAACATCAATTCTTTCAAAAAACTATATTATTAAATACCGTCGCACTAAAGTAACATTAAACTTTATTGGACACTAACCGCGAAGTAAGATACGAGAATACACGACCCTATTGGACACACGGATCAAAAACGAAATTGAAGTTGAACGTAACAGTGCCACTACTTACCAACAAATGCGCGCCCACACTTAATTAACTTAGTCATACAGCTAGATAGCCGCGAACGACTTTACACATCGATAAAACTTCTTAAATTTATGTGAAGCAAATCGCTTTCTTCCTAAATATCATAAAAAACAATTTCGTCTTAAAAGTGGTGCCTTGAAAAATACGTTGACGAACTTTAAAAAATCTGTATACGAACTGAAATTAGTATATTTTTTCTCCATTTTGATAACTAAGTCTTGATTGTGTTTCTGGAAACATGGTTTCTTAAGGTCAACGTTTGTTACATTTTGCGAATTTGTGTAAGTTCGAGACAATTACCAGGACTGCTAGTCTAAGGATCCTGTATCGGAAATCAGCAGTGAAGGTTAAGACTCGAAGTAAAAATAACTCTCATCATACATAGTTTCATAAAAACAAGGGCCACACGATAATTTTACAGCAATGGATGCAAACAGCCTTGAATACTTATAAACATTTCAGAAATAAAGAGGCAAACCAACGACCGTTTTAAAATGCTCTTCAACTAGAAAGTAAACTTAATTTCGAATGCTTAGCTGCTCATTTGCGAGACACGGCATTTGAGTTGAACAGCATGGTTTGGATACATGTTAACCTGCGTAAACCAACTAGTTATTAAATCAGTCATAAAGCTTTTCAGCCGTACCACTTTTTCTAACTGAAATAAAAGAGTACGAAATTGCTATTATCCCTCTTTGTTATGAGGACATTAATTCAAATACTTAAGTCTTTAAAAGTAGTGACTTGGAAGAAAACACTTCAACTCGACTGATTATTAGAGACGGTCCGCGATCAATCACCGCAAAAAATCCGAGGACAATACCACATAATTTTCACCATTTTCAGATGATGAGGTGACACCTGAACTGGCTCAACATTGCCCAAACATTCCCAATAAGGCGACGTGAGTGAATTTGAGATCACGCCAGATGTAACATGCACCAGTCCCATTTGTACTCGACGTTTTTTTTTGTTGGATTCGAACTCGCAACCCTTCAGTTGCAGTTCGTCACTTTCCCAACTGAACTAACACGGCCTCCAACAGATCTCGGCAATATTGCTAATGATATATTTCATCCATACGGCCGCTTGTGTTGCTCTAGTACACGACGTTAACTTATAATTACCCATTAATTACCATACGGCCGCTTTTATTGATGGTGACGAGATCAAAATTTGGTCCGGGGTTTTCTATTGACGACATAATTACGTTTGTCAATACCCCGTTTGGAGTTGGTAAATGGATAAAAAGTCACTAGGACTGTTAACTGTTATGTTACCTTCAACTGCACTCGGCGAACATCACCTGTTATCCACATCGACGAAGCCCTATCTACAACTCTCCAAAGAAATTGCTCGGGTGAATGGCTTTTGGACACAACAGCGACTGCAGACTTTTCTATGGAAAAGTGAATTGTCATCTACTGAGTGAATACTACAGAGTATCCCTCCAGTGACGAAGGAACACTAAACACCAGTAATTATGAATACAGCACAGATAAGCAAGGCAAAGTAAGAAATGAGTATTTATACAATTGAAGACCATATTTATAACACCATAGAATAAATATATAATACTAAGGTAAAAAAAAATTTCTTTACAATTTTAAATAATCTCTCATTCACAATTCACAGGAAGTATACACAATGAGGGGGAAAATGATAGTTATTTCTCCATGAAAAGTCTATCGTGGTTATATACACTCCGTCCAGATTGTGTAATCACAGGTGATCCAGATGGTGGATTAGGTGTGACCGATTGAAGTTTGTTAATGTGGGAAGATAGCTTTGGGGATTCCGTGGTAACCACGAAATAAAAAGCTGGCTTAACTCTTTCTATGTAAACAGTTTTTTCTTACCATTTAACTCAACGAAAAAAGTTTTGTCTGTACGGCAAAAAACTAAACAGGGTCCAGAATAAGGAAGTGTGAAAAGTGATCTAACTGTGTCGATTCTCAAAAAATATGGGTGAATGCTTTTAATGATGGGTTTTCATAAACTTTAATTTTACCGAGAGATGTAGATGCGAAGGAATTAAGTTTTCGCATCATTCAAATAAAATTGGACACATAAGTAGGAGTAAGGGATTGTTGTACAGAATCAGTTGTGAAAAGATCAGATGGTAAACGTAAAGTAGTACCATAAAGAAGTGAAGAATTGGTAGCATTGATAAACTTCTTAACAGATAAGCGTAGACCTAATAAAACTATGGGTTCAACTTCCGTCCATTTAAAGTGTTCATGGGCTAATATGGCTACATTGATGTGCATGTGAAAGCGTTCAATCATACCATTTGATTGAGGATGATAAGTAGGAGACAGAATTCTATCAGTGCCTAAAGTATTTATGAGTTCACGAAGAAGATTATATATAAAATTTTGTCCTTGATCTGAAGTAATACTGATTAGTGTACTGAATCTGCATATCCAACCGTGGAGGAGAGCGCGAGCAGTGGTTTCTGCTTTTCTTTCATATCCGTAGTGGGAATGGCTTCAGTACAGCGGTTGAATCGATCAATGATAGTTAAGCAATATCGGAAACCATCGGAAGGTGGATAAGGTCCTATAAGATAAACGTGAATATGCGTAAAACCCGCGACTGGTAAAACAAATGTTCTAAGTGGAGCTTTAGTATGGTGAAATACTTTTGCTCTCTGACATTTGTTACAACAACGTACTTTGTCTTTGATGAACTTTTTCATACCAGGTCATACAAATCGGCTTAAGATTAACGTGAGACCCTTGTTCCATCAAAACCTCAAAACAAACACGTTTCAAAGAAAATGATTAAATTTTCTTAGTTCTATATATTTTATATTCTTTGTTGTAGAATTATAACTAAATTTTTTACTTTCTGGACCTCAAATGAATTGTATCGGACCCATAAGTTGAAACAGCACTTATCGAGTTACAACCTAATACCAATTATAAGAAAAGATGTAAACTTACAAATTAGTAAGCTTGTGGGACAATCTAAATGATTAACTTAGTCATACTGCCATACAACCGCACGACATTTTATAATAGGTAATGTTTATGGAATAACTTTTTTGGTAAATATAAGTACAAATAATTTCGTCTTAAAAGTGGTATTTTGTAAAAAAAACTTTAACGAACATTAAAAAAATCTATATACCAACAAAAAATTAGTATATACGTCATCTTAATAACAAAGTCTCGGGATACATGTTTTCTAGCAAATACGTCTCTAAGGGTCAACGATTGTTACATTTTGAAAATTTGTGTGCATTTGCAGACAACACACATACTTAGCTCAAGTTGTAATGTTTCGTTGTGTCCCCATGAAGTATCAACGCATTCTGCACTCGTGGTATAAAACATTAGAAATTCCTATTCCCTTTCGATACGTGTGTTTTTATGACTTGATATTGTTGATATCCTTTTGGGATTGATCGCGGACCGTCGACAATAGCCCGTTGTGTAGCGGCAGCACGATGTTAGTCGTGAGATTAAACTTTAATAAATAGTCAGACCCTGCTATCTAGTTCGATGACATTATTTTCAAAAACATTGAACTTCACAGCCCTCTTAAAAGTTTATTTCATACTAACAAAACCACTGAAAATTTCAAAAATTTTAACTTGGAAAAACAGGTATGAACTACTTAATATTTTTGTATAATGTGGTGAATTTATATAAATGATATCTATAGACAAAAAATTGTACATTGGAAAAGAAACTAATCTAATTATAATAGATATTGCGTGAAAATATATAGAACTTAGAGCTAACAATTCCATTAAAACTTCTGGCTAACGGATGAACACAATTTTTATTTTTTATTTTCACAAATTATGGGTTAAATTTTTTCCACAAAATCAGTCAATTAAACTAACTAGAATAGAATTTCAACTATCCGAACTCCATTTATCAGAGGATCGCTTTGAGTAAAAAAATCCGAAAACCCGTATTTATAAGTTTCTCATCAGTGAATGATAAAAACATAGACGAAGCGTCGGTTGAGGATTTTTAAGAAACTTCATAGTGAAAATTCCTTTATGTTCTGAGTGCAGAGCGGAGGACGTAGGTCAGTGGCTGGTGTTTGAATCTTCGGTCCCTGGATTCAAAATTCGTAGAGACGATAAACTCATTCAAAGTTTGATTGAAGAACTCATTGATAACCCGGAAGATGACGACGACCATTGCTACTCAACCATAAGCAGGACCGTCAGCTAGTATAACATTTGAGTGCCTTGTCAAAGCGCTACAATGGATAAATCGGCAGTCTTAGTGCGACAATCTGCAGCGCTTTGTATCAATCACATGAGAGACTTGGCTGCACGAAACAAGTATTTAACGAAACAACTGACTTTGATATGTTTAAGCAATAATACATCTTAATACAGTAAATTCATGTAAGTTCACAAAATGAAAACAAAGTTGTTTTCATACTCACTATATTAAATGACATACTAAAGAAAATTCGTTCTTTTTACTTTGAAATAATCTTTTTCTCTTGTATTATCTAACTATCCGCATTTGACCACGTCCCAATGGATACAGATAATTGGATTTCTTTTATTACACGTTTCTTAATTATAAAAAAAAAAGCGATCAACAATTTTTTTTAACAAATTTACTTAAATACCTGGTTGTTCGATTGAAACGCTCTGTATATCGATGACAGAGATGTTCAGACATGTTAAAACAACAGGCCAGATAAATGCACTTTAACACATGGGAGGACCAGCCGTATATGAATGAATTTATCTATCAAATATTACTTATGTAGATTGATATTTATTACTTATATTTTATATTGTTACAAAAAAAAAGAGAAGAAGAATCAAATGTAAGTAAATAATTCAATTTTATGCGCTACAATGCATTGATTTAAATTTTCATTTGTTTCGATACCTGATTCAATTTTTGTAATAGCCATAATCAAAATTGATTCAAAATGTTCAATAGTCAAGCGTTTCCTATTTTTCGATGTCTTGATATATTTAACTGAAAAAGTTTGTTTACATTTTAAAGCATGGAGGCACAAAGAGACTTGCTTTCTTATGTACGTTTTCTCGCAATGAAATTTTGACTGACGGTAAAATTAAAATAAAGCTTACTGAGTAGAGCCACCACCAAGTGAACGGAGGGCCGCATGAGGTCCGGGTGTTACGGTCTGTGGATCCTTAAATGGAAAGGAATAAAATTCACTTTCCTCCACTCTGAAGTAAATTATAAAATTTTCTTCATTTTACAACTTTTATGCTTGTTGTGACAGGTTTACAACTCTGCGTACGATTATGCTAACGCAATGTTGCGACGTAGGTAGACATTTAATTAACGTTGCACTGGAACTACACAACGACTGTTGGCAACGATTTGAGATCAATCCTTGAAGGCAAAGATATGGATACAATACCACGTCATTCTGAATGTCACATCTGACCCCACACTCCAAACTTCCACACCACGACAGCGTGATGACATTTGAAGCCAATACAGAGTTATCATGCCCCAAGACCCCTATCTATACGATGGTCTGTGGTATATACAAACTCGTAACCTTCCAGTGGTTGTTAATTCGTTACTCTACTTACCGGACTCTACATAACGAGCCATCAAGAAATAGTACTCAGCCCTCCAGTTAGGTTCCATTAGCTTTCTTACTGAAGCACAGACACATATTAGTTAAGAGATGAGATGTTTATTAAACAGCCGTTCAAATAAATTAACAGTGTTATTACAAATTTGCAGTTCTCGAAAGTTAGTTACAGAAAGGAAAGTGTAGTTAAAGAAAATAATTAAATAATATGCTTTTGTTTTTTATGCTAATAAAATATAAAAGTTTAAATAATTAATAATCGAAGCAATAATTGTGACTGTTGAAATTAGTAGTTAACTACCGAAAACAATCACTTTATTTTCTAACTATTACGGGTATTAATCGCGGTCAATCATCAATAATCTCAATTGTGTTGCATCGGTGTGACATCGATTTCTGTATCATCAATCTACCAGTTAAGTACGAATAGTTAATTTATCTTCAAAAAATCATGATCGTTAAGAGAACGACAATGGATATTTTACGTCGTCTATTCGCTAGTGTGAAATTTGAAGACAGCCATTTTAGTGTACAAGAAGAATTAATACAAACTTCCTACCTTTAAAAATAAATTATCAAATTTTTAAATTACTTCAAATTTTTTTTCTGCTCTTTCTGAAAGGTTCACAATTCAGCCTATTATTTAGCTCACGCCATTGTACGTTTTAACGACTCCATAATAATCCGTAGTTCTCTGCAGTTCAGTGACTTGCACTCGGATAAATTGTTCCTCTTCCTTTCCTTAGACCGAATTCTAAACACTAGTTTGAGATGAGCTGTACATCAATAGCAGTTAACTTGCTAGATACTTGAATTAGAGGCATAAATAAACATAATTTAATGGCGGGATGTATTTAGCCTCGCCATACGCTCGTTCAAACGCCTCATGTGAAAGTGGCCTATAGAGTTCACCACATCCACCACCGTAACCCAAGTTTCCTAATAAAACTGGCATTACTCATATTAGTGTAAACTTGTTACTTACTATTTACGCCTTCTATCGAATTGAAATGCTGGCGACTTTTTCTGTGTGTCGCTTGACGATTTTAGTTATTCTTCCTTTTCACGGGACTGTGCTTGAAAGCAAAACTGGAAAGAGATGGATATTTATAGTGAAGGACTGTTCTACAAAGTGGATCTAACTGTTCGCATTGAAAAATGCCACTGATAAAGAATGTGCAAGCACGTTGCTAGAGGTAGTTTTCCTGTGGAGTGGTCTACCAAAGACATCTAATTCGTGACAACAGGTCTCAATTTGTCAGTAGCGTTATGCAACAACTTTTTTCCGGTTGGGAATAAGTCAAAATTTAATCCATGTTTACCTCCAACTAGCGAACCTTGTCGAGAGGAAGAATCGAGTCCTCAAACCAAGACTGAATATTTTAATTGGTGAAGATCACTGCACTTGGTATGAGAAACAGACAGCTGCGTACTTAAGAGTTCAGAAGAGAGATGCGGACACCTGATGAAGTAAAACAAGACTTTTGGGGTGTTTAACGATTGGTAACGTGAGTAAAACATAACTTGCAAAACGCTAATTCCATATCCCAGATGACTCGGTACCTCAAAAAATTTGTGGTCACCTTAAAAGAAGTCATACAAAAAGTCGAATGCCGACAGGATTGGATAAAGAAGTTATCAGATAAGGGTCAAAGACAAAGTCCGAATTACTCTCCATTAGACTTAGTATGGGAGTACCTACACCCTCTAAGCAATGCGAAAGAGGATAGAAGTGCGAAGTTAATGCCACGAAGAGATGTACCATATGTAATAAAAACTCAACGATCTACAACTTCCTATGAAATACCTAACCCAGAGCATCACGGCATATATTTTGAGTGTCATCGCTAGAGCTCGGATTGATATCCAAAAATGTGACCTGAAATATCTATATAAATAAGAATGGAGTGTTTGTTTGTACATTCAATATTTTCGACCCATTTCAAGTTTTCTATCCGTTTTGGACCCTTCTGATGCCGAAACCGCCTTTTTCTCGTTTGGTGTCTGTCTGTCTGTCTGTCTGTCCGTCTGTCTGTCTGTCTGTCTGTCTGTCTGTCTGTCTGTATGTTGTGCCCTATACACGTCCACGCGGTTTAAGATATTTTCATGAAAATTTGCATACAGTGAGTACTTATCTTCATTTAGTGAGTGGCATTGGTTGCGAAAGTCTGTCTGTCCGTCTTTCTGTTCTATGCTCGATTTTGTGTTTGTGTGTTTGTGTAGACATCACATGAATTGTATTCCAGATATTTGATTGCATTGTATTTTATTTTATACATTATCTATTAGTTTAGTGAATGCAATGTTAAACATTTCTTTATTGTTATATTTAGTTGAGTTTCATACTAAAACACCTGAGTAAGTATACTTAAATCAACCATAATTTGGTAGTTTTGGAAAAATTGGAATGTCTATTGAATATTACGATTACTTCGATTGCTTTACCAGTACTGCTGAAAAAGTAATTATTCTTCAAAAAAAAATTTTTTTTTTATGGAATTTCATATCTGATACTTCATTTATTTCGAGTCTTATTTTTATTCTTTGCGCAATGAAAACGATTTCCGAATATTTGGGACAGACGATATTTTTCAATGAAACGAGAATGAACAAGATCGCGCGAGCAGTGATATTTTTTTTGATTCTTTCGCTCTGAATTAATTTCACATTTCTAAATTTTGTACACTTTTAGTTGTAAGTTGTGGCAACTGTGCGGGATCAAGAGATAAAATTGAATCACAAATTAATATCTTTAGAACAATTTTTTGCGACATCTTTTATTTTGTTTTACTTCGCTGTTTCCTGTTTTAAATATTTATTATTTTAATAAATGTGTTTTCCTTCTCATCACACGCAACAGCACCACAAAGTATTAGACCTAAAAATGTTAGGTAAGTCAGTATATTCAGTAAATTTAAAGTGTTGTTATGCCATTATTGAAAGAATAATGCCGTTATTGAAAGAATAATAATGTTTATTAATCCAAACTGGAACTTTTTCCAACGTTAAAAAATTCGTTGAAATAATGACAGGAGAAGATTGCAAAATTTCACAATGTCGCATACCGGAGGCAAGAGTGCCACAAGTAAAAAAATATTGTTTTGTTGACTATGAGTGCGAGAGCACTCGCCGTAAATCGTAATTTTAATTAATTGAGTTGAACATGAAAAGAACTTAAGAAAGGGAATTCCAAATCTCCCTCAAAATCGTCTTTTATAATAGTAACCTTAGTATCCCCTTTCGTCATTTTGTAGCTTTGTCATACAGCTCGATGTGGGGAAGCGATAACAGGCGTTGTCGCGGAGGGTTTTGGTTTGTTTGATTGGTGACCTTGTGTGTGGCAAATTGAGTTCTTGCCCATGGTGGAAACTTGCCTAGTTGCAACACTGAACGTTCTCCAACTGATTGAAATCATATTGAATAATTAAAGATTTTTTCAAGGTCTTCAATCTTGAACTTCGTCTTTTGACACTTAAAACATTCTTCATTGAGGAGAAAGACCTTCCCACGTCACATGAGATGATGGTTAGGAATAGGTAAGCTAATATTTCTTGGGTTCCGTTAGCTCACATTCTGGCATAACCTCTCTAACCGCGCCCGAGTGGTTGGAATCGCGAGCGTCTGTGTGGGAGTTATCCTGTCTCTTGGGTGACCTTGAGGAATCGCCCCGTCAACATAAAATGTGGTCTCAGATAGCTTGCGGACTCCGTTTGACTGAAATGTCTCCGTAGCAATTCGATTATTATAAAACTAAGAAATATGTTTTGCTTTCGTTTTCATTATTATTCAACCTCTGTAAATAGTTGTGTGTAACAATAGATGTTAGTTTAATTTCCAAAAAGATTGGATTAATTGAGACTTTACAGAACTGAACGTCAAGAGAAGGTAATAGGCGTAGAAATTTAAAAAAGATGTGGGTGAAAGGGAGGGGTAAATCACAACTGAGCGGTCACTGACCTGAATTAAGTACCTAGCTTACGTTGCACAAAGTAGTCTTCACTTAAAATCGACCTTATTTTCCTTGTGAAGAGTGAGTGGTGAAAGTAATTACATGAGTGTCTAATTATTTAACTATATTAAGGCTGAGCTGGAAGCCACAATGATAGCAATTTTTCTGTGTGTTCCATTATCTCATCTTTATCTATACATTTTTGGCTAAACAAGAAAAGGTCAGGCCAACCAACTCAAATGCGTTTTGCTACTAAAAATCTTTGTTTCAAACAAAGCTTTGAGTAAAGTTCTTGGGAAAAAAATATTATTTGAATTTTTTTTGCATAAATGTATAAAAATAGAGAAAAATCTTCGAAATTTGTACAAAACATGCAAAAAAAAATGCCAAAAACATGCAAAATAAATTCGAGTATTTTTGGTTGAAAATTGGTAAAAAAAAAATACGGATTTCGTACTTAAAATACTACACATGGTAATCACAATCGCTACTATACCGCTGTTTACTGTTTGATGTGGTTTGCTTCTCTTTTGCAGAAAAGGAATTGGAATCCACATATTTGGAAATTTTAGACTGTGAACTCTTATTAATTAACCAGTTTTTATACATAATTCATACTTTAAGATTGGAGAACGGTCTGAAGCTACCCAAGGAACGTTAACAAGCGTTTCAAATTTCATCTGTTCCGTAGCTAGACACGGTATCCGAGTTGAAAACATATCTTAAAACATCTCAACTCCAATGCTCACAAACGTTATTATTGAATTCGGCATTCATCTATACAGAGAAAAGTGTTTTCCTAACTTCAGAAAATGGGCTAGACAATCAGTTGCCATTATTTCTTTGGCAAATATTAGACAAGTAATTTCGACTTCAAGAATGGAACTTGAATAAATATCTTCACGAAAGGTTAAAAAACAGTTTCAAAAAATGACAGAATCTCCAAATTGGCGAATTAAAAGTGCGGTTTGCACCAACGGGATTGTCGAAAAGTTGGACGTTTTGGCTTAACAAAACATTTTAATAGAGTATTATATCGATAGATGGCGATTTACCTCTTGCATGTAGCAAATATGCAACTTTGATTCTTTTAATACTGAATACAATTAGTAAACGTCGCACTAGAGCATCACACGGCTTATGGCGACTTTATCCAATCATTAGAAGAAATAAGATTTGAAAACACCTCACGATTTTAAAATGAAAATCGGGTTTAAATTAACGGTGTACCCGCTCGAATGCACCTAGCCTTTACGATTAAAGTAGTCATACAGTTTAACAGACGAACGAATTTTTAAAAAAGGCAATAAACAGAAACTAATTAGTGAATTCATCACTTTTTTGAGAAATATATGTATAACTAATTTCTTCTTAAAATTGGTACTTTGTAAAAAACACGTCGAACATTAAGAAATCTATATGTGAATTAAAATTATGTGGGATATATTCTGTTTTGAAAAAGTGTTATCTGGAAACATGGTCTCTTAGAGTCAACAATTGTTACATTCGGCGAATTTTTGTATATTTGCTTACAACACTAATACTTTGCTCAACACTAGTACTACTTTGCACAACACTACTTTTCTCAAGTGGTGATGTCTCGTAATAACCCTTTAAAGTACCGCGGCATTACGCCCTTGTATAAAAAACTGGACTAGATTAGTCCAAGTAGTTTCGAGATAAACATCTCGTTTATCAACATCTGACCAAGTTTCAAATGACTAAATAACTCGTCATCCACACATTGCCAAATTTTTATGTCCAGATAAGAATTTGGTCTGTTTTTTTTTATAATGACGTCCATCAATATTTGGTTCATTTTTCTAATGACAACATATACCTTCGAGTTGTATGTGGTGCATGTTAAGACCGGTATAAAGTTATAGAAAGAATGCTCTTCAGGAAAAGTAACAACAAGAATTTTACTAACAATAATAAGTTAGTTACATGGTTCGTCTCACTTGGACTTGGACACCGCAGGTGTCCCCCTTACCTACCGTCCAATAGGACAGGTAAAAGTGATTTGTGATGGACACGCTGCGGAAAGAGCGGTTTGAGCCCACCGTAACAGAATGTGGCAGCGTCTGGCGAACCCTTGGCTGTGCGCTTCTGCTCTAGGAGCAACTGCGCAGCTGGTTTCTGACTTATATGTTTTACTTTGATAGTTAAATTGAGCTTTAGTGAGTTGTGATGAGGAGTGATGCCACCTATTGCCGAACGCTGGCAGATGTAATTACCATTTATCTATGTTCATTGTAGGAGCTCTTCTTGAGGGGGTACATTATACATACAGGGGTTAAACAAAGTAAACATGATAATAGAAAAAATAATTTGAGGGGCCTATTGTATAAATATTTACGATGTAAGTGCTATCAGCACTGGTAAGATTTGAGTAAAGGTGGAAGTTTAATGTTTTTAGTTGCATAGTGATAGCATTTGCCATGTGGCACTATTGTTTGATTATGTCGATATTCTCTGTTAGGTACTTCATGATTTGCAATATCTTTGCTTGAGCCTTGCTGTTGTTTACTGTTTTATTGGCCCACTCCCCCTGAAGTGTTCAGTTGTTGGTTGTAGCAGGTGGTTTGTGGCTGTCAAGTGGGCATTCAAACACGTAATGGTTTGGAGTCCCCTCCTGCCCACAAATGCAGTTGCCTGTGGCTGTTATGCGGAATCTGTTGAGGTAGCTGGGGAAAGGGCCGTGTCTTGTGTAAAATGCCGTTAGGAATGGTCCGTGTGGCTCCTTTTTGGGGTTGACATTTGGGAAGAATGGATAGGATCTTCTTCCCGTTTCTCCCTCGTTCCATTCCTCCTGCCATCTCTTAAGAGCTGTTCATTATTGTTTCATTAATTGTTTTGCGTGGCTCTTGGGTAGTTTTGCGTTGATTCGGAAGTTTGTTGCTCCTGTTGTTGCTTCTTTTGCAAGCTGGTCGGCCCTTTCATTGCCTCGTATACCTATGTGAGCCTTGACCCAGTTGATGTATGTATTGTGGAAATTGTTTTTAAGCAGTGCTCGGATTTGTTGCGCTATTGGATCCTTTGTTTGGAATTGTTGGAGTGTCTTTATAGTTGATAGGCTGTCCGTTAGAATGTTACAGGTGGAATATGTTTGTTGTTTTGCCTAAGCTAGGGCAAAGAGGATGGCTATTTTCTCTGCTTGCGGCACTGTGTTGTTATTATGGAGCTGAATTTTTTGGTTATGGATTTCTATGTTATTTCTAAATGCCACAAAAGCTGCTCCTACTCCGTGTTGCGTTTTGGAGCCGTCAGTGTATATTTTAAAATTTGTTTCGGTTGGGCCTTGTCTTCCTATTTCTTCGTAATTTGTTTGCCAAGTGGTTCGTCTCACTTACAGTACGAGTAGCGTCTGCTGAGCTTAGCTTAGTATACAAAGACAGACTTTATATACTCCTCTGTTCTTTGACAAAGTGGATCGCCATCTATTGAGTGAATACTACAGAGTATACCTCCAGTGACGAAGGAACACTAAACATAGGTTATTATGAATACAGCACAGATAAGCAAGACAAAGTAAGAAAATTAGTATTTATACAATTGCTGACCATATTTACAACACCATATAATAAATATAAAACACAATGGTAAAAAAAAAATTATTTTTTTACAATTTTAAATAATAACATAATCTCACATTCACAATTACATGAAGTATACACAATGAGGGGGAAAATGATATTTATTTCTTCAACATGTCTAACGGGTCCAGATCGTGTTAACACAGGTCTATCGGGTCCAGATCGTGTTAAGGGGATTCAGTACCCTGTATACACGCAATGTTAAATTGCTCAATTTCGATGTACCTTTTCTGAAAAACTACTGTTCGTATCAACTTGAAATTTTTTTTGTACATTACATAAGTCTTGTATATTACTTTAAGGTTATGGTTTTTTAAAACAATTGTTAGATTTTTTTTTTAAATTTATACGTAAACAACCAAAAAAATGTGTAATTTTTCAAAGTTTTTTAATTAAAAAAAAATAATTAACCAAATAATTTGTGAAAACTTAACCTCAGATTAAACTATGTTATACAGTGCATAACTGGAAAAAAGAATTACACATAAATATGCAGTAGTTTGGCAGAAAAGGTACATCGAAGTTTGAAATTTCATGTTTTGAGAAAACCGCATTTAAAGATTAAAGTCGTAATTTATCAAAACATGCCAGCTCCATAGACATTGTTTTGTGGTTTATCTAGGAGCTTATCCTCTTCCCTCTTCCTTTTAAGCCTTTTTTCTTTCCTTTTGTTTTTTGTGTTCTGGGTGTGGGCATATCTTGCTCGCAAAAGACGTTCCTGGTCGAGACGTTTCATGGAGTTTATCATGAACTCTCCTGGCACAATCGACAATTTAGAGAGCACTTTGACTTTTGTCACATTTCCTACATTGAAGCAGGCAACAGCATCATATACGCCAAAGGACAGAGTGTCTATGTGAACAAAAGTCGATTTAGGAACTCTCGACCAGATAACATTGTTCAGGCTTTCATTTGGATTCTGGGTGTTACCGTGCAAACACTTTTTGAGAAGTTCAGGGTGGGCCAAATCTCTGAAAATGGGACGCAACGTTTCCATCACAGCAACAGGCAGGCTATTCTTGTGGCAATACGATTCATTCTTGGCAACGGCTTTGTTGTATTTGCACCAAGAATCCTCGCCTTTGGGGCAGAAACCATGCTGTGGATTGGCATCAGTCGACACTTTATGCAAGAATATTGCCCACACTGCTTGCTTCATGTCGTGAACACTCTGGAGGTTTCTACGGATTGCCAGTCCATAGTAGCTTTGAATAAGCTCTATTTGGGTGTCGGTCAATCTGTTTTTTCCAGCGAGACGTTTACCATCTGAAAGATTTTGCCCCTTCATGCTTGATTTTAGCTTGCGTAGCCTTGTGCCCATTCGTTTCTGTACATGGCCTATGCACTCCAATTTTTCAATTGGGTACTCGTTACCATATACAGACTTTTGGCTGACAGTATTGTATGCTTTTGAGTCCCCGTCACCCAAGTATTTTATGTATCGCACATCATATTTTTCAGAGGATCGTTCAAACATTGAAAGAGCGCCACGCACTTCCATCATTCCGCTGACGCCATTGAAGTTTTTCTTACAGTTTGCAGAATGCACTCGTTTGTCCTTGCACATACAATGCTTGGACAGCACTTCAACGTCTAACACTTTGCCAGTATCTACACTTGTGATACTGACAATACCATTCAGAGACGTGTAGCCTCGTTTGTGCCATGATCCATCAACTGCCACAGCTAGATTTGGGGAATTGTTTTCGGCAACAGCTTCTGCAGCTGCTTCCACCATGGTTTCTTCGCACACTTCTTTCATAACCGTTAGAAGTTGAGTCGTGTGTCGGGCAAACCTTGACGGAGGATTTGGCAAATTCATAATGCCGCAAAACATTCTTCCTGCCTCAGCACCTTTCCCGATGGATCGAAGCGCATACACAAATCGAGTGTTTACAACGTGCGTCTTTGAATTATCTGCCTGCCTCTCAGACGTGTCGAAATCCAGGGTAAAATTACACTCACTGCATTTCAAGTGCAACTCTACAGACAAGCCTGAATTTTTGCCAAGAGTCAGATCAAGTCCATTTTCGCACACTTTGCATCTCATGTGCTGCTTAAAAACTCCAGCTAGAATACCAGCATCTATGATGATGTTTGCCTCATAGTATGAAGAGTTTGAGTAACTCTCATTTAAATCAGGAATCTTTTTCTCGCTGGTAGATGTCTTGGTCTGTGATGAACAAGTTTCTGTTTCAGTAACTTGTTTCTTACCATAGTAAGCACCCTTCCTCTTTCTGAACACTTTGGTGGTTGATCGCGGCATTTTAAACGCTATTATATCAAACTAAATATTTATATTTCAACAATGAAATCAATGAAATAGTAGCAAAAGAAGTTCAAAACAAACTTGACAAGCGAAATATAAGAAAATAATCAGTAAAAGCAAATTACGAATCTTGAAAAAGACAGCGCGTTTGAATTTAAACTGATTGTAAATAAACAGGAAGAATCATACAGTCAAAGTCCCAGTGAATGCATATCCCACCAGCAAAAACTCAAAATTAAATATTAGAATAATTAAATTTAAAATAAAACAAAGTTAAGGATTAAAACATGTGGATTTGTTTACGTTTTGCCTTTCAAAAGAGGGCGTTTCCTTCAGCGAAATTATTTGTTTACTTTTTGAAAACGAAATTTAACTTACTTCCAGACCGCGTAGAAACAAAAGCAATATACCAATAGAAAGGTAAGAATTCAGAGAATAATATGCACTAAAAATCTTAAATACGATTTTTTTTTCGATTTTTGGGTACTGAAGCCCCTTAACACAGGTATACGGGTCCAGATCATGTTAACACATGTCTATCGGGTCCAGATGGTGTTAACACAGGTGATCCAGATGGTGGATTAGGTGTGACGGATTGAAGTTTGTTGATGTGGGCAGACAGCTTTGGGGATTCCGTGGTAACCACAAAATAAAAAACTGGCCAAACAGTTTCGATATAAACAGTTTTTTCTTACCATTTAACTCAACGACAAAATTTTTGTCTGTACGGCAAAAAACTAAATAGGGTCCAGAATAAGGAAGTTTGAGAAGCGATCTGTGTCGATTCTCAAAAAATATGGGTGAATGCTTTTAATGGTGGATTTACATAAACTTTAGTTTTACCGAGAGATTTAGATGGGATGATATTTAGTTTTTGCATCATTGAAATGAAATTGGACACATAAATAAGAGTAAAGGATTGTTGTACAGAATCAGTTGTGAAAAGATCAGATGGTAAACGTAAAGTAGTACCATAAAGAAGTTGAGAACTGATCGCATTGAGCGTAGACCTAATAAAACTATGGGTGAAACTTCAGTCCATTTAAAGTATTCATGAGCTGTTATGGCTACTTTGATGTGCCTGTGAAAGCGTTCAATTATCTCATTTGATTGAGAATAATAAGCAGGAGACAGAATTCTATCAGTGACTAAAGTATTTATGAGTTCACGAAGAAGATTAGATATAAAATTTTGTCCTTGATCTGAAATAATAGTGACTAGTGTAACGAATCTACGTATCCAACCGTGGTGGATAGCTCGAGCAGTGGTTTCTGCTTTTCATATCCGTGGTGGGAATGGCTTCAGTCCACCGGGTGAATCGATCAATGATAGTTAAGCAATATCGGTAACCATCGGAAGGTGGATAAGGTCCGATAAAATCAACGTGACTAGGCGTAAAACCCGCGGCTATTAAAACAAATGTGCTAAGTGGAGCTATAGTATGGTGAAATACTTTTGCTCTCTGACATTTGTTACAACAACGTTCTTTGTCTTTGATTAAATTTTCATACCAGGCCATACAAATCGGCTTGAGATTAACGTGAGACGTGTTGTCCTTGTACCATAAAACGCAAAACAAACACGTTTTAAAGAAAATTTTCACATTCTTTTAGTTTTATATATTTTATATTCTTTGTTTTAACTTAGTAACTAATTTTATTACATTCGCAACCTCTTAATATCTCGTAGGGGAACGTTAAGGTGAAACAGCACTTAACGGTCGATTTATAACCTCCTACCAACTACAAGAAAAATAATCTATACATATTAGTATGCTAGTGTGACCATCTAATTGATAACGTTAGTCATACAGCTATACAACCGCACGACATTTTAAAAGAGGTAAAATTTTGAAAGGTTCCAATGAACATATTAATTTTTGGTAAATATAAGTACGAATAATTTTATATATTTTTTTAATTTTTTTTGAGTAAAAAAATCCGAAAACCCGCATTTTATAAGTTTCTCATCAGTGAATGATAAAAACATAGACGAAGCGTCGGTTGAGCATTTAAAGAAACTTCATAGTGAAAATTCCTTTATGTTCCGAGTGCAGAGCGGAGGACGTAGGTCAGTGGCTGGTGTTTGAATCTTCAGTTCCTGGATTCAAAATTCGTAGAGACGATAAACTCATTCAAAGTTTGATTGAAGAACTGATTGATAACCCGGAAGATGACGACGACCATTGCTACTCAACCAGATGCAGGACCGTCAGCTAGTATGACATTTGAGTGCCTTGTCAAAGCGCTACGATGTATAAATCGGTAGCCTGAGAGCGACAATCTGCAGATCTTTGAATCAATCGCATGTGAGAAATGTCTGCACTAAACAAGTATACAACGAAACTATTGACTTTGATATGTTTAAGCAATGATACATCTTAATGGAGTAACTTCATGCAAGTTCAAAAAATATAAGAAAGTTGTTTTCATGTTCATTATATTAAATGACATGGCTAAAGCAAAATTCGTTTTTTTTTTACCTTGAAATAACCTTTTTACTGGGAATTATCTAATTATCCGATTGGGATCTGGTCCCAATTGATCCAGATAATTAGATTTCTTTTGTTGCACGTTTCTTAATTTAAAAAAATTACAGCGATCTTTACTTTTTTTAACAAATTTTCTTAAATACCTGGTTGTTCGATAGAAACTCTCAACATATCGATAACAGAGATTTTCAGACATGTTAAAACATAAAGCACCATATCGTGATCTTGTCATCACCTACACCTTAAAAGTTTGACTTGATATCTCGTCATTTTGAAAATCCTTAGGATCCAGATGGACGAGATATATCATCGAAGCTTTTGGAGTGTTAAAATCAGAATAAAATGAGAATTATAAAATCAGAACGAAAGGATGTAAGTTTTGAGGTTGAAATCTAAAATGGTGCCTTATAAGATCTCAAACTTCTAGGCTGTTCTGTAAAATCTCTCCCCACTCTTCGAACTTCAACACCAAATCAACGTAAGGACTTTCGAGGCCACGACATATTTAACGTGCTCAAGCCTCTTTTTTACATGACGCTTTTTTGGTTGCATTCTAACTCGCTACCCTACATCTAAGTATAATGAGATTTAATACAACAATAAAGATACTAGGATAGTACTTATTTTTAATACTATAACCTTTAAACGATATTCCTTATTTCTCCGCTACAACATCCTTAGGTTAACATTCCTCGTTTGTAGCTGGTATGCTTTTATTAGTAGAAAGGCGCAGATTTTGATGGACATCATAATTAGAAAAAAAAATAGACCGAATTTTAATTTCGACATCATAAAAAATTGTCCGTATTGATGATAAGATATCCCGTCATTAGCAAAATTAGTCAAATTTTTATCACCGATATGTTTATCTCCTCGAAACTATTTGGAGTGTTAGTAACCTAAACAGTTTGCCAATGAATTTAGTACATATCATTAATTGATAGAAAATGATGTAATTAATTTTGGCATTAAACTATAAACTTCTGAAGTTACAGTTATTTGTTTGACTTTTTAATAACTTGAACATATATTGTTGACAGTTTTATTACTTAAATATTTTCATTCGTAGTTTTTTATCAATTTTGTTACTTTAAATATTTCAACTTTTTATCCATAGTTAATATTTTTGATAAACGTTGTTAAGTATTGATTTGTAATAATATTTTTGATAAATGTTGTTAACTATTGATTTGTAATAATATTTTTGATAATCGTTGTTAACTATGGATTTGTAATAATATTTTTTTATTAACTGCTGCTAGTATACAGATCATGTATAAATAATACGCGCCTTGAATTCATTTCTGATGTACGGATAGGTTGATTGGTGTTTGGAAATCTATCCCGTAAAAGCTATATTTGGTCATGTCACGCCAGATTCCACATACTAAGTGAAGTAATTGGCACTGACAATAGAAATGAATAGGAAAGTCCATTGTTTTATACCACTAGCGCGAATGCCGCGGTGCTTAATGGGATACTAAAACACAACACATCTCCAGCAAAGTTTTAGTGCTATGAGCTAAGCATAAGCGTTCTAAGCAAATGTACACAGATATGCCGAATATAACAATTGTTGATTGAGCAATGATATTTCTTGATGGAATATTGCGAGACATCAATGTTCCAACTTATACTCTACTTTAATAGGTATTAGTACAAATAATTTACACTGGAAAGTGGTGACTTAAATGAAATTACTTCGACGAACGTTAACTTAGAGTTAACGTGGAAAATAACGGTCTCTCTGAGCAAATGATTTCCTGCTCGGCAATGACATACTCGTACTTCACAGGCCGTTATATTTTGTAGTATTTCTATAATGAACAGCGTCTTTCGGCACTCGCGTTGTAAAATACTACTTTCCTACTCCCTTTTATTTCGTGTCTATTACTTGGTATTATGTCTGGCACAGCATGACAAATATGAAGTAACGTGATAAAACTCGAAAATGTAACCAACCTATCTCGATCCTAAAAACGAATTCTATACGTGTGTAAGCATGAGATGCGCTCTGTACCAACAGACAGAACTTGATACAAAAGTGCTGTTTGTTGTGCAAAAGTGTTTTTATGTCGAGTTGCGATAGTCATGTCCATCAAGATCTGGTTACTTTTGCAACTAAGACACATCTTCGACACAACTACCAGGACTGTTTACCATACTTATCAGTAGAGTGACACGGCATTTAAGTTGAAACACGCCGTGTCAGTCACTACCTCCCATCTCAACTCAAAAGCTCACAACCGTTATTATTGACTTAGTCATTCTGCTATACAGACGAATATTATTTCTAACTCCCGGAAAATGGGCTAGAATATCGGAAGCCATCACTTCTTTATTAAATATTAGACAAATAATTTAGTCTATATAAGTGAAACTGGAAATACTTTCTTTTACAAAGATTAGAAAACAGTTTCGAAGAAATATAAAATCACCAAATCTGCGATTTAAAGTGATACCAAAATGACTGTCGAGAAGTTGGATTTTTGGCTTTACAACGAATTTTAATAGAAAATGTCATCGATAGATAGAGCGGTACCTATTGAAAAATTCGCAAATAGCTAACAAAAATTCATTCAGAAAAACTATGTAATTAATTAAAATTTCACTAAAGCACCTTTACGCTTTATTGGCAAGTATAAGATTCCAAAACACTCCACAGTTTGCAACACTATTGGGAAACAAAAAAGAACACAACGGTATTACAACTTAACTCTCAAGAGGTGATGTCTCTCGTAATACCCCCTTAAAGTATCGCGGCATTACGCCCTTGTATAAAAAACTGGACTTTACAGTTCCTTTTTATTGTTAGTGTCCATTACTGGATATTGTATGTGGAATCTGACGCAGTATGACCAAATATATACTTTACGCGATAAAACTGCAAACACCAACCAATTCGTATAACAGAAATGAATTCAAGACGCGAATTATTTAAAAATTATCTGTATACCAATAGCAGTTGAAAATTTTTTTTTACAAATTTAAACTTCACAACGGTTATCAATAATAGTAAGTTATCGAGAAATTTTGAAAAATCTTAAGTAATAAAACTTAATACAAAAAAAACACAAAGGATATTAAAACTAGGAACAATAAATTTTCAACTTATTAAAGAGTCAAACAAATAACTGTATCTGCAGAAGTCAATAGCTTTTAATGTCAAAATTAGCACATAAATTTCTATACAAACACATTATCTACTAAATTTATTGGCAAACTGTTTAGGTTACTAACACTCCAAGTAGTTTAGAAGAGAAAAACATCTCGGTGATAAAAATTTGACCAATTTTACTAATGACGGGATAATTTACCATCAGTGTACTTTCAAGGTGTTGGTGATGACAAGTTCTTGATCTGGTGGTTTTTTCTTCAAATGACGTGGCTTCGAGATCTTGATGTACGATAGATATCTATAATAGCATAACAGAGACATTTTAGTGTAGCATAATTGCATTGGCAGACCTCACTCTGTTGGTAGATATTAGATTAAAGTAGTAACTAGAAAAAATATTCCCAACAAGTTAAGAAATTTTAAATTCTCGATATAAAAACTAGAATTTGGATATTCCATCTTCATAACCATAATGTCAAGATTGAGTTTTCTGGAGAATACAGTCTATTCCAGCCAAAGATTTTTACAGCTAATATACGTATCTTATTCTCAACAACACTAAAGAACATTTATAATCCTTTAATATTATAATTTCAAATAGAGGGCAGACAGATCATTTATAAACATTACAAGCAGCCGGATGCATTGTACCATCCATCACTTATCTTGCCTGCTATGATTAAGCGGGTGTAAAAGCTCTGGATGAACTAGCTTTGAACAAGTAATCCACACGCTTACTTGATTCGGAATAAAATAAGAGCGACTAAGGTCCTCTTTTAAGGACATATCCGACACAATAAACAAGGAAAAACATAAGAACACAAAAAACTACTATTCGCTTTCATGGTGTTTGTGTGTGTCTATAACTTGATATTGTAAGTCTTTAGTATGGCTCAGCATGGGCAAATAGGGTATCTTCGCTATTAAACATTCGAAACCAATTAACCTCTACTTAAATCAGAAACAAATTCCAGACGCGTATAGTTTTGAAAACAGGAGTATACCAACAGTAGTTAAAACAAAGAGTCATTACAAATTCAAGTTAACAACTGCTATCGAAAACATAAAGTTATTGATTAATGTTAAAAAAACTTAAAACTAAATCTTATTACTAAAAATATATTTAAATATTAAAATTAGAATATAAATAAATGTTGAAATAATTAATAACTCAACCAATATCTTAACTGTTGAATTTAATAGTTCAATGGTACAATTAGTTTTACTTGCTCAGTGAGCCAAAACTTCTGAATTTATTCGCAAACTCTAGATTAGTCCAAGTAGTTTTGAGATAAACATCTCGTTTATCAACATCTGACGAAGTTTCAAATGACTAAATAACTCGTCATCCACACATTGCCAAATTTTTATGTCCAGATAAGAATTTGGTCTGTTTTTTTTATAATGACGTCCATCAATATTTGGTTCATTTTTCTAATGAAAACATATCCCTTCGAGATGTATGTGGTGCATGTTGAGATCGGTATAAAGTTATAGAAAGAATGCTCTTCAGGAAAAGTAACAACAAGAATTTTACTAACAATAATAAGTTAGTTACATGGTTCGTCTCACTTACAGTACGAGTAGCGTCTGCTGAGCTTAGCTTAGTATACAAAGACATACTTTATATACTCCTCTGTTCTTTGACAAAGTGGATCGCCATCTATTGAGTGAATACTGCAGAGTATACCTCCAGTGACGAAGGAACACTAAACATAGGTAATTATGAATACAGCACAAATAAGCAAGACAAAGTAAGAAAATTAATATTTATACAAATGATGACCATATTTACAACACCATATAATAAATATAAAACGCAATGGTAAAAAAAATAAATTATTTTTTTACATTTTTAAATAATAACATAATTTTACATTCACAATTGACATGAAGTATACACAATGAGGAGGGAAATGATATTTATTTCTTCAACACAAGTCTATCGGGTCCAGATCGTGTTAACACAAGTCTATCGGGTCCAGATCGTGTTAACACAGGTCTATCGGGTCCAGATCGTGTTAACACAGGTGATCCAAATGGTCGACTAGGTGTGACGGATTGAAGTTTGTTGATGTGGGCAGATAGCTTTGGGGATTCCGTGGTAACCACAAAATAAAAAGCTGGCTAAACAGTTTCGATATAAACAGTTTTTTCTTACCATTTAACTCAACGACAAAATTTTTGTCTGTACGGCAAAAAACTAAATAGGGTCCAAAATAAGGAAGTTTGAGAAGCGATCTAACTCTGTCGATTCTCAAAAAATTTGGGTGAATGCTTTCAATGATGGGTTTACATAAACTTTAGTTTTACCGAGAGATTTAGATGCGATGAGATTTAGTTTTCGCATCATTGAAATGAAATTGGACACATCAGAAGGAGTAAGGGATTGTTGTACAGAATCAGTTGTGAAAAGATCAGATGTTAAACGTAAAGTAGTACCATAAAGAAGTTCAGAACTGGTCGCATTAATATCCTTCAGAAGAGATGAGAATAGACCTAATAAAACTATGGGTGAAACTTCAGTCCATTTAAAGTATTCATGAGCTGTTATGGCTACTTTTATGTGCCTGTGAAAGCATTCATTATCCCATTTGATTGAGAAAATTAAGCAGGAGAAAGAATTTTATCAGTGACTAAAGTATTTATGAGTTCACGAAGAAGATTAGATATAAAATTTTGTCCTTGATCTGAAGTAATAGTGACTAGTGTAACGAATCTACGTATCCAACCGTGGTGGATAGCTCGAGCAGTGGTTTCTGCTTTTCATATCCGTGGTGGGAATGGCTTCAGTCCACCGGGTGAATCGATCAATGATAATTAAGCAATATTGGTAACCATCGGAAGGTGGATAAGGTCCGATAAAATCAACGTGACTATGCGTAAAACCCGCGGCTATTAAAACAAATGTGCTAAGTGGAGCTATAGTATGGTGAAATACTTTTGCTCTCTGACATTTGTTACAACCACGTTCTTTGTCTTTGATTAAATTTTCATACCAGGCCATACAAATCGGCTTGAGATTAACGTGAGACGTGTTGTCCTTGTACCATAAAACGCAAAACAAACACGTTTTAAAGAAAATTTTCACATTCTCTTAGTTTTATATATTTTATATTCTTTGTTTTAACCTAGTAACTAATTTTATTACATTCGCAACCTCTTAATAGCTCGTAGGGGAACGTTAAAGTGAAACATCACTTAACGGTCGAGTTGTAACCTATTATCAACTACAAGAAAAGTAATCTACCCATACTAGTATGACCATCTCATTGATAAACTTAGTCATACAGCTATACAACCGCACGACATTTTAAAAGAGGTAAAATGTGAAAGGTTCCAATGAACGTATTCCTTTTTGGTAAATATAAGTACGAACAATTTCGTCTTAAAAGTGGTATTTTGTAATGAAAACGTTAACGAACATTAAAAAAAATCTATATACGAACAAAGAATTAGTATATATGTCATCTTAATGACGAAGTCTCGGGTTACATGTGTTTTAGCAAATAGGTCTCTAAGGGTCAACGATTGTTACATTTTGCGAATTTGTGTGCATTTGCAGACAACACTAATACTTAGCTCAAGTTGTATTGTTTCGTTGTGTCCCCATACAGTATCCCCGCATTCGGCACTTGAGGTATAAAACATTAGAGCTTCCTATTCCCTTTCGCTATGTGTGTTTTTATGACTTGATACTGTAAAAACACTTTGGGTTTGATCGCGGACCATCGACAATAACCCGTTGTGTAGCGCCAGCACGATGTTAGTCGTGAGATTAAACTTTAATAAATAGTCAGACCCTGCTATCTAGCCCCATGACATTATTCAAAAACATCGAACTTCACGGCCATCTTTAAAATTTATTTCTTACTAACAAAAACACTTAGAATTTAAAACATTTTATCTTGGAAAAACAGATATGAACTATTTAATATTTTTCTATAATATTGTGTATCATACACTCAAAATTGTACATTGGAAAAGAAACTCATGTAATTATAATAGATATTGCGTGAAAATACATAACATTTGAACTTCGAGCTAACAATTCCATTAAAACTTCTGGTTTACGGATGGACACATTTTATATATTTTATTTTCACAAATTATATATATATATATATATATATATATATATATATATATATAAATAAGAATGGAGTGTTTGTTTGTACATTCAATATTTTCGACCCATTTCAAGTTTTCTATCCGTTTTGGACCCTTCTGATGCCGAATCCGCCTTTTTCTCGTTTGGTGTCTGTCTGTCTGTATGTTGTGCCCTATACACGTCCACGCGGTTTGAGATATTTTCATGAAAATTTGCATACAGTGAGTACTTATCTTCATTTAGTGAGTGGCATTGGTTGCGAAAGTCTGTCTGTCCGTCTTTCTGTGCTATGCTCGATTTTGTGTTTGTGCAGACATCACATGAATTGTATTCCAGATATTTGATTGCATTGTATTTTATTTTATACATTATCTAGTAGTTTAGTGAATGCAATATTAAACAATTCTTTATTGTTATATTTAGTTGAGTTTCATGCTAAAACACCTGAGTAAGTATACTTAAATCAACCATAATTTGGTAGTTTTGGAAAAAATTGGAATGTCTATTGAATATTACGATTACTTCGATTGCTTTACCAGTACTGCTGAAAAAGTAATTATTCTTCAATTTTTTTTTTTTTTTTTTTATGGAATTTCATCTCTGATACTTCATTTATTTCGAGTCTTATTTTTATTCTTTGCGCAATGAAAACGATTTCCGAATATTTGGGACAGACGATATTTTTCAATGAAACGAGAATGAACAAGATCGCGCGAGCAGTGATATTTTTTCTGGTTCTTTCGCTCTGAATTTATTTCACATATCTAAATTTTATACACTTTTAGTTGTAAGTTGTGGCAACTGTGCGAGATCAAGAGATAAAATTGAATCACAAATTAATATCTTTAGAACAATTTTTTGCGACATCTTTTATTTTGTTTTACTTCGCTGTTTCCTGTTTTAAATATTTATTATTTTAATAAATGTGTTTTCCTTCTCATCACACGCAACAGCACCACAAAGTATTAGACTTAAAAATGTTAGGTAAGTCAGTATCAATTTTCAGTAAATTTTAAGTGTAGTTATGCCATTATTTAAAGAATAATGCCGTTATTTAAAGAATAATGCCGTTCTTGAAAGAATAATAATGTTTAAAAATCCAAACTAGAACTTTTTCCAACATTAAAAAAATCGTTGTAATGCCGGGTTCGACAGGTCGTTCGACAAATCGTTGTAATGACAGGAGAAGATTGCAAAATTTCACAATGTCGGTCGCATACAGGAGGCAAGAGTGCCACAAGTAAAAAAATATTGTTTTGTTGACTATGAGTGCGAGAGCACTCGCCGTAAATCGTAATTTTAATTAATTGAGTTGAACATGAAAAGAACTTAAGAAAGGGAATTCCAAATCTCCCTCAAAATCGTCTTTTATAATAGTAACCTTAGTATCCCCTTTCGTCATTTTGTAGCTTTGTCATACAGCAAGGGTGCGATGTATGTGAAATGTATTACATGAATAGATATGCATGTGTAGGATTTGTGTCCAAAGTAATTTGTAGAAAATATAAAGATGACGAAAGGTGTTAAAATAAATTTTTATTCTACAAAAAACGCAAGTCATTATATATTTTGATTATCTTTTCAATTTAGAGTAAACCAATTCAAAGCGAGTAAGGTCGGTTATTTTGCTAGTATATATATATATATATATATATATATATATATATATATATATATATATATATATATTTATATATATATATATATAAAAATACACACGAAAGAAATTTGCATATGTTGGAGGCAAGACACCAACCACAGAACGCCTTTCGCCAAATATTCAGCCAGATCTTCAGTCTGGAGCTCGCACATGCCAACGAAATGACTCTGTTAGCGAAAGTTAATGGAAAATTGGTAAAATTCTATTATCAAAATGGGATAAATGCCGTGGAAGAGCCTTGCGTGTTTACCGTCGAAACCATCGCCAAATACGAGGCCCATGTATCTGGCGAAAGGCGTTCTGTGTTTGGTGTCTTGCCTCTGTTATATGCAAATTTTCTCCGTGCGCCCAGAACGTGGTTTTGTTGGAACTGTTTTTTGTGCGTGCATAACGCGTCCGTGTTTTGTGATACACGTACCGTTTCAACGCTCTTTAGGTTTTTCGCATGCGCTGAGCATTTTGAGACGGGAAAAAGTGGGTGTTGCCTTTCGAAAATTTCGAGTATCTTTACCTATAACTGTAACCGTCAGTGCCACTTTATTGTCGTTCACAGAATCCCGAGCTCATACCTCTGAATAACTATATCTGAAATCTCATCTCGATCGGTTGAACGGAACGGCCGCTAGAGGTCCATATATCGGCCAAGTTTTTTTATGACCACCCTGTATATAGATCATGTTTAAATAATACACGCCTTGATTTCATTTCTCATGTACGGATAGGTTGATTGGTGTTTGCAAATCTATCGCGTAAAAGCTATATTTGGTCATGTTACGCCCGATTCCACATACAACGTGAAGTAATTGACACTGACAATAGAAATGAATAGGAATGTCCAGTGTTTTATACCACTAGCGCAAATGCCGCGGTACTTTATGGGATACTACGACACATCACGACTACAGCAAAGTATTAGTAATATGAGCAAATGTACACAAATTCCCCGAATGTATCAATTGTTGTCTATGCGATGATATTTTCAAAATGGAACAATACGAGACATCAAGATTTCAACTAATAAACTACTTTAATAAGTATTAGTACAAATAATTTACTCTGGAAAGTGGTGACTTAAATGAAATTACTTCGATGAACGTTAACATAGCGTTAATGTTTACTGGAAAATAATCAAATGATTACTTGATGCGCATTGACGTACTTTTATTTCACAGGCCGTCATATTTTGTAGTATCTCTATAATAAACTGCGTCTTTCGGCACTCGAGTTGTAAAACACTACTTTCCTACTCCATTTAATGGTGTGGCTATTACTTAGTATTGTGCCTGGAGCAGCATGACCAAATATGAAGTCACGATAAAACTCTAAAAAGCATCCAACTTATCCCTATCCTAAAGACGAATTCCAGACGTGTGTAAGTGAGAGATGAGCTCTGTACGAACAGACAGAAGTTGATACAAAAACGCTGTTACGTTGTGAAAAAGTGTTTTTTTTTATGTCGAGATGGGATAGTCATGTCCATCAAGATCTGGTCAATTTTGCAACTAAGACACATCTTCCAGACAACCACCAGGTCTGTTTACCATACTGATCAGTAGCGTGACACTACCTCTTGTCTCAACTCAAAAGCTCACAGCCGTTATTATTGACTTAGTCATTCTGCTATACAGACGAATATTATTTCTAACTCCAGGAAAATGGGCTAGAAAATCAGAAGACATCACTTCATTGGTAAATATTAGACAAATAATTTAGACTATAAAAGTGGAACTGGAAATACTTTCTTTTACAAAGGTTAGAAAAGCGTTTCGAAGAAATATCAAATTTGCCAATCTGCGATTTAGAGTTCCGTCTCTACCAAAGTGACTGTCGAGAAGTTGGATTTTTGGCTTAACAATGAATTTTAATTGAAAATGTCATCGATAGATAGAGCGGTACCTTTTGAAAAAATTGCAAATAGCTAACATAAATTCATTCAGAAAAACTATGTAATTAAAGTTTCACTAAAGCAACTTTACGCTTTAATGGCTACTATACGCGTAGTAAGATTCCAAAACATTCCTCAGTTTGCAACACTGTTGGTAAACAAAATTGAACACAATGATGTTACATCTTACCAACTCATATTGCACATTTTTAATGATTAACTTAGTCAAACAGCAACACAGCTGAATGACAGTTCATAATTGTCATTAAATTTGTTAACCAAAAACGATCATCAATACTTTCTAGAAAATACAAATCATTAAGTCTTAAAAGTGGTGAAATGTTAAACAACCTGACGAACATTTAGAACTTACTTATTCCTAACGGTACATATAATTATACATTTTGTGGACTCACCACTACTGTAAGGCCCTAGCAATAAAAATACAATCCCATCCTCCTACAGTACTGGAACGGTCTCTGATAAAAAACTTTCTTCCGCAAACTCAACTCTCTGCACAGCTGGCAACTTTATACCGCGATTGCGTCAGCCAGCAATGGAGGTGCGGCGCAATACCTCACATCGATTGCATCACCAGGCAACTTAAAATTCGTCACAATAACCGTCTGTCTTCGAAATCTATGCTACAGTATTACCTTTAGGGCCAAAACCTTCTAAAATGTCCTTCATTTAACGTCATCATCAAATTTTCTTCAGTAAAACATTTTAGGTGTATACCAGTTACTTTTCCTGAGCTTCAGAGTTCTACCTTCCTGTTACTCTGACATCTTTCCTATTCCTATCCCATTCACGAATTCCAAATAATATAGTTTGAGATGATCTGTATGTCAATAGCAATCAAGGGAAAATAGTGTTTACAAACTAGCAACTAACAACTGTTGTTCATAATATGAAGTTGAAAATTTTTGTATAAATTAAAGTTATTGTTTAAAATATAATAAATGAATTGTATAAACACTAAAACTGGCAATATCGAAAGTTCTAATTGATAATTTAAGTAAAAGTGTAAGCATAAATTATATATTACACCTTTTTTTCATATCTTTTTCTAACAATTAAGTGGATTGATAACAACCATGGCCAATTGAACCCCATTGCGTTGCTCCCGTGACCTTTATTGAAACACCATATACCAATAAAACATCTAACAGTTAAGGTGTATGTATACACTAGAAATAGCGAAATTCGACCAGAATGTCGATTTTTTTATTATTATTTCAAAATATTCTCCTTCATAGCTTTCAAACGATACCAAGATCTTGTACGTATTCTGAATATTTTTCTAGTTACAGGGTTTTTCGTTAGGTACTGTCACCAAAAATTCTAGTTTCGATTTCTAAACCTGAAGTAAACAATGACTATTATCAAGAATTTTGTTTTAAATTTTATGTTTGATAAAATAATTATTGATTTTTAATATTTTATTATTTAATTTATATCGTTTGGCAACAATATTTAACTGTAACTGTATATTTTATGCCTGTTTATTTAGTTTATTTCTATTCTTTCCTGCTGCTGTTTACTAGATTTTTACGCGCCATTTTTGACATTTTTGAATTAAAATGGGATCCAAAACACGAAAAAGTCGTTCTAAGAAGAGAAGGTTTGTCACAAACCAACATTTAAAAGAAACATCTGCTGAAAAAAACCCAGAAATCGATCAAAATAAATCGTCTGCTTCAAAGATAAAGCTGGGTAAGATTGTCGATAATGGAGCTGCAACTGATTCTCAAGGACAATGCTAATATCAAAAATTCTAATTAATAATTTAAGTAAAAATGTAAGCAAAAATTATTTATTACTCCTTTCTTCCATATCTTTTTCTAACAATTAAGTGGATTGATAACAACCATGGCCAATTGAACCCCATTACGTTGCTCCTGTGACGTTTATTGAAATACCACATACCAATAAAACATCTAACAATTAAAGCTTTTAAATTTATTCTGCAACAGTTAAGGTTTCCTACACTCCAAGTGGTTTCAAGGAATCAAGAACTGGGCAATATTGCTAACGATAAATATCATGATGATAGCCTATTTTTTTATGTCAAGATGAGATTGTCATGTCCATCAAGATATCGTCGAATTTGCAAGTAAGACACAACTTCGAGACAACCACCAAAACTGTTTAAGATACTCATTCGTAGAGTGACACGGCATTTTAATTGAAATCCGTAGTGTCACTAAGTCTCAACTCCAATGCACACAGCGCCGTTATTATTCACTTAGTCATTCAGCTATACAGACGAATGTTATTTCTAACTCCAAGAAAATGGGCTAAACAAACGGAAGCCATCACTTGTTTGGTAAATATTAGACAAATAATTTAGATTTTAAAAGTGGAATTGGTTATAATTTCTTCCGTTAATTTTCCGTTTCAAAGAATAATAAAATAACCCAATCTGAGAATCAAAGTTCGGTCTTCATGCAAGTGATAGTCGAGAAGTTAGATTTTTTGCTCAACAAAATATCATCGTGATGGCGCTGTACATTTTGCAGTATCAAAAAAATACCATACTAATTATTTCAAAAAAACTATATATTTAATTACTGATAGTTACAGAAGCAACATTACGTTTTATTGAAACTATCCGCGAAATAAGATTCGAGAAAACTCTCCAATTTGAAATACTTTTTAGGAACTGAAGATAAGTTGAACACAAAGGGGTCACTACTCACAAAATCATAATCGCACAGTTTTAATGATTAACTTAGTCAAACAGCTTCACAGCTGAAAGACTTTTTTTACAAAGCCATGGAAAAAATTGAATGAGAATGTAGCGGAAAACGTAAGTACAAGTAATTTCGTCTTAAAAGTGTGGTGACTTGAAAAAAAAAATGTTGAAAATTATTAAGAAATCTTTATTTTAATTGTAGAGGTACACTAAAGACCTAAAGACACGGTTGAAAGAAAGATATTTCTCCTCTTTGTGCGGCTACCCAGCGTTTTGCACTTAGTGTGAATACTAGCACGAGACCAAGAAAGAAAACCGACTCTTTGCTCATACATATCAGAATATGCCTTTCGTGTTTTCGACTCGTGGAAATATATACTTCGCGACCAAACAGTTCGTCTTGATAAACTTCCAAGACAGAGACATGTCGGTGTTCTAAGGAAAAAAAGTCTTGCATAAAATATTCTCCATTAAAGTTTAAAAATACACAAAATCGAACATAGAACAGAAAGACGGACAGACAGATTTACGCAACTAAGTTCACTCACTAAATGAAGGTAAGTACTCAAATTTTGCAAACTGTAATTAATATATATTAAACCTTATAGCAGGTATAGGGCACATACATATATACAGACAGACAACAAACGTACAAGACGCGATTTTGGCATCAAAAGGGTCCAAAACAGATAAAACACTTGAAATGGGTCTAAAATATTCAATTTACACTTCATTCTTATTTATATAGATGACAACGTTCAGTTTTAATGTCGGAAATATGCAACCTTATGACTCCAATAAAGGAGGTAGATAAGTATTTATACCATAACACAACGGGTCAATGAGGACGGTCCGGAATAAACCTCCGAAGTTTAGGCAAGAGTTTAATAACGTCGCACTGGGGTGACACAGCGGGCTATAAGCGACGTTCTACAGTTTCCGAATCAACTGTACGAATTTTGTCTCTCTTTTGCACAATTTTAATCTGTTGTCATTCATGAGTTTGATTTGGCTCTATTAAAGAATTAATTGGTGTACCAATAAAAAAGGATTGGGGTAAAAAAAATCTGTCATCAATGTCAGACGTTAAGAGTGTCAATAGGCGGGAATTTAAAATTCCTTCAATTTGGGTAGTTCTTGTAAGAAACTGCTCAATTGAGTTTCGCCTACAACTCACTTAAAATAAAATTTGAATTTTTCACACCGCTTTTGTAATTCAGAGTTTGCACCTGTAAAGTTTGTGGCATTGTCACCGAAGAGTTTTGAACTTTTACCTCTTCGTACAAAGTATCGTTTCAATGTAGAAATAAAAGCTACAGACGTTAGTTCTGTCACTAGGTCCAAATGAATCGCATTTGTAACCATACATACAAATATACTTATATAAAGTTTTTGTAAAGTAACCTTACTTTGGTTTTTATATTTAATCCAGAAGGGAACGTAAAAATCAACACCAGCAGAATTAAATGTAAAATCTAGAGTGATTCTTTCTTTAGGAAGATAACCCATTATTTGTTGTACTGGAAATGGCTAGCTTTTAAAACAAGTAACACACTCGTGGGAAATTTGCTTACTAATATTTCAACCATTTAATGCCCCAAACTTGTTACGAACATTATATAGCAATGACTGTGGACCGCAATGGAAATTAACTTTATGCTAATGATTAACAATGATACATGTTAGCTTAATGTTTGAGGGAAACAACAAGTGAAACTCGTAATAAACCAGTTATCAATAAACGGGCGGAGTTGCTTTATCTTACTACCTTTCTCCACCTCACCCCTTAACGTCCTTTATTTCCTTTGAGAAATACTTGCCTTGACACACCTTGATCAGTAATGCCTCTGCATGCTGGATTTCTTCCACATGTAGAGGACCTGTCCTCTTCTGATCTGGATGCCTTGCATTAGAAGTGAATCTGAAAACATAGCTTAACGCTCGAACTTATTTTAATACTTACTATACTTGCTACTAACAATTAACAAGTTCCCAAAAGCAGTATCAGAAATCGTTGTATAATTAAACAATTCTTAATAACCTTATCAGTTTTTAGTTCAGATATATAGTGTTCGCTGCAATCAGCAGGAATATTTTAGAAATCACAAGCAATAGTGTCACTATTTAAATACCAAGTACCACTCCGCCAGAGGTTATTATGAATAATGTTTTCTGGTTCCAAGCCTCGGGAAATCAGGTTCGCTGGATTATCAGCTGAAGAAACGTGATGCCACTGATCAGCTGACGACATCGCCATGAACCCACATAACGAGCCAGCAAGAAATAGTACTCAGCACTCTATTTACATTCCATTAGCTTTCCTAACTGTTGAACAGACACAGATTAGTTAGAGATTAGATGCTTATCAAACGGCCGTTCAAAGAAACTAACAGTTTTATTACTAATTGACAGTTAACAACTGTTCTCGAAAGTTAGTGAAAGAAAGTGAAGTTAAAGAAAATAATAAAATAAAATGTTTTTATTTTTATACTAATAAAAATTAAAAGTTTAAATTATTAATAATCGAAGTAATAACCGTAAAAGTTGACATTAGTAGCTAACTACCGAAAAAGATCACATCATTGTTTTTTTAACAATTAACGGTACTGAACTTGGTCAATCGTCAATAATTTCGATTGTGTTTGATCAGTGTGATGTCGATTTAAATAGCAACAATCTACAAACACCCATCTACCAGATAGTAAGAATGCTGAATTTATCTGGAAAAAAGCTTGGTCGTTAAGAGAGCGCCGATGGATACTTTAAATCGTCGATTCACTAATGTCAAATATGAAGACAACCCTGTTAGTAAAAGAACTAATACAATCTTCCTGTGAATAAAAAAGAAAGTATCTAATTTTTTAATTACTTCATATTTTTTCTGCCTTTTGTGAAAGGATCACGACTCAGCCTATTATTTAGCTCACGTCATGGTGCGATTCAACGACCCCCTAATAAACCGTGGTTCTCTGTACTCGAGTGACTTGAACTCGGGGAAATTGTTCCTCTTCCTTTCCTAGACCCGAATTTCAATCACTAGTTTGAGATGAGCTGAATATCAATAACAGTTAACAACGGTTATTCAAAATATTAGCTTGAAAAACTGAAAATGAACTAAATATAAAGCATAATATAACAGTTGAAATGTTTAAATATTAAAACTGGTACTTTGAATTGAATTCAAATAAATAATAATTTAAGCAATTCATATTGCAGAAAAAAATAACAATTTCAACTTATTAATAAAACTTATATAATTTTCTAAAAATTAAGTAGATTGATAACAACCATAGCCAAGTGATCCCGGTAGTGTTCCTCAACTTTAATTCTTTCAAATAACTACAGTCATTAAAAATGAAACGAAATTTTACGCGTGTAAGTACTACTTTGATATAAGTAAGTGATTGGAAAATCAAAGAAAAAGGATCATTTTTATTGCAGAAAAAAGTACAAATGAACGGAAGTTTTAGTACTTCGTTGGACCCCCTCTAGCGCGAATGCGATACGAGTGGGCATTGAGGCATACAAGTTCCGTATGATATCCTGAGAGATCTCGTTCCACAGTTGCTGTAAACGCGCCGCTACTTCGACCAACCTCGTATGGTGTTCAACGTGCCGTCTCAAATGACCGCAGATATGCTCGATTGGTGACAAATCTGGGGATCGAGCAGACCAGGGAAGGGTGGTAATGTGGCGAAGGCAGTCTTGTGATATCCTTGCAGTGTGTGTCCGAGCATTGTCTTGTTAAAAATCCAGTAGAATCCAGAAGAAAATCCAGTAGCAAGACTCGTCTCATAGAGGAGTTGAAGTTGAACACAATGTTGTATCTCCCTCAACTAATATACTCACATGCGCCTACTCTATTAAAATATACCATACAAATCGACTGCGGATTGACAATTACATGAAAAAATATTGTGGTTTTAAAATTGCATTAATTTAGCGAGTTTTTTGAAAAGCATGAGTACAAATAATTACGTCTTAAAGTGTTGGCTTGTAAAATATTCGTCGATAAACATAAAGAAATCTATACATGTAGTCATAAAGCTATTCAACCGAACGACATTTTAAAATGAATGCAGCAGGAGTTTATAGTTGTGAAGTTATCCTGCTTCGAGAAATATATGAAAAATAACTTCGTTTAAAAATTGGTGCATGTAAAAAACACTTCGATCATTAAGTAATCTATATATGAATTAAAATTAGGTGGGATATATGTTTTGCGAAGTCAAAAAATACTTTTACATTCACAACTGTTACTCACCAGGACTCTTGCGAAGGGACTGTTTGTTTGTGGTACAAAACAAATTGAATTGTATAACCATCACCGGGGGCTTGCGACAGTTAGTAAGCAAGAGTTTTACTCCCTAGATTTTTTAAATAGTTCAGACTTTATAAGTGGTGAACTGTCTGAAGCAACCCAAGGAACGTTTACAAAGCGTTTCAAATTTCATTTGCTCGGTAGAGTTCGGAAAGGTTAAAAAACCGTTTCAAATATTGACAGAATACCCAAATTGGCGTATTGAAAGTGCTGATTGCACCAACGTGATTGTCGAAAAGTTGGAATTTTTGGCTTATCAAAACATTTTAATAAAGTATATTATCATTAGATCATGCTGTACTTGTTGAATTTCGTAAATAAGCAACTTTGATACCTTTCAATAATGTATACAATTAGTAAATGTCGCACTTGAGCACTACACGGCTTATGGCGACTTTGTCCAATCAATAGAAGAAATAAGATTCGAAAACACCTCACGACTTTAAATTGAAAATCAGGTTTAAATCCACGGAATACCAGTTAAAACGGGCCTAATCTTTTCGATTAACGTAGTCATACAGCTTAACAGCCAAACGACTTTATAAAAAACAAAACACAAGAAGTTCTACAGATTTGAAGTCATCACGTTTTGGAGAAATATAAGTATAAATAATTTCGTCTTAAAATTGGTGCTTTGTAAAAAAGACGTCGAACATTAAGAAATCTATGTGTGAATTAAAATAGGGTGGGATATATTCTGTTTTGAAAAAGTGTTTTCTAGAAATATGGTCTCTCAAAGTTGTTACATTTGGCGAATTTGTGTATATTTGCTCACAACACTAATACTTTGCTCAAGTCGTGATGTCTCGTAATACCCCCATAAAGTACCGCAGCATTATGCCCTTGAATAAAAAAACTCGACTTCACAGTTCCTTTTTATTGTTAGTGTCAATTACTTGATATTGTTTCTGGAATCTGACGCAGCATGACCAAAAATATAGCCTTTACGCAATAAAACTGCAAACACCAACCTATTCGTATAACAGAAATGAATTCAAGACGCGTATTATTTAGACATTATCTGTATACCAATAGCAGTTGAAAATATGTTAGTACAAATTTAAAGTTCACAACGGTTATCGAAACTATGAAGTTATGGAGAAATGTTGAAAAATTAAAAGTAACAAAACTTACTACAAAAAAATACAAAGGATAATAAAACAAGTAACAATAAATGTTCAAGTTATTAAATAGACCAACAAATAGCTGTATCTGCAGAAGTCAATCGCTTTTAATGTCAAAATTAGCACATAAATTTCTATTAATACAGAATATCTATTAAATTCATTGACAATCTGTTTAGGTTACTAACACTCCAAGTAGTTTCGAGGAGATAAACAACTTGATGATAAAAATTTGACCAATTTTGCAAATGACGGGATATCTTGCCATCAGTATACTTTCAAGGTGTTGGTGATGACGAGTTCTTGATCTGGAGGTTTTATCTTCAAATGACGAGGCTTCGAGATCTTGATGTTCGATAGATATCTATAATAGCATAATACAGACATTTTACTATAGCATAAATGCATCGGCAGACCTCACTCTGTTGATAGATAATAGTAGAGCTATGTTTTGATTAAAATAGTTACTAGAGATATTATTCCAAACAAGTTAACAAATTTAAAATTCTCGGTATAAAAACTAGATTTTGTATATTCCATCTTCATAACCATAATGTCAAGATTGAGTTTTCTGGAGAATACAGTCTATTCCAGCCAATGATTTTTACAACTAATATACGTATCTTATTCTCAACAACCCTAAAAAATATTTATAAACCTTTAATAATTATAATTTCAAGTAGAGGGCAGACAGATCATCTACAAAAATTATAAGCAGCAGGGTGCACTGTACTATCCATCATTTATCTTTCCTGATATGGTTAAGCGGGTGTAAAAGCTCTTGATGAACTAGCTACGAACTAGTATTCTACACGGTTACTTGATTCGGAATAAAATAAGAGCGATTAAGGTCCTCTTTTAAAGACATGTCCGCTTAACGACCTGGTTTATGTAACGCATCTTAAGTCGCTAAGAAAGGGGCATCTGTAAATGAACATAACATTGTCGATTCGAAAGGATTACATTTGGAATTTGTGCTTTAGTCTTTCTAAAAGAACAAAATATAATTATTTCTGTTTTAAGGGGCTCTGGATGTCACATCTTTATATGTATCACAACACCGATGTACCCAAGTGATGTGAGCTAAGTGTATTAAACGGCCTTTATCATTTCTGTCGTATTTGATGCAGCTTGACAACGTGTGACCCTTGTACCATAAAATACAAAACAAACACGTGTTAAGAAAATTATCACATTTTCTTAGTTGTATCTATTTTCAATTATTTGTTGCAGCCTAATATCTCAATTTATTACTTTGACGACCGCCTGATGCTTCGTAGCGGACACATAATGTGTCGCAGCAATTCACGCTCAATATCCTACTACCAATTCCAAGACAGGAAATATTAACACATTGTTAAGCTTATTGTGAAAACCATCTTTGATTAACTTAGTCATACAGTTATACAGTTATACAACTGAACGACATTTCCTAAGCAAGAAATAGCAAAACAGCAATCACGTGAACTCGTCTTTTTTTTTGGTAAATATAAGTACAAATATTTTCGTCTTAAAAGGTGTTTTGTAAAAAAGTTGACGAACATTGAAAAAAAAATGAGTATACATTAGGAAAATTAGTATTCCGTTGTATGCACAAAATAAAATGCTGGCTTAACTCTGTCGATACAAACAGTTTTTTTCTAACCATTTAACTCAAATACAAAATTTTTGTCTGCATGGCAAAAAACTAAATAAGGTCCCGAATAAGGGTGAAAGGAGGTCTAACTGCGTCGATTCTCAAAAAATATGGGTGAATGATTTTAATGATGGATTTACATAAACTTTAGTATTACCGAGAGATGTACATGCGACGGGATTTATTTTACGCATCATTGAAATGAAATTGGACACATAAGTAGGAGTAAAGGAATGTTGTACAGAATCAGTTGTTAAAAGATCAAATGGTAAACGTAAAGTAATACCATAAAGAAGTTCAGAACTGGTCGCATTGATATCCTTCTTAAGAGATGAGCGTAGACCTAATAAAACTATGGGTGAAACTTCAGTCCATTTAAAGTATTCATGAGCTGTTATGGCTACTTTTATGTGCATTTGAAAGCGTTCAGTTATCCCATTTGATTGAGGATGATAAGCAGGAGAAAGAATTCTATCTGTGACTAAAGTATTTATGAGTTCACGAAGAAGATTAGATATAAAATTTCGTCTTTGATCTGGAGTAATAGTGACTAGTGTACCCAATCTGCATATCCAACAGTGGAGGAGAGTTCGAGAAGTGGTTTCTGCTTTTCATATCCATAGTGGAAATGGCTTCAGTCCAGCGGTTGAATCGATCAATGATTGTTAAGCAGTATTGGTAACCATCGGAAGGTGGATAAGGTCCGATAAAATCAACGTGACTATGCGTAAAGCCCGCGACTATTAAAACAAATGTGCTAAGTGGAACTTTAATATGGTGAAATACTTTTGCTCTCTGACAATTGTTACAACAACGTACTTTGTCTTTGATGAACTTTTTCATACCAGACCATAAAAATCGGCTTTAGATTAACGTGAGACGTGTGACCCTTGTTTCATAAAACCGCAAAAAAAGACACATTTTAAAGAAAATGATCACATTTTATTAGTTTTATATGTTTTATATTCTTTGTTGAAGCCTAATATCTAAATTTATTACTTTCGCGATCTCTTAATGTTTTGTAGCGGACCTATAAGGTGAAACAGCATTTAACGCTCGAGTTATAATCTACGCATATTATTAAGTTTGTGTGACAGTCTCAATGATTAACTTAGTCACACAGTTATACAACCAAACGACTTTTTTAAAAAAAAGAGAAGGTTTTACAAATTGTCGAATGAACGCATCACTTTTTTGGTAAATATAAGTACAAATAATTTCGTCTTAAAAGTGGTATTTTGTAAAAAAACGTTTTCTAACATTAAAAAAATCTACATACGAGCAAAAAATTAGTATAAATGTCATCTTGATGACAAAGTCTCGGTATACAGGTTTTCTAGCAAATAGGTCTCTTAAGGGTCAACGATTGTTACATTTTGGAAATTGGTGTGCATTTGCAGACAACACTAATACTTAGCTCAAGTTGTAATGTTTCGTTGTGTCCCCATAAAGTATCACCGCATTCGGCACTCGAGGTATTAAACATTATAATTTCCTATGCCCTTTCGATACGTGTGTTTTTATGACTTGGTATTGTTGAAATTCCTTTGGGATTGATCGCCGGCCGTCGATAATAGCCCGTTGTGTAGCGCCAGCACGATGTTAGTCGTGAGATTAAACTTTAATAAATAGTCAGACCCTGCTATCTAGCCCAATGACATTATTCAGAAACATCAAACTTCACTTAAACACTTAAAATTAAAAAAAAAATTAACTTGGTAAAACAGATAATCACTAATTAATGTTTTTCTATAATATGGTGTATCATACACTCAAAATTGTACATTGGAAAAGAAACTTATCGAATTATCAAAATATATAATACGCTTATGCGTGGCGCAAAATTGGCCTGTATTTCTCTCCCGGTTGTGGCAACGGGTTTGTCCTTTACGAATGTAAATAAATATTGATATCCCTAATTTCACCAACAGGAAGCGCATAGCGTTGACGCTTGATCAATCTTCCCGATAATAGTGAGAGGTTTTTGATAGAAAAATTAGCTCTTTGCGTCAAATTCAATAGAATTTGCGAAGAAGAGAGCAGCGAACTAGGGAATCTTTTGACGAACGAACTCAGAGAATTACCGCTAGAAAATTATGCGGCCAGAGCACGCGATGGAGCAACATTTAAGTAATAGAACCGATTCCCAAGTGGAAAAAAGTGTTTCTGAACACGACTGTGAATTCATGACAGAAATATACTCATTTTGTGGAGCTTTTTATTGGCCTGATGAATTGAACTCTTCAAAAAAATTCCCAAAATGCTGCCAAACAACTGTTCAATGATATAGATTTTGAAACAGTGACGCCTGAAGAGCTCAAAATCGTGCCATTCTCACTGTAACAAATGATTCATCAATGCAAATTAATAATCATGTACTGCAGTGTATGCCAGGAAATGAAGTCATTTATGAGAGTATTGTTACAATAGTCAGTGAAGAACCACGAGATCAACTTACATATTCAGAGGAATTTTTGAATAGCATTACACCAACTGGAATGCCACCTCATAAACTTAAATTAAAAACAGGTGTTATTATAATGTTACTCAGAAATTTATCACCTTCAAAAGTTTTGTGCAATGAAACTACACTTATCGTGGTAAATTTGCAGAAAAATACTATTGAAGCAAAATAAAAAATGTAACGAAAACAATGAATCTTACCTGATACCTCTTATTCAATCTGATAGCAATATGCCTTTTAAATTCAAGCGTAAACAATTTCCTATTAGGTTAGCATTTTCAATGACCATTAATAAAGCTCAGGGCAAAACTTTTGACAAAATATGTTTAGATTTGAGCAAACCAGTTTTTACTCATGGCCAATTGTACGTAGGTCTTTCTAGAGAGATCTTTCGATTCTGTTACAGTTGTATCTGCGAATTATCAAATACACAACTGTGTGTGCAGGGAGGTTTTATGTGAATGAATATACCCCAGAATTTGTTATCATAGTAAATTCATTCATTCATATATCCCAGAAATCTATTTGTCAGTGTGAATAATCACTCGCACTGTTATTAAAAGTTCCAAGTGATTCCCTTTCTCGCTGCTCTCTCAGAACCTCAGCTGTATCGTACAGCAATACATAAAAAGGGTCTTCGGATAAACTGTTTTCCACCGTTTAAATACTCAAATATCATATACCCCAGAATTTGTTATTATTGTAAATACATTAGCATATCATATCCCAGAAATTTATTTGTCAGTGTAAATACTCACCCACACTGTTCTTAAAAGTGAATTTAGAACATAGTAGTCCCAAGAGTAGGGCCAAGAGTTCCCCTTTCTCGCTGCTCCCTCAGAACATTAGCTGTACGGTTCAGCAATACGTAAAAAGGGTCTTCGGATAAACTGTTTTGCACCGTGTAAATACTCAAATATCATATACTCCAGAATTTGTTATTACTGTAAATACATTGTCATATCATATCCCAGAAATCTATTAATCAGTGTAAATACTCACCGACACTGTTACTAAAAGTGAATTTAGAACATAGTACTCCCATGAGTTCACTTTTCTCGCTGCTCCCTCAAGACATTAGCTGTATGGTTCAGCAATACGTAAAAAGGGTCTTCGGATAAACTGTTTTGCACCGTGTAAATACTCAAATATCATATACCCTAGAATTTGTTATTATTGTAAATACACTATCATATCAAATCCCATAAATCTATTCGTCAGTGTAAATACTCACCCATACTGTTACTAAAAGTGAATTTAGAATATAGTAGTCCCAAGAGTTCCCCTTTCTCGCTGCTTCCTCAGGACATTAGCTGTACGGTTCAGCAACACGTAAAAAGGGTCTTCGGATAAACTGTTTTGCACCGTGTAAATACTCAAATATCATATACCCCAGAATTTGATATTATTGTAAATACATTGTCATATCTTATCCCAGAAATCTATTAATCAGTGTAAATACTCACCCACACTGTTACTAAAAGTGAATTTAGAACATAGTAGTCCCAAGAGTTCCCCTTTCTCGCTGCTCCCTCAAGACATTAGCTGTATGGTTCAGCAATACGTAAAAAGGGTCTTCGGATAAACTGTTTTGCACCGTGTAAATACTCAAATATCATATACCCTAGAATTTGTTAATATTGTAAATACACTGTCATATCATATCCCATAAATCTATGAATCCCATATATCATTTTGAAAATTTGTGTGCATTTGCAGACAACACACATACTTAGCTCAAGTTGTAATGTTTCGTTGTGTCCCCATAAAGTATCAACGCATTCTGCACTCGTGGTATAAAACATTAGAAATTCCTATTCCCTTTCGATACGTGTGTTTTTATGACTTGATATTGTTGATATCCTTTTGGGATTGATCGCGGACCGTCGACAATAGCCCGTAGTGTAGCGCCAGCACGATGTTAGTCGTGAGATTAAACTTTAAAAAATAGTCAGACCCTGCTATCTAGTTCGATGACATTATTCAAAAACATTGAACTTCACAGCCCTCTTAAAAGTTTATTTCATACTAACAAAAACACTTAAAATTTCAAAAATTTCAACTTGGAAAAACAGGTATGAACTACTTAATATTTTTGTATAATGTGGTGAATTTACATTAATGATATCTATAGACAAAAAATTGTACATTGGAAAAGAAACTAATCTAATTATAATAGATATTGCGTGAAAATATATAGAACTTAGAGCTAACAATTCCATTAAAACTTCTGGCTAACGGATGAACACAATTTTTATTTTTTATTTTCACAAATTATGGGTTAAATTTTTTCCACAAAATCAGTCAATTAAACTAATTAGAATAGAATTTCAACTATCCGAACTCCATTTATCAGGGGGGGGGATCGCTTTGAGTAAAAAAATCCGAAAACCCGTATTTTATAAGTTTCTCATCAGTGAATGATAAAAACATAGACGAAGCGTCGGTTGAGGATTTTTAAGAAACTTCATAGTGAAAATTCCTTTATGTTCTGAGTGCAGAGAGGAGGACGTAGGTCAGTGGCTGGTGTTTGAATCTTCGGTCCCTGGATTCAAAATTCGTAGAGACGATAAACTCATTCAAAGTTTGATTGAAGAACTCATTGATAACCCGGAAGATGACGACGACCATTGCTACTCAACCAAAAGCAGGACCGTCAGCTAGTATAACATTTGAGTGCCTTGTCAAAGCGCTACAATGGATAAATCGGCAGTCTTAGTGCGACAATCTGCAGATCTTTGCATCAATCACATGAGAGACTTACCTGTATGAAATAAGTATACACCGAAACTACTGACTTTGATATGTTTAAGCAATGATACATCTTAATACAGTAAATTCATGTAAGTTCAAAAAATGAAAACAAAGTTGTTTTCATACTCACTATATTAAATTACATACTAAAGAAAAATTCGTTCTTTTTACTTTGAAATAATCTTTTTCTCGTGAATTATCTAACTATCCGCATTTGACCACGTCCCAATGGATACAGATAATTGGATTTCTTTTATTACACGTTTCTTAATTATAAAAAAAAAAAGCGATCAACAATTTTTTTTAACAAATTTACTTAAATACCTGGTTGTTTGATTGAAACACTCAGTATATCCATGACAGAGATGTTCAGACATGTTAAAACAACAGGCCAGATAAATGCACTTTAACACATGGGAGGACCAGCCGTATATGAATGAATTTATCTATCAAATATTGTTTATATATATTGATATTTATTACTTATATTTTATATTATTACAAAAAGAGAAAAATAATCAAATGTAGTAAATAATTCAATTTTATGCGTTACAATGCATTGATTTAAATTTTCATTTGTTTCGATACCTGGTTCAATTTTTGTAATAGCCATAATGGGGGGGGATCGCTTTGAGTAAAAAAATCCGAAAACCCGTATTTTATAAGTTTCTCATCAGTGAATGATAAAAACATAGACGAAGCGTCGGTTGAGGATTTTTAAGAAACTTCATAGTGAAAATTCCTTTATGTTCTGAGTGCAGAGAGGAGGACGTAGGTCAGTGGCTGGTGTTTGAATCTTCGGTCCCTGGATTCAAAATTCGTAGAGACGATAAACTCATTCAAAGTTTGATTGAAGAACTCATTGATAACCCGGAAGATGACGACGACCATTGCTACTCAACCAAAAGCAGGACCGTCAGCTAGTATAACATTTGAGTGCCTTGTCAAAGCGCTACAATGGATAAATCGGCAGTCTTAGTGCGACAATCTGCAGATCTTTGCATCAATCACATGAGAGACTTACCTGTATGAAATAAGTATACACCGAAACTACTGACTTTGATATGTTTAAGCAATGATACATCTTAATACAGTAAATTCATGTAAGTTCAAAAAATGAAAACAAAGTTGTTTTCATACTCACTATATTAAATTACATACTAAAGAAAAATTCGTTCTTTTTACTTTGAAATAATCTTTTTCTCGTGAATTATCTAACTATCCGCATTTGACCACGTCCCAATGGATACAGATAATTGGATTTCTTTTATTACACGTTTCTTAATTATAAAAAAAAAAAGCGATCAACAATTTTTTTTAACAAATTTACTTAAATACCTGGTTGTTTGATTGAAACACTCAGTATATCCATGACAGAGATGTTCAGACATGTTAAAACAACAGGCCAGATAAATGCACTTTAACACATGGGAGGACCAGCCGTATATGAATGAATTTATCTATCAAATATTGTTTATATATATTGATATTTATTACTTATATTTTATATTATTACAAAAAGAGAAAAATAATCAAATGTAGTAAATAATTCAATTTTATGCGTTACAATGCATTGATTTAAATTTTCATTTGTTTCGATACCTGGTTCAATTTTTGTAATAGCCATAATGGGGGGGGATCGCTTTGAGTAAAAAAATCCGAAAACCCGTATTTTATAAGTTTCTCATCAGTGAATGATAAAAACATAGACGAAGCGTCGGTTGAGGATTTTTAAGAAACTTCATAGTGAAAATTCCTTTATGTTCTGAGTGCAGAGAGGAGGACGTAGGTCAGTGGCTGGTGTTTGAATCTTCGGTCCCTGGATTCAAAATTCGTAGAGACGATAAACTCATTCAAAGTTTGATTGAAGAACTCATTGATAACCCGGAAGATGACGACGACCATTGCTACTCAACCAAAAGCAGGACCGTCAGCTAGTATAACATTTGAGTGCCTTGTCAAAGCGCTACAATGGATAAATCGGCAGTCTTAGTGCGACAATCTGCAGATCTTTGCATCAATCACATGAGAGACTTACCTGTATGAAATAAGTATACACCGAAACTACTGACTTTGATATGTTTAAGCAATGATACATCTTAATACAGTAAATTCATGTAAGTTCAAAAAATGAAAACAAAGTTGTTTTCATACTCACTATATTAAATTACATACTAAAGAAAAATTCGTTCTTTTTACTTTGAAATAATCTTTTTCTCGTGAATTATCTAACTATCCGCATTTGACCACGTCCCAATGGATACAGATAATTGGATTTCTTTTATTACACGTTTCTTAATTATAAAAAAAAAAGCGATCAACAATTTTTTTTAACAAATTTACTTAAATACCTGGTTGTTTGATTGAAACACTCAGTATATCCATGACAGAGATGTTCAGACATGTTAAAACAACAGGCCAGATAAATGCACTTTAACACATGGGAGGACCAGCCGTATATGAATGAATTTATCTATCAAATATTGTTTATATATATTGATATTTATTACTTATATTTTATATTATTACAAAAAGAGAAAAATAATCAAATGTAGTAAATAATTCAATTTTATGCGTTACAATGCATTGATTTAAATTTTCATTTGTTTCGATACCTGGTTCAATTTTTGTAATAGCCATAAACAAAATTGATTCAAAATGTTCAATAGTCAAGCGTTTCCTATTTTTCGATGTCTTGATATATTTAACTGAAAAAGTTTGTTTACATTTTTAAGCATGGAGGCACAAAGAGACTTGCTTTCTTATGTACGTTTTCTCGCAACGAAATTTTGACTGACGCTAAAATTAAAATAAAGCTTACTGAGTAGGGCCACCACCAAGTGAACGGAGGGCAGCATGAGGTCCGGGTGTTACGGTCTGTGGATCCTTAAATAGAAAGGAATAAAATTCACTTTCCTCCACTCTGAAGTAAATGATAAAATTTTCTTCATTTTACAACTTTTATGCTTGTTGTGACAGGTTAACAACTCTGCGTACGATTATGCTAACGCAATGTTGCGACGTAGGTAGACATTTAATTAACGTTGCACTGGAACTACACAACGACCGTTGGCAACGATTTGAGATCAATCCTTGAAGGCAAAGATATGGATACAATACCACGTCATTCTGAATGTCACACCTCACCCCACACTCCAAACTTCCACACCACGACAGCGTGATGACTTTTGAAGCCAATACAGAGTTATCATGCCCCAAGACCCCTTTCTATACGATGGTCTGTGGTATATACAAACTCGTAACCTCCCATGGGTTGCTAATCCGTTACTCTACTTACCGGGATATATTGGCCCCATGATCCGACATAACGAGCCATCAAGAAATAGTACTCAGCCCTCCAGTTAGATTCCATTAGGTTTCTTACTGAAGCACAGACACATATTAGTTAAAAGATGAGATGTTTATCAAACAGCCGTTCAAATAAATTAACAGTGTTATTACAAATTTGCAGTTCTCGAAAGTTAGTTACAGAAAGGAAGGTGTAGTTAAAGAAAATAATTAAATAATATGCTTTTGTTTTTTATGCTAATAAAATATAAAAGTTTAAATAATTAATAATCGAAGCAATAATTGTGACTGTTGAAATTAGTAGTTAACTACCGAAAACAATCACTTTATTTTCTAACTATTACGGGTATTAATCGCGGTCAATCATCAATAATCTCAATTGTGTTGCATCGGTGTGACATCGATTTCTATATCATCAATCTACCAGTTAAGTACGAATAGTTAATTTATCTTCAAAAACATGATCGTTAAGAGAACGACAATGGATATTTTACGTCGTCTATTCGCTAGTGTGAAATTTGAAGACAGCCATTTTAGTGTACAAGAAGAATTAATACAAACTTCCTACCTTTAAAAATAAATTATCAAATTTTTTAATTACTTCAAATTTTTTTTCTGCTCTTTCTGAAAGGTTCACAACTCAGCTTATTATTTAGCTCACGCCATTGTACGTTGTAACGACTCCATAATAATCCGTGGTTCTGTGCAGTTCAGTGATTTGCACTCGGAGAAATTGTTCCTCTTCCTTTCCTTAGACCGATTTCTAAACACTAGTTTGAGATGAGCTGTACATCAATAGCAGTTAACTTGCTAGATACTTGAATTAGAGGCATAAATAAACATAATTTAATGGCGGGATGTATTTAGCCTCGCCATACGCTCGTTCAATCGCCTCATGTGAAAGTGGCCTAAAGAGTTCACCATCCACCACCGTAACCCAAGTTTCCTAATAAAACTGGCATTACTCATATTAGTGTAAACTTGTTACTTACTATTTACGCCTTCTATCGAATTGAAATGCTGGCGAATTTTTCTGTGTGTCGCTTGACGATTTTAGTTATTCTTCCTTTTCACGGGACTGTGCTTGAAAGCAAAACTGGAAAGAGATGGATATTTATAGTGAAGGACTGTTCTACAAAGTGGATCTAACTGTTCGCATTGAAAAATGCCACTGATAAAGAATGTGCAAGCACGTTGCTAGAGGTAGTTTTCCTGTGGAGTGGTCTACCTAGACATCTAATTCGTGACAACAGGTCTCAATTTGTCAGTAGCGTTATGCAACAACTTTTTTCCGGTTGGGAATAAGTCAAAATTTAATCCATGTTTACCTCCAACTAGCGAACCCTGTCGAGAGGAAGAATCGAGTCCTCAAACCAAGACTGGCTATTTTAATTGGTGAAGATCACTGCACTTGGGATGAGAAACAGACAGCTGCGTACTTAAGAGTTCAGAAGAGAGATGCGGACACCTGATAAAGTAAAACAAGACTTTTGGGGTGTTTAACGATTGGTAACGTGAGTAAAACATAACTTGCAAAACGCTAATTCCATATCCCAGATGACTCGGTACCTCAAAAAATTTGTGGTCACCTTAAAAGAAGTCATACAAAAAGTCGAATGCCGACAGGATTGGATAAAGAAGTTATCAGATAAGTGTCAAAGACAAAGTCCGAATTACTCTCCATTAGACTTAGTATGGGAGTACCTACACCCTCTAAGCAATGCGAAAGAGGATAGAAGTGCGAAGTTAATGCCACGAAGAGATGTACCATATGTAATAAAAACTCAAGGATCTACAACTTACTATGAAATAGCTAACCCCAAGAATCCTAGCATATATTTTGTGTGTCATCGCTAGAGCTCGGATTGATATCCAAAAATGTGACCTGAAATATGCATTATCAAATCCAAAATATGCACTAAAGCCCCCTAATATGCAAAATTTTAATAAAAAATATTTTCATTCTTACTAAAAGGTTAGTGAGGACGATAAAGTGCAAATGAGCCATACTTTCATTCAATTAATTTACAATTTTATTTTTATAGCGCCAGATAAATATAGAAAAAAATATACAAAGCAACAAATATATAAAATAAAAAGTATATAAATATTACATGATTGAAAAAATGTAGGTTATAAAAGGAAAGCACTTCAAACGTTCTCAGGGTCGTAACTGGAGTGGTGCTTTTGGGTAAATTTTTTAGTTAACGTCGTACTAAAGCAACACAATGAGCTATTGACGACGGTCGGGGATCAGTCCCTTAAGTGAAAGATCCGAGGGCAACACCTCGTAATTTTGAACCACGGTTAGATGACGAAGCAACACTTAAGCTGAACTGGAGGGGTGCAGATGGGGCTTTTGCCCAGGTGCCGTGTTGGGAAAGGGCGTCAAACAAGTCGATAATATTTTTATTTTTATGATGAAAAAAAAGGAAGAGGAAAAACGTATCCGTTGACTACAAAAACTATAAAATAAGCCAAATGCAGAATGCGTGAAGTGTTGCATGAGTTATACGTTAGTAAAGAAGGGGCTGTAACGTAACGTCGTAGCGCAAAAAGTGTTTAGGATAACGGGCTCGTGTCTCGTGAGTTTCCTGTCTCCCAAGTGGGGTTAATACTTAGCGCCGGCAAACGAAACTGAACTCGATTAGCTTTTAGAGTGTCTAGTTGAGGCGTCAGTTTTGCAGTCTGATTATTTGTCAATGAAATATCTTAAGAATTTATTTAGTATTTTATCTTATACTAAAGACGAAATTGCTGCAAATTAATCTATTAACCTTTGAAATCAAGTCTACCATCTTAGAGTTGAATAAAAAAAATTAAAATAGTGGAATTAATGTGGGGAAGCGATAAAACGATAACAGGTGTTGTCGCGGAGTTTTTTGGTTTGTTTGATTGGTGGGGGGTGTGTGTGTGGCAAAGTGAGTTCTTTCCCAGGGTGGAAACTTGCCTAGTTACAACACTGAACGTTCTCCAACTGATTGAAATCATATTGAATAATTAAAGATTTTTTCAAGGTCTTCAATCTTGAACTTCGTCTTTTATCACTTAAAACATTCTTCATTGAGGAGAAAGACCTTTCCATGTCACATGAGACGATGGTTAGGAATCGGTAAGCTAATATTTATTGGGTTCCGTTAGCTCACATTCTGGCATAACCTCTCTAACCGCGCCCGAGTGGTTGGAATCGCGAGCGACTGTGTGGGAGGTATCCTGTCTCTTGGGTGACCTTGAGGAATCGCCCCGTCAACATAAAGTGGGCTCAGATAGCTTGCGGACTCCGTTTGACTGAAATGTCTCCGTAGCGATTCGATTATTATAAAACTAAGAAATATGTTTTGCTTTCGTTTTCATTATTATTCAACCTCTGTAAATAGTCGTGTGTAACAATAGATGTTAGTTTAATTTCCAAAAAGATTGGATTAGTTGAGACTTTACAGAACTGGACGTCAAGAGAAGGTAATAGGCGTAGAAATTTAAAAAAGATGTGGGTGAATGTTAGGGGTAAATCACAACTGAGCGGTCACTGACCTGAATTAAGTAGCTAGCTTACGTTGCACAAAGTAGTCTTCACTTAAAATCGACCTTATTTTCCTTGTGAAGAGTGAGTGGTGAAAGGAATTACATGAGTGTCTAATTATTTAATTATATTAAGGCTGAGCTGGAAGCCACAATGATAGCAATTTTTCTGTGTGTTCCACTATCTTATCTTTGTCTATACATTTTTGGCTAAACAAGAAAATTTCAGGCCAACCAACCCAAATGCGTTTTGCTACTAAAAATCTTCCTTTCAAACAAAGCTTTTAGCAAAGTTCTTGGGAAAAAAATATTATTTCAATTTTTTTTTGCATAAATGTATAAAAATAGAGAAAAATCTTCAAAATTTGCACAAAACATGCAAAAAAAAATATGCCAAAAACATGCAAAATAAATTCGAGTATTTTTGGTTGAAAATTGCTAAAAAACACTCAACACGGATTTCAATCAACTTTACTAGCTAAAAAAAAGGTATGCAAATTCCAAACTCTAGTCATCACTAGTATTTCCGCAAGCTTAGCCATCCTCATTCAAAATCCTCAGATGAGATATCTCATAAATCCCCTAAACTAACATACAAACACTTCCCAATGGAATGATTCCGGATCGTCGTCAGTAGTCCGTTCTGTTATTCCAGCAAGACGTGAATTAAAATACCTACAACAAACTACGCACTTAAAATACTACACATGGTAATCACAATCGCTACTATACCGCTGTTTACTGTTTGATGTGGTTTGCTTCTCTTTTGCAGAAAAGGAATTGGAATCCACATATTTGGAAATTTAAGACTGTGAACTCTTATTAATCACCCAGTTTTTATACATAATTCAGACTTTAAGATTGGAGAACGGTCTGAAGCTACCCAAGGAACGTTAAGAAGCGTTTCAAATTTCATCTGTTCAGTAGCTAGACACGGTATCCAAGTTGAAAACATCTTTTAAAACATCTCAACTCCAATGCTCACAAACGTTATTATTGAATTCGGCATACAGCTATACAGCCAAAAGTGTTTTCTTAGTTTCAGAAAATGGGATAGACATTCAGTTTTGCCAATATTTCTTTCGTAAATATTAGACAAATAATTTTAACTTTAAAGTGAATAAATATCTTCACAAAAAGTTAAAAAACCGTTTAAAAAAAGGACATAATCCCCAAATTGGCGAATTGAAAGTGCTGTTTGCACCAACGTGACTGTCGAAAAGTTGGACATTTTGGCTAATCAAAACATATTAATAAAGTATATTATCGATAGATGTCGCAAACAGGCAACTTTGATTCTTTTAATACTGAATACAATTAGCAAATGTCGCACTAGAGAAACATACGGTTAATGGTCGACGATTCCTCACGATTTTACAATTAAAATCGGGTTTAAGTCTACGGTGAATCCGCTCGAATGCGCCTAGTCTTTGCGATAAACGTAATCATACAGCTAAGCAGACGAACGACTTTTTAAAAGAAAACAATAGTGAAATTCAGACGTGAAGTTGATACTTTTTTGAGAAATATAAGTATAAAAAATTTCATTTTCAAATTGGTACTTTGTAAAAAACTTTGTAAGAAATCTATATGTGAATTAAAATTAGGTTGGATCTATTTTGTTTTGAAAAAGTGTTTTCTGGAAATATGGTCTCTTAAAATTAACAATTTTTACATTCGGCGAAATAGTGTATATTTGCTCACAACACAAATACTTTGCTCTACACTAATACTTTGCTCAAGTCGTGATGCCTCGTAATACCCCCATAAAGTACCGCGGCATTACGCCTTTTATAAAAAACTGGACTTTACAGTTCCTTTTTATTGTTAGTGTCAATTACTTGATGTTGTATGTGGAATCAGGCGCAGCATGACCAAACATAGCCTTTACGCGATAAAACTGCAAACACCAACCAATTCGTATAACGGAAATGAATTCAAGACGCGAATTATTTAAACATGATCTGTATACCAATAGCAGTTGAAATTTTTTTTTTACACTGTATAGTAAGTTATCGAGAAATGTCAAAAAATTTTAAGTAATAAAACTTACTACCAAAAAACTCTAAGGATAATAAAACTAGGAACAATAAATTTTCAAGTTATTAAAGAGTCAAACAAATAACTGTATCTGCAGAAGTCAATAGCTTTTAATGTCAAAATTAGAACATAAATTTCGATCAATACACAATATCTACTAAATTTATTGGCAAACTATTTAGGTTACTAACACTCCAAGTAGTTTCGAAGAGCTAAACATCGGTGATAAAAATTTGACCAATTTTACTAATGACGGGATATTTTGCCATCAGTGTACTTTCAAGGTGTTGGTGATGACGAGTTCTTGATCTGGTGGTTTTTTCTTCAAATGACGTGGCTTCGAGATCTTGATGTACGATAGATATCTATAATAGCATAATAGAGACATTTTAGTGTAGCATAATTGCATTGGCAGACCTCACTCTGTTGGTATATATTAGATTAAAGTAGTAACTAGAAAAAATATTCCCAACAAGTTAAGAAATTTTAAATTCTCGATATAAAAACTAGAATTTGGATATTCCATCTTCATAACCATAATGTCAAGATTGAGTTTTCTGGAGAATACAGTCTATTCCAGCCAAAGATTTTTACAGCTAATATACGTATCTTAGTCTCAACAAAACTAAAGAACATTTATAATCCTTTAACATTATAATTTCAAATAGAGGGCAGACAGATCATCTACAAACATTACAAGCAGCCGGATGCATTGGACTATCCATCACTTATCTTGCCTGCTATTATTAAGCGGGTGTAAAAGCTCTGTATGAACTAACTATGAACTAGTAATCCACACGCTTACTTGATTCGGAATAAAATAAGAGCGACTAAGGTCCTCTTTTAAGGACATATCCGACACAATAAACAAGGAAAAACATAAGAACACAAAAAACTACTATTCGTTTTCATGGTGTGTGTGTGTCTATAACTTGATATTGTAAGTCTTTAGTTTGGCTCAGCATGGGCAAATAGGGTATCTTCGCCATTAAACATTCGAAACCAATTAACCTCTACTTAAATCAGAAAAAAATTCCAGACGCGTATAGTTTTGAAAACAGGAGTATACCAACAGTAGTTAAAACAAAGAGTCATTACAAATTCAAGTTAACAACTGCTATCAAAAACATAAAGTTATTGATTAATGTTAAAAAAACTTAAAACTAAAACTTATTACTAAAAATATATTTAAATATTAAAATTAGAATATAAATAAATGTTGAAATAATTAATAACTCAAGCAATATCTTAACTGTTGAATTTAATTGTTCAATGGTACAATTAGTTTTACTTGCTCAGATAACCAAAACTTCTGAATTTTTATTCGCAAACTCTAGATTAGTCCAAGTAGTTTCGAGATAAACATCTCGTTTATCAACATCTGACCAAGTTTCAAATGACTAAATAACTCGTCATCCACACATTGCCAAATTTTTATGTCCAGATAAGAATTTGGTCTGTTTTTTTTATAATGACGTCCATCAATATTTGGTTCATTTTTCTAATGAAAACATATCCCTTCGAGATGTATGTGGTGCATGTTGAGATCGGTATAAAGTTATAGAAAGAATGCTCTTCAGGAAAAGTAACAACAAGAATTTTACTAACAATAATAAGTTAGTTACATGGTTCGTCTCACTTACAGTACGAGCAGCGTCTGCTGAGCTTAGCTTAGTATACAAAGACATACTTTATATACTCCTCTGTTCTTTGACAAAGTGGATCGCCATCTATTGAGTGAATACTGCAGAGTATACCTCCAGTGACGAAGGAACACTAAACATAGGTAATTATGAATACAGCACAAATAAGCAAGACAAAGTAAGAAAATTAGTATTTATACAGTTGATGACCATATTTACAACACCATATAATAAATATAAAACGCAATGGTAAAAAAAATAAATTATTTTTTTACATTTTTAAATAATAACATAATTTTACATTCACAATTGACATGAAGTATACACAATGAGGAGGGAAATGATATTTATTTCTTCAACACAAGTCTATCGGGTCCAGATCGTGTTAACACAAGTCTATCGGGTCCAGATCGTGTTAACACAGGTCTATCGGGTCCAGATCGTGTTAACACAGGTGATCCAAATGGTCGACTAGGTGTGACGGATTGAAGTTTGTTGATGTGGGCAGATAGCTTTGGGGATTCCGTGGTAACCACAAAATAAAAAGCTGGCTAAACAGTTTCGATATAAACAGTTTTTTCTTACCATTTAACTCAACGACAAAATTTTTGTCTGTACGGCAAAAAACTAAATAGGGTCCAGAATAAGGAAGTTTGAGAAGCGATCTAACTCTGTCGATTCTCAAAAAATTTGGGTGAATGCTTTCAATGATGGGTTTACATAAACTTTAGTTTTACCGAGAGATTTAGATGCGATGAGATTTAGTTTTCGCATCATTGAAATGAAATTGGACACATCAGAAGGAGTAAGGGATTGTTGTACAGAATCAGTTGTGAAAAGATCAGATGTTAAACGTAAAGTAGTACCATAAAGAAGTTCAGAACTGGTCGCATTAATATCCTTCAGAAGAGATGAGAATAGACCTAATAAAACTATGGGTGAAACTTCAGTCCATTTAAAGTATTCATGAGCTGTTATGGCTACTTTTATGTGCCTGTGAAAGCATTCATTATCCCATTTGATTGAGAATATTAAGCAGGAGAAAGAATTTTATCAGTGACTAAAGTATTTATGAGTTCACGAAGAAGATTAAATATAAAATTTTGTCCTTGATCTGAAGTAATAGTGACTAGTGTAACGAATCTACGTATCCAACCGTGGTGGATAGCTCGAGCAGTGGTTTCTGCTTTTCATATCCGTGGTGGGAATGGCTTCAGTCCACCGGGCGAATCGATCAATGATAATTAAGCAATAGTGGTAACCATCGGAAGGTGGATAAGGTCCGATAAAATCAACGTGACTATGCGTAAAACCCGCGGCTATTAAAACAAATGTGCTAAGTGGAGCTATAGTATGGTGAAATACTTTTGCTCTCTGACATTTGTTACAACCACGTTCTTTGTCTTTGATTAAATTTTCATACCAGGCCATACAAATCGGCTTGAGATTAACGTGAGACGTGTGGTCCTTGTACCATAAAACGCAAAACAAACACGTTTTAAAGAAAATTTTCACATTCTCTTAGTTTTATATATTTTATATTCTTTGTTTTAACCTAGTAACTAATTTTATTACATTCGCAACCTCTTAATAGCTCGTAGGGGAACGTTAAAGTGAAACATCACTTAACGGTCGAGTTGTAACCTATTATCAACTACAAGAAAAGTAATCTACCCATACTAGTATGACCATCTCATTGATAAACTTAGTCATACAACTATACAACCGCACGACATTTTAAAAGAGGTAAAATGTGAAAAACGTATTCCTTTTTGGTAAATATAAGTACGAACAATTTCGTCTTAAAAGTGGTATTTTGTAATGAAAACGTTAACGAACATTAAAAAAAATCTATATACGAACAAAGAATTAGTATATATGTCATCTTAATGACGAAGTCTCGGGTTACATGTGTTTTAGCAAATAGGTCTCTAAGGGTCAACGATTGTTACATTTTGCGAATTTGTGTGCATTTGCAGACAACACTAATACTTAGCTCAAGTTGTATTGTTTCGTTGTGTCCCCATACAGTATCCCCGCATTCGGCACTTGAGGTATAAAACATTAGAGCTTCCTATTCCCTTTCGCTATGTGTGTTTTTATGACTTGATACTGTAAAAACACTTTGGGTTTGATCGCGGACCATCGACAATAACCCGTTGTGTAGCGCCAGCACGATGTTAGTCGTGAGATTAAACTTTAATAAATAGTCAGACCCTGCTATCTAGCCCCATGACATTATTCAAAAACATCGAACTTCACGGCCATCTTTAAAATTTATTTCTTACTAACAAAAACACTTAGAATTTAAAACATTTTATCTTGGAAAAACAGATATGAACTATTTAATATTTTTCTATAATATTGTGTATCATACACTCAAAATTGTACATTGGAAAAGAAACTCATGTAATTATAATAGATATTGCGTGAAAATACATAACATTTGAACTTCGAGCTAACAATTCCATTAAAACTTCTGGTTTACGGATGGACACATTTTATATATTTTATTTTCACAAATTATATATATATATATATATATATATATATATATATATATATATATATATATATATATATATATATATATATACAGGGTGGTCCCGAATTCATGGTACAAACTTTAATGGTAGGTACAGGACATTGTAACAATGATTTATTGTATAGGAATGTATAGTCGCAAGTGACGCGGTGAGGCGAAAACAGGGGAAATAACGGCCGAAAGGAAAAACAAAGATTTTATTGAAAGCGTTGTTGACAAGTGTCATGTTTACAGTAATTGTTCAAAATTGCGTCCACCAGTATCGATACATGCTTGACAGCGTCGGTGGAGCGATTGGCGTACACGTTCAAAGATGCCTGGTATTTCACGCACACCTGCAGCAGCTACAGATAAGCGAGCGACGAGATCCTCATCTGAGTCAACTGGAGTCTCATAAACAAGATGCTTTAGATGTCCCCATAAAAAGTAATCGAGGCTCGATAAATCGGGAGATCGGGGTGGCCAAGGGACTGGTCCACCACGCCTAATCCATCGAGTACCAAACGTGGCATTCAGGTAATTCCGTACATCAATGCTGAAGTGTTCTGGCGCCCCATCGTGCTGAAACCACATGCGGTTACGAATGGCGATCGGAACATCATGCAGCAGTTGTGGTAACACTTCTTTCAGAAAAATAAGATAGCTTCCGCCAGTGAGCCGCGTGGGTAGTATGTATGGGCCAATCAAAAAGTCGTTCACAATACCAGCCCACACATTAATACTGAAACGTTGTTGAAACGCATGTCGACGCGTTGCATGTGGATTATCGGTTGCCCACACATGGGAATTGTGCACATTAAAGACACCCTCGCGTGAAAATGTCGCTTCATCTGTAAATAGCACATAATCTACGAAATCCGGCTGCAACGCACATTGCTGCATCACCCACAGGCAGAAGTTCACGCGGCGAGGATAATCTGCCGGATTCAATGCTTGTACTTTCTGAAAATGGAAGGGGTGTAAGCGATTTTCGTTTAACACTCTGCATACAGTCTGATGACTCACACCTACGTCACGCGCAACAGTTCTTGTGCTTGACTCGGGTCTATCAGCCACAATGTTCAAGATGCTTTCTTCCAGCCTTGGAGTGCGTACAGCTCTTACTCGACCAGCGCCATGTCTGTTGACGTCGAACGCACCTGTTTCACAAAGTTGACGATGTAACCATTGAAAAATTCTATGATCCGGCATTCGTCGATCAGGATACTCCGCGCGATACATTCGTAACGCAGCTCTGCCGTTACCATTTGCACGGCCGTACATGTAATGCATGTCTGCTTTTTCTGCATACGTAAAGTCACCCATCGTCTACGGCAGAACAATTGTGAATGGCGCTTTTCCCTACTGCGATGCATCATGTTCAACAGCGGCTAGACATCTACTGCCCTCTACCGGCAATGATACCAACCGATCACGCCATTTCTCTTTCCTTTTATTTCCCCTGTTTACGCCTCACCGCGTCACTTGCGACTATACATTCCTATACAATAAATCATTGTTACAATGTCCTGTACCTACCATTAAAGTTTGTACCATGAATTCGGGACCACCCTGTATATATATATATATATATATATATATATATATATAAATAAGAATGGAGTGTTTGTTTGTACATTCAATATTTTCGACCCATTTCAAGTTTTCTATCCGTTTTGGACCCTTCTGATGCCGAATCCGCCTTTTTCTCGTTTGGTGTCTGTCTGTCTGTATGTTGTGCCCTATACACGTCCACGCGGTTTGAGATATTTTCATGAAAATTTGCATACAGTGAGTACTTATCTTCATTTAATGAGTGGCATTGGTTGCGAAAGTCTGTCTGTCCGTCTTTCTGTGCTATGCTCGATTTTGTGTTTGTGCAGACATCACATGAATTGTATTCCAGATATTTGATTGCATTGTATTTTATTTTATACATTATCTAGTAGTTTAGTGAATGCAATATTAAACAATTCTTTATTGTTATATTTAGTTGAGTTTCATGCTAAAACACCTGAGTAAGTATACTTAAATCAACCATAATTTGGTAGTTTTGGAAAAAATTGGAATGTCTATTGAATATTACGATTACTTCGATTGCTTTACCAGTACTGCTGAAAAAGTAATTATTCTTCAAAAAATTATTATATTTTTTATGGAATTTCATCTCTGATACTTCATTTATTTCGAGTCTTATTTTTATTCTTTGCGCAATGAAAACGATTTCCGAATATTTGGGACAGACGATATTTTTCAATGAAACGAGAATGAACAAGATCGCGCGAGCAGTGATATTTTTTCTGGTTCTTTCGCTCTGAATTTATTTCACATATCTAAATTTTATACACTTTTAGTTGTAAGTTGTGGCAACTGTGCGAGATCAAGAGATAAAATTGAATCACAAATTAATATCTTTAGAACAATTTTTTGCGACATCTTTTATTTTGTTTTACTTCGCTGTTTCCTGTTTTAAATATTTATTATTTTAATAAATGTGTTTTCCTTCTCATCACACGCAACAGCACCACAAAGTATTAGACTTAAAAATGTTAGGTAAGTCAGTATAAATTTTCAGTAAATTTTAAGTGTAGTTATGCCATTATTTAAAGAATAATGCCGTTATTTAAAGAATAATGCCGTTCTTGAAAGAATAATAATGTTTAAAAATCCAAACTAGAACTTTTTCCAACATTAAAAAAATCGTTGTAATGCCGGGTTCGACAGGTCGTTCGACAAATCGTTGTAATGACAGGAGAAGATTGCAAAATTTCACAATGTCGCATACCGGAGGCAAGAGTGCCACAAGTAAAAAAATATTGTTTTGTTGACTATGAGTGCGAGAGCACTCGCCGTAAATCGTAATTTTAATTAATTGAGTTGAACATGAAAAGAACTTAAGAAAGGGAATTCCAAATCTCCCTCAAAATCGTCTTTTATAATAGTAACCTTAGTATCCCCTTTCGTCATTTTGTAGCTTTGTCATACAGCAAGGGTGCGATGTATGTGAAATGTATTACATGAATAGATATGCATGTGTAGGATTTGTGTCCAAAGTAATTTGTAGAAAATATAAAGATGACGAAAGGTGTTAAAATAAATTTTTATTCTACAAAAAACGCAAGTCATTATATATTTTGATTATCTTTTCAATCTAGAGTAAACCAATTCAAACCGAGTAAGGTCGGTTATTTTGCTAGTATATATATATATATATATATATATATATATATATATATAAAAATACACACGAAAGAAATTTGCATATGTTGGAGGCAAGACACCAACCACAGAACGCCTTTCGCTAAATATTCAGCCAGATCTTCAGTCTGGAGCTCGCACATGCCAACGAAATGACTCTGTTAGCGAAAGTTAATGGAAAATTGGTAAAATTCTATTATCAAAATGGGATAAATGCCGTGGAAGAGCCTTGCGTGTTTACCATCGAAACCATCGCCAAATACGAGGCCCATGTATCTGGCGAAAGGCGTTCTGTGTTTGGTGTCTTGCCTCTGTTATATGCAAATTTTCTCCGTGCGCCCAGAACGTGGTTTTGTTGGAACTGTTTTTTGTGCGTGCATAACGCGTCCGTGTTTTGTGATACACGTACCGTTTCAACGCTCTTTAGGTTTTTCGCATGCGCTGAGCATTTTGAGACGGGAAAAAGTGGGTGTTGCCTTTCGAAAATTTCGAGTATCTCTACCTATAACTGTAACCGTCAGTGCCACTTTATTGTCGTTCACAGAATCCCGAGCTCATACCTCTGAATAACTATATCTGAAATCTCATCTCGATCGGTTGAACGGAACGGCCGCTAGAGGTCCATATATCGGCCAAGTTTTTTTATGACCACCCTGTATATAGATCATGTTTAAATAATACACGCCTTGATTTCATTTCTCATGTACGGATAGGTTGATTGGTGTTTGCAAATCTATCGCGTAAAAGCTATATTTGGTCATGTTACGCCCGATTCCACATACAACGTGAAGTAATTGACACTGACAATAGAAATGAATAGGAATGTCCAGTGTTTTATACCACTAGCGCAAATGCCGCGGTACTTTATGGGATACTACGACACATCACGACTACAGCAAAGTATTAGTATTATGAGCAAATGTACACAAATTCCCCGAATGTATCAATTGTTGTCTATGCGATGATATTTTCAAAATGGAATAATACGAGACATCAAGATTTCAACTTATAAACTACTTTAATAAGTATTAGTACAAATAATTTACTCTGGAAAGTGGTGACTTAAATGAAATTACTTCGATGAACGTTAACATAGCGTTAATGTTTACTGGAAAATAATCAAATGATTACTTGATGCGCATTGACGTACTTTTATTTCACAGGCCGTCATATTTTGTAGTATCTCTATAATAAACTGCGTCTTTCGGCACTCGAGTTGTAAAACACTACTTTCCTACTCCATTTAATGGTGTGGCTATTACTTAGTATTGTGCCTGGAGCAGCATGACCAAATATGAAGTCACGATAAAACTCTAAAAAGCAACCAACTTATCCCTATCCTAAAGACGAATTCCAGACGTGTGTAAGTGAGAGATGAGCTCTGTACGAACAGACAGAAGTTGATACAAAAACGCTGTTACGTTGTGAAAAAGTGTTTTTTTTTTATGTCGAGATGGGATAGTCATGTCCATCAAGATCTGGTCAATTTTGCAACTAAGACACATCTTCCAGACAACCACCAGGTCTGTTTACCATACTGATCAGTAGCGTGACACTACCTCTTGTCTCAACTCAAAAGCTCACAGCCGTTATTATTGACTTAGTCATTCTGCTATACAGACGAATATTATTTCTAACTCCAGGAAAATGGGCTAGAAAATCAGAAGACATCACTTCATTGGTAAATATTAGACAAATAATTTAGACTATAAAAGTGGAACTGGAAATACTTTCTTTTACAAAGGTTAGAAAAGCGTTTCGAAGAAATATCAAATTTGCCAATCTGCGATTTAGAGTTCCGTCTCTACCAAAGTGACTGTCGAGAAGTTGGATTTTTGGCTTAACAATGAATTTTAATTGAAAATGTCATCGATAGATAGAGCGGTACCTTTTGAAAAAATTGCAAATAGCTAACATAAATTCATTCAGAAAAACTATGTAATTAAAGTTTCACTAAAGCAACTTTACGCTTTAATGGCTACTATACGCGTAGTAAGATTCCAAAACATTCCTCAGTTTGCAACACTGTTGGTAAACAAAATTGAACACAATGATGTTACATCTTACCAACTCATATTGCACATTTTTAATGATTAACTTAGTCAAACAGCAACACAGCTGAATGACAGTTCATAATTGTCATTAAATTTGTTAACCAAAAACGATCATCAATACTTTCTAGAAAATACAAATCATTAAGTCTTAAAAGTGGTGAAATGTAAAACAACCTGACGAACATTTAGAACTTACTTATTCCTAACGGTACATATAATTATACATTTTGTGGACTCACCACTACTGTAAGGCCCTAGCAATAAAAATACAATCCCATCCTCCTACAGTACTGGAACGGTCTCTGATAAAAAACTTTCTTCCGCAAACTCAACTCTCTGCACAGCTGGCAACTTTATACCGCGATTGCGTCAGCCAGCAATGGAGGTGCGGCGCAATACCTCACATCAAATTGCATCACCAGGCAACTTAAAATTCGTCACAATAACCGTCTGTCTTCGAAATCTATGCTACAGTATTACCTTTAGGGCCAAAACCTTCTAAAATGTCCTTCATTTAACGTCATCATCAAATTTTCTTCAGTAAAACATTTTAGGTGTCTACCAGTTACTTTTCCTGAGCTTCAGAGTTCTACCTTCCTGTTACTCTGACATCATTTCTATTCCTATCCCATTCACGAATTCCAAATAATGTAGTTTGAGATGATCTGTATGTCAATAGCAATCAAGGGAAAATAGTGTTTACAAACTAGCAACTAACAATTGTTGTACATAATATGAAGTTGAAAATTTTTGTATAAATTAAAGTTATTGTTTAAAATATAATAAATGAATTGTATAAACACTAAAACTGGCAATATCGAAAGTTCTAATTGATAATTTAAGTAAAAGTGTAAGCATAAATTATATATTACACCTTTTTTTCATATCTTTTTCTAACAATTAAGTGGATTGATAACAACCATGGCCAATTGAACCCCATTGCGTTGCTCCCGTGACCTTTATTGAAACACCATATACCAATAAAACATCTAACAGTTAAGGTGTATGTATACACTAGAAATAGCGAAATTCGACCAGAATGTCGATTTTTTTATTATTATTTCAAAATATTCTCCAACTTCATAGCTTTCAAACGATACCAAGATCTTGTACGTATTCTGAATATTTTTCTAGTTACAGGGTTTTTCGTTAGGTACTGTCACCAAAAATTCTAGTTTCGATTTCTAAACCTGAAGTAAACAATGACTATTATCAAGAATTTTGTTTTAAATTTTATGTTTGATAAAATAATTATTGATTTTTAATATTTTATTATTTAATTTATATCGTTTGGCAACAATATTTAACTGTAACTGTATATTTTATGCCTGTTTATTTAGTTTATTTCTATTCTTGCCTGCTGCTGTTTACTAGATTTTTACGCGCCATTTTTGACATTTTTGAATTAAAATGGGATCCAAAACACGAAAAAGTCGTTCTAAGAAGAGAAGGTTTGTCACAAACCAACATTTAAAAGAAACATCTGCTGAAAAAAACCCAGAAATCGATCAAAATAAATCGTCTGCTTCAAAGATAAAGCTGGGTAAGATTGTCGATAATGGAGCTGCAACTGATTCTCAAGGACAATGCTTTTTTGTGGAACTGAACTCAATCAATGCCTTGTTTCACATGTTAAGTTGCCCAAACTGTACTGAACGAAAGTTGTTTCTACAGAGCAACATTTCAAAGAAAATGGGATGTTGCGTTGAATTACATCTCGCATGCCAAAACTGTGACTTTATCACTGATGCATGTACAACTTCAAAAAAACATGGTCAGTTTTTTGAAGTTAACCGACGCATGGTGTATGCAATGAAGCAGATAGGTTGCGGCTACAGGGAAGCTAGCCATTTCATGACTGTCATGAATATGCCTCCTCCACCGAACCCCGTTGCCTACAACCTGCACACAAAAGCACTGCTTAAAGTCGTTTAGCCACTTGCAGGTGAAACGATGCGACTGGCTGCTCATCGTCTTCACCAAATCAATGGATCCCCAGAATGCGGAGTATCTGTCGATGGAACTTGGCAGAAGCGGGGGTACTCCTCGCTAAATGGAGTAGTTTCAGCCATTTCCATTGATTCAGGAGAAGTTCTCGACGTTGAAGTTTTGTCGAAGGACTGCATTGGATGCCGCAAGTGGAAGAAAGTAGACAAGTCTTCGGTGCAGTTTCAGCTATGGAAAGCTCAGCACAAGTGTTCAATAAACTATAGTGGATCGTCCACCAGCATGGAGCCCATCGGTGCGGGACGGATTTTTCAGCGGTCGTTCCAAACCAGAGGGCTGGAATATCTGGATTTTTACGGCGATGGCGATATCAAGAGTTATTCTGTAGTGTGTGATCTCGAACCATATCCTGGAAAGGAGATTAAGAAAAAAGAGTATATTGGGCACTACCAAAAAAGACTAGGGACTGCCTTAAGGAAATTGAAGAAGACAGTGAGAGGGCTAGGAGGAAAAGGCAAGCTGACAGACGCAAAGATAAACACGATGCAGAATTATTTTGGACTTGCTCTGCGGAATAACACTGAATCTGTGCAAAAAATGTCAACTGCAATTTGGAGCACTTTTTACCATCTGAGTGCTAGAGATGATCACCCTCTACACACTAAGTGCCCAAAGGGTATTGACAGTTGGTGCTCCTACCAGCGTGCTGCAGCGAGGGGTAAAGAAAAAGAATACAAACACAAAGGAGGATTGCCGCTCAACTTATTAAAACATGTTAAGCCTATCTACTCACGACTTACAAATCCGGAAATGCTGGAAAAATGTCTTCACGGGCAAACACAAAACAGCAATGAATGTTTACATTCACTAATCTGGAAGCGGTCACCAAAAACAAAATTTTCAGGTGCCGATTCATTAAAACTTTCCGTTTTTGATGCCGTTATGCATTTTAATTGCGGATTTAAGCCCGAATTAGAAATTATGAGGCGGATGGGCATCAGTCCTGGACATTTCATGGTTAATGGCATACAAAAAAAGGATAAATTAAGAATTAGCGAAATTATACGACAGTCTACACCATTGCAGAAACAGCGAAGGAAGTATTTGCGAGGGGCTAAAAAAAGAAAAGAGGACAAAAAAATTGAAAAAGAAGGACCAACTTACATTTCTGGAGGGTTTTAGCTATAGATAGGTAATATTTTTTATCAAGTTTATTACAATATCATTTTGAAAACATGTTTCCAAAACTTTAAACTCAATTTCTGAAGAACTGTGTTTTTGCAATAGGATGCTTGGTTCCTTTCGTGATAACTCCACAATGAAATCACCAATTATAATTATTTTTATATCACTATGATCTATATAATACAGTGGATGTTTTGTGCCTCAATCAGAGTATTTAGTCAAGAAATAAATTTTTAATTGATTTTTAAATGTTGAAATTTCTGAAAAAATGTGATTTTTTTACACTTCTTTGGTTAAAAAATTGTAAAAAAAATCTATTTCTTCTAGAAACTTTATGGAGGCTCAAAACATGAAGAATAGTGTTACGAACAATTTCCAACAGGAATCGTCTTTCTGAACAAATTAGAATTTGAGATATCACGTAACAAAAAACATGCTAATTAGCTATTATATCTTAATTAGACAATTAATTATTTGCACAATCTGATTTTTTTTTACAAAAATGATTTTAAGAACACACCAATCACCTGTGGTAAAAAAACTGGATTTTTTAAGTCGATATTAAAAAAGAAATCTTCTAGTGTATACGTACGCCTTAAAGCTTCTAAATTTATTCTGCAGTTGTTACGGTTTCCTACGCTCCAAGTGCTTTCAATATATCAAGAACTGAGCAATATTGCTGACGATATATCTCGTGATGATAGCTGATTTTTTTATGTCAAGATGAGATTATCATGTCCATCAAGATCTCGTCGAATTTGCAAGTAAGACACATCTTCGAGACAACCACCAAAACTGTTTACCTTACTCATTCGTAGCGTGACACGGCATTTAAATTGAAGCCCATGGTGTCACTAAGTCTCAACTCCAAAGCACACAGTGCCGTTATTATTGACTTAGTCATTCAGCTGTACAGACGAATGTTATTTCTAACTCCAGGAAAATAGGGTAAACAATCGATAGCCCTGACTTGTTTGGTAAATATTAGACAAATAATTTAGATTTTAAAAGTGGTATTGGAAATAATTTCTTCCGTTAATTTTCCGTTTCAAAGAATAATAAAATAAACTAATCTGAGAATCAAAGTTCGGTTTTAATGAAAGTGATAGTCAAGAAGTTGGATTTTTTGTTTTCCGATAAATTTTAAGACAAAATGGCATCGAGAGATCGCGCTGTACATTTTGCAAGTCACAAATACCAAACAATTATTTCAAAAAACTACATTGTTATTTACTAATAGTCACAGAAGCAACGTTAGGGCTACATATGGGCTACTATTCGCGAAATAAGATTCGAGAAGACTCTCAAATTCGAAACACTTTTCAGAAACTTATTTGAAATTGAACACAAAATTATAATCGCACAACTTCAATGATTAACATATTTCATACCATCTCCAGTGTTGAACTCTTAGCGAACATTGCCATCACTTTGGAAAACATAAGTGAAATAATTTCGTCTTAAAAATGTGGTGACTTGGAAAAAAACGTTGACAAACATTAAGAAATATATATTTTAACTGTAAAGTTACACAAAAGGCAAGGTTGAAGAAAAGATGTTTTTACTATCTTCCCGGCTACCCAGCGTTTTGCACTTAGTGAATACGAGCACGAGACGTAGAAAGAAAATAGACTCTTTGCTCCGCCTATAAGAATACGCCTTTCGTGTTATCGGCTCGTGTAAAAATATACCTCAGGACAACTCAGTTTGTCTTCAGGAACTTCCAAGACAGTGATATGTCGGTGTTCTAAGGAAAGAAGGCATAAAAAAATATTCTCCATTAAAGTATAAATGCAACAAAAATACAACATAGAACAGAAAGACGGACAGACAGGTTTACGCAACTGAGTGCACTCACTAAATGAAGATAAGTACTCACAGTATGCGAACTGTAATGAAAATTTATTAAACCGTATGAACGTGAATAGGGCACATAGATATATACAGAAAGACACCAAACGCACAGGAGGCGGATTGGGCATCAGAAAGGTCCAAAACGGATAGAAAACGTCTGAATCCATTAAAAAATTAATTAGTATACCAATAAAAAATGACCGGGGTCAAAAATTCTGTCATCAATGTCAGACGTTAAGGGTGTCAGTAGGCGGCAATTTAAAATTCCTTCAATATGGGTACTTACTGTTAGAAACTGCGCAAATGTCAATTGAGTTTCTTCTACAACGCACTTAAAATTAAATTTGAACTTTTCACTCCGCTTTCCCGAATTCCGCCGAAATTGGGAGCTCTGGGTGGAAGAAATTTCCATTCAATTGTTTCGGAAGTAAGGTATTCTGCCAAATCCTCACTTGGTTCAGTTTACCAACTTCATCAGCTTTTTTAATTCAGAGTTTGCACCTGTAAAGTTTCTGGTATCGTCACTAAAGAGTTTTGAACTTTTACCTCTTCGTGCAAAGTATCGTTTCAATGTAACAATAAAAGCTGCAGACGTTAGTTCTGTCACTAGGTCCAAATGAATCGACTTTGTAGCCATACATACAAATATACACATATAAAGTTTTCGTAAAGTACCTTTACTTTGGTTTTTATATTTAATCCAGAAGGGACCATAAAAATCAACACCAGTAGAATTGAATGTAAAATCTACAGTGATTCTTTCTTTAGGAAGGTAACCCATTATTTGTTGTGTAAACAAGTAACACACTTGTGTTGTAAACAAGTAACACACTCGTGGGCAATTTTCTTACAAATATTTCAACCATTTAATTCCCAAAACGTATTACGAACATTATAGTAATGAATGTGGACCTCAATGGAAATTAACTTTATGATAATGATTAACAATGATACATGTTAGTTTATTGTTTGAGGGTAACATCAAGGAAAATTCGTAATAAACCGGTTAGCAATAAACGGGCGGAGTTGCTTTAACTTTCCACCTTTTTCCACCTCACCCATTAACGTCTTTTATTTCATTTGAGAAATACTGGCCTTGACCAGTAATGCCACTGTATTTTGGATTTCTTCCACATGCAGAGGACCTGATTCTAACCTCTCTGTATGTCTTGCATTTGAAGTGAATCTGAAAACATAGATTAACCCTCGAACTATACTTGTTGCTAATATTTAACAAGATATCAAAAACAGTAATAGAAATCGTTGTATTAATTAAACAATTTTCAATAACCTTATCAGTTTTTAGTTCAGATATATAGTGTTCGCTGCAATTAGCAAGATTTGTTTAGTAATCACAAGGAATTGTGTCACTATTTAAATACCAAGGGCCAGTCCACCAGAGGTCATTAAGAATAATGTTTTCTGGTTCCAAGCCTCGGGAAATCAGGTTCGCTGGGTTGTCAGCTGAAGAAACGTGATGTCACTGATCAGTTGACGACATCTCTTCAATAGCAGCTACCCGATTTGCAACGAATGTTCTAAGGCTTAGCGTCTCTATCCGAATCCAAGCCAAGACTATAGTAGAATCAGATCACAAATATATGTTCTTTACTTTTAGCTTCATTGAAGTAAGAATACGTGTCAATAGCTTGACAACCATACACAGCACCACACAGTTCAAGAACCAACCCAAATGCGTTTTGCTACTAAAAATCTTCGTTTCAAACAAAGCACTGAGCAAAGTTCTTGGGAGAAAAAAAAATATTATTTTAATTTTTTTTGCATAAATGTATAAAGATAGAGAAAAATCTTTAAAATTTGCACAATACATGCAAAAAAAAATATGCCAAAAACATGCAAAATAAATTTGAGTATTTTTGGTTGCAAATTGCTAAAGAACACTCAATACGGATTTCAATCAACATTACTAGCTAAAAAAAAGTATGCAAAATCCAAGCTCTAGTCATCACTAGTATTTCCGCAAGCTTAGCCATCCTCAATCAAAATCCTCAGATGAGATATGTCATAAATCCCCTAAACCAACATACAAACACTTCCCAATGGATTGATTCCGGACCGCAGTCATTAGTATGTTCTGTTATTCCAGCATAACGTTAATTAAAATACCTACAACAACCTACGTACTTAAAATACTACACATGGTAATTACAATCCTACTATACCGCTGTTTACTGTTTGATGTGGTTTGCTTCTCTTTTGCAGAAAAGGAATCGGAATCCACATATTTGGAAATTTTAGACTGTAAACTCCTATTAATTACCGCCGACCAACCGGTATAGTGGTTAAGGTGTTAGCTTCTAGATTGGAAGGTTCCTGGTTCGAATCCAGATTCGGGCATGGATGTTTGTAAGCGTATGGTGTAGAGGCGGCTGGTGCACCTTAAATCTGTCGTGGCAGAAAATCCTCACGTTGGGTTGGCGTGGAAGTTTGGAGAGTGGGGTGCCAGCTCAGGTGTGGCTTCGTCATCTGACCGTGGTTCACAATTACGAGGTGTTGTCCTCGGATCTTTCCGTTAAGGGACTGATCCCGGACCGTCGTCAATATCCTGTTGTGTTGCTCTAGTACGACGTTAACTAAAAATTGCCCTTACCATTACCTATTAATTACCCTAATTTTTATATGTAATTCAGACTTTAAGTGTGGAGAACGGTCTGAAGCTACCCAAGGAACGTTAACAAGTGTTTCAAATTTCATCGGTTCCGTAGCGTGACACGATATCCAAGTTGAAAACATCTCTCAAAACATCTCAACTCCAATGCCCACAAACGTTATTATTGAATTCGGCATACAGCTATACAGCCAAAAGTGTTTTCTTAACTTCAGAAAATGGGCTAGACAAACAGTTGTTATTATTTCTTTGGCAAATATTAGACAAGTAATTTCGACTTCAAAAATGGAACTTGAATAAATATCTTCACGAAAGGTTAAAAAACAGTTTCAAAAAATGACAGAATCCCCAAATTGGCGAATCAAAAATGCGGTTTGCACCAACGTGATTATCGAAAAGTTGGACGTTTTGGCTTAACAAACATTTTAATAGAGTATAATATGGATAGATGGCGCTGTACCTCTTGAATGTAGCAAATATGCAACTTTGATTCTTTTTATACTGAATACATTTAGTAAATGTCGCACACGGCTTATGGCGACTTTATCCAATCAATAGAAGAAATAAGATTCGAAAACACCTCACGATTTTAAAATGAAAATCGGGTTTAATTCAACCACGTACGAACTCGAAAGCGCCTAGTATTTGTGATTAATGTAGTCATACAGCATAACAGCCGAAATATTTTTTTTTAAACGGCAATAAATAGAAGCAAATTACAAATTCGTCACTTTTTTGAGAAATATATGTATAAATAATTTCTTCTTAAAATTGGTACTTTGTAAAAAAACACGTCGAACATTAAGAAATCTATATGTGAATTAAAATTAGGTGGGATATATTCTGTTTTGAAAAAGTGTTTTCTTTATATATAGTCTCTTAAAGTGAACAATTGTTATAATCGACGAATTCGTGTATATTTGCTCACAACACTAATACTGTGCTAAGTCGTGATGTCTCGTAGTACTCCCATAAAGTACCGCAGCATTACGCCCTTGTATAACATCTGTATACTTTCACGTTGTTGGTGATGACGAGTTCTTCATCTGGTGGTTTTTTCGTCAAATGACGAGGCTTCGAGATCTTGAAAGACGATAGATATCTATGATAGCAAAATAGAGACATTTTATAATCGCATAATTGCATTGCAGACCTCACTCTGTTGGTAGATATTAGTAGAGCTATGTTTTGATTAAAGTAGTGTCAAGAAAAAGTATCCCCCCCCCCTAACAAGTTAACAAATTTTAAATTCTCGATATAAAAACTAGTATTTGGATATTCCATCTTCATAACCATAATATCAAGATTGAGATTTCTGGAGAAGTCTATTCCAGCCAACAATTTTTACAGCTAATATACGTATCTTATTCTCAACAACACTAAAAAACATTTATAATCCTTTTATAATTATAATTTCAAACAGAAAGCACACATATCATCTACAATCATTATAAGCAGACGGATGCATTGGACTATTCATCATTTATCTTGCCAGGTATGATTACGCGTGTATAAAAGCTCTGGATGAACTAGCTATGAACTAGTATTCCACACGGTTACTTGATTCGGAATAGAATAAGAGCGATTAAAGTCGTCTTTTAAGGACATATCCGTTCAACGACCTGGTTGTTGTAAACGAATCTAAGTCGTTAAATAAGGGGCATCTGTAAATAAATAAAACATCGTCAATTCCAAAGGGTCACATTTGGAATTCACGTCCTTTAATCTTTCTAAAAGAACACAATATAATTCTTCCTGTTTTAATGGGCCCTGGATGTCACATCTTTATATGTATCACAACACCGATGTACTCAAGTGATGTGAGCTAAATTTATTAAATGGCCTTTATCCTTTCTGTCGTATTTGATGCAACTTGACAACGTGTGACCCTTGTACCATAAAATCCAAAACAAACACGTGTTAAAGAAAATTATAAAATTTTCTTAGTTCTATCTATTTTCAATTCTTTGTTGCATCCTAATATCTCAATTTTTTACTGTGACGACCCCGCCTGATGTTTCGTAGCCGACACATAATGTGTAACAGCAATTCACGCTCAAGTCATACCCTACTACCGATTCCAAAACTGGAAATCTAAACATATTGATAAGTTTGTGATGAAAACTATCATTAATTAACTTAGTCATACAGCTATACCACTGAACGACATTTCATAAGTGAGAAATAAGTTATAAACAAAGCATGAATTCATCACTTTTTTGGTAAATATAAGTACAAATAATTTCGTCTCAAAAGTGGTGTTTTGTAAAAAAGTTGACGAACATTTAAAAAAAATTAGTATATATTCCATCTTAATAACAAAGCCATTGTGATTCAGATTTTCTTGCAAATAGGTCTCTTAGGTAATTATACTAACAAAATTGAATATTAAATAATTAATGATCGAAGTAATAATTATTATTTGTTGAAATTAGTTGTTAACTATTTAAAAAGATCTCATCATCTTCTTACAATTTAGGTTACTAAACCCGGTACATCGTCAATGCTCTGAATTGTGTTGGTCCAGTGTGTCTTAGATTCAATATTCAACACTCTTCCAACATCTACCTACCAGTAAATTATGAATGATAAATTGATCTGGATAAAGCTTGGTCAGTGACAAAGTAGCGAGACAAGGTATCCAAGTTGTAAATAATGTGTTAATATATTTCAACTTTAATTTCAATTTTAATGGCTTTTCAAGATAATCCACAATAGCGTTTTAGAAGTAAAATTTTGGGCGGAAGTCTAATATTGCTCTGTATACGTTCGTTACAGAGTTTCGAACATGCTAAAACTAAAACGCCTACGGATTTATGGACGGGATGTAAGACTTCTGACCGTCTTTTAAGGGTTTTTGGATCACTAGCTTATGTTAGCTTACCTAAATTAAAACGTACCAAGTTACAAGCTAATGCAAATACTGGAATAACGCTAATTTATAGTTCTGTACGCTGCCAGAACTAAAGTTTGTCATATAGCAACCTAAATACTGCCGTACTGACGAAACAATTATTGTGAAAATAGACGAAAATAAAACCGGGTTGACGCGTTATTTGGTAGGAGTAAATCCAAAAATACCATATTCAACAATCTAGACCATGATTTAATAACACTTATCGAAAATAAGGCCGAAACTGAAATTATAAATCTGAAATGTACTTTATAAATTTCCGAGTGGCAAAGGATTTAAAAACCTCGTAACCATAGTGATCCAATCTATATTTATTACTATCCACCGTTTCATAAAACCAGATTGAGATCAAATAATGAAACAAAAAACTATTGAGCCAGAAATAAAATTGAGTTTGGTCCCAAACAAATTTGCTTTGAACCACTGATTATGAATTCGAACACTAAATTGGAATACAATTCTAATAATGAACAAAATAATTTTTGGATGTCTAAGTGATTTATACAAAAAAAAAAGGTATACGACCTCGAAATACACAACATTTTTCAGGACACTCAAAGAGTTCCTGAGGAAACGAGTCGAAAAAAGTCGTCAGATGAATTAAAAATTATTAATGATAGAAAAGTGTTGGAGGTTGGTTGATATATATAAACCTCCATGTGCGAAAATAATAGGAAATAGATGGGTATGTACAGTAAAAACGGATGATAAAAAGGAATTTTATTAAAAGATACAAAGCCAGATTAGTAGCTCAAAGATATAGACAAAGATACGGTATTGATTATACCGATATGTTTTGACCGGTAGTGAATGTTTCTTTTCGTGTTACTTGTTTCTATGTTTAAACGGCAGAAATTTCAATTAGATGTAAAAGCAGCTTATCTTAATGGTAACATTTATGAACAAATTTTTATGTCAACCACAAGGATTTGAAAAGAATAATCCCAATAAGGTATGTTTACTGGAAAAAATCAATATAAGGCTTTGGCCAATCAGGAAGACAATGGCATAATGAATTGGACAGTAGTTTAAAATATATTGGTTTTTTAAATATTCATTGGTGTAACTGTGTTTATAAAATGAAGTAGCCGGAGCGCCATCCAGCATGTTACTAACTGGCACAGAGTCCGTGATAATACTGGAGTTGCTATCTTGGACAAGCTGAGGCGGCTCTCCTCATCTCGTGAGATTCACTTACAGTGGATCCCTTCCCACGTTGACCTTGCCGGTAACGAAATGGCTGATGCCCTGCAAAAGAGTGGAACTGACGAGCCTATGCATACTCCGCCGTCTCTAACCTATACTAAATTATAGTCTAGACATAAATACCTTGTTCGGTCTGCATTTGCCACTCCCCCTGTGCACCATTGGTACAAGAGTAATCGTCCCAGTGGATCTCTATCCCTCCGGTGCAGCAGGCAGGAACAAACTACAATAACACGATTTTGTAGTGGCCACCTGAAAACATTGACTTATGCCAACAAAGAAAATGACTTTCCAATTTGTACCAAGTGTTCCAAAGGCCAGGCCACTCCAGATCATATCCTTGAGTGCTTGGGACTTGATAAAGAAGATCTTCTCGAGCGACCATTATTGGTCATTGATTTCTTGAGAGTGTGCGATATCATGGACGTAGTCTAGCTCTGCTGGGCTACAGGGATCAGCAACAACATCAACATAAAATGAAGGACATCGATTAGTATATGTAGTGTCGAATGTTATACGGTGCCCTCTTACTCTAATGACTTTAACTTATTGTAAAGATCAATTTTGTATATAAACTATAAATTATCGTTAAATTACTTTGAAATAAATATTTTATTGTAATGTAAATCATTAATCTACACACACACTCGTATTGTATATCATTTCTTTTTATGAAAATTAGGCGGGTTGATAACGAATCATAGCTAATTGACCCCCGTTGTGTTCCTCCTATGACGTTTATGGAAATGGCAACTGTAATAAACCTAACAACAGTAAAAGCGGCTACATTTATTCACTACTTGAGCGCCGTCCAATCGGTCTAGTTGTTAAGATGTTTGCCTCTGGATCGGAAGCTTCCTGGTTCGAATCTGGGGTCGGGGCATGATTGCGTTGTCGTTAGTTAGAGGTAATGAAGGTCGCCCATTGGGTGCTCCTTCATAGGTGGCCATCGCTTCCTTCCAAAAAACACTTTCAAATTCACACCTGTTACTCACCAAGACTCTTGCGAATGAAGTGTTGGTTTGCGGAACAAAACCAATAGGGTTGTATAACCACCACCGGGGGTTGCGACAGTTAGTGAGCAAGGGTTGGGCTCCCTAGTTTTTAAAATAAATCAGTCTTTATGAGTGTTGAACAGTCTGAAGCAACCCAAGGAACGTTAACAAAGCGCTTCAAATTTCATCTGCTCTTGAGCGTTCGGAAAGGTTAAAAGACAGTTACCAAAAATTACACAATCTCCTAATTGGCGAATTAAAAGTGCGGTTTGCACCAACGTGACTGTCGAAAAGTTGGACTTTTTGGCTTATCAAAACATTTTCATAGAGTATATTATCGATATATGGCGCTGTACCTCTTGCATGTCGCAAATATGCAACTTTGATTCTTTTAATACCGTATGCAATTTGTAAATGTCGCACTAGAGCAACACACGGCTTATGGCGACTATCACAAATCAATGGAAAAGAATATGATACGAAAGCACCTCACGATTTTAATATGAAAATCGCGGGTTTAAATCCACGGTGTACCGGCTCATATTTTAGCTCTAGTTTTACGATTAACGTAGTCACACAGCTTAGCAGACGAATGACTTTTAAAAAAAAGGCAATACATAGAAGTAACAGATTAATGAATTCATCACTTTTTTGAAAAATATAAGTGTAAATAATTTTGTCTTAAAATTGGTACTTTGTAAAAAACACGTCAAACATTAATAAATCTATTTGTGAATTAAAATTAGGTGGGATAGATTCTGTTTTGAAAAAGTGTTTTCTGGAAACATGTTCTCTTAGAGTCAGCAATTGTTACCGTCGGCGAATTTGTGTATATTTGCTCACAACACTAATACTTTGGTCAACACTAGTACTACTTTGCTCAGGTCGTGATGTCTCGTAATACCCCCATAAAATACCGCGGCATTACGCCCTTGTATAAAAAACTGCAATTACAGTTTCTTTCTATTGTTAGTGTAAATTACTTGATATTGTATGTGGAATCAGGCGCAACATGACCTAATATGGTCTTTACGCGATAAAACTACAAACACCAAACCCACTTATTCGTATAACATAAATGAATTCAAAGCGCGTATTATTTAGAAATGATCTGTATACCAACGGCAGTTGAAAAAATGTTATTACGAATTTAAAGTTCACAACGGTTAATAAAAATAGGAAGTTATGGTTCAAAGTAACAAACGTACTACAAAAAAAAATACAAAGGATAATAAAACTAATAACAATAAATGTTCAAGTTATTAAAAAATAACAAATAACTATGACTGCAAGGGGAATAGCTTTTAATATCAAAATTAACACACATAATTTTCTATCAATATAAAATATCTACTAAATTCATTGACAGTTTCTTTAGGTTACTAAAACTCCAAGTAATTTCGAGGAGATAAACATTTCGGTGATAAAAATTTGACCAATTTTGCTAATGACGGGATATCTTGCCATCTGTATACTTTCAAGGTGTTGGTGATGACGAGTTCTTGATCTGGTGGTTTTTTCTTCAAATGACGAGATATCTATAACAGCAAAATATATATATTTTTAAAAAGAATAATTGCATTGGTAGATCTCACTCTGTTGGTAGAAATTAGTAGAGCTATGTTTTGATTAAAGTAGTGGCTAGAAAAAATATTGTCAGAAAGTTAACAAATTTTAAATCCTCGATATAAAAACTAGATTTTGGATATTCTATGTTCTTTACTTTTAACTTACTATTATGTTCTTTACTTTTAACTTACTATTATGTTCTTTACTTCTAACTTCATTGAAGTAAGAATACGTGTCAATAGCTTGGAAAGCATACACTGCACCACACAGTTCAAGGCGATGAATTGTTGTAATCCTAATGGGGGCAACATGTGACTTGCTGGCAATCAATCTAACTGCGATATAACAACACCGATGTATAATTTTGTAATAATAACCGACGAAAAATTTGACCAATTTTGCTAATGACGGGATATTGTGCCATCTGTATACTTTCAAGGTGTTGGTGATGACGAGTTCTTCATATAGTGGTTTTTTTCTTCAAATGACGAGGCTTCGAGATCTTGAAGCACGATACATATCTATAATAGCATAATAGAGACATTTTATAATCGCATAATTGCATTGCAGACCTCACTCTGTTGGTAGATATTAGTAGAGCTATGTTTTGATTAAAGTAGTGGCAAGAAAAAGTATTCCTAACAAGTTAACAAATTTTAAATTCTCGATATAAAAGCTAGTATTTGGATATTCCATCTTCATAACCATAATATCAAAATTGAGATTTCTGGAGAAGTCTATTCCAGCCAACAATTTTTACAGCTAATATACGTATCTTATTCTCAACAACACTAAAAAACATTTATAATCCTTTTATAATTATAATTTCAAACAGAAAGCACACATATCATCTACAATCATTTTAAGCAGAAGGATGCATTGGACTATTCATCATTTATCTTGCCAGGTATGATTACGCGTGTATAAAAGCTCTGGATGAACTAGCTATGAACTAGTATTCCACACGGTTACTTGATTCGGAATAAAATAAAAGCGATTAAGTTCCTCTTTTAAAGACTTATCCGCTTAACGACCTGGATGTGGTAACGAATCTAAGTCGTTAAATAAGGGGCATCTGTAAATAAATATAACATCGTTGATTCGAAAGGGTCACATTTGGAATTAACGTCCTTTAATCTTTCTAAAAGAACAAAATATAATTATTCCTGTTTTAATGGGCCCTGGATGTCACATCTTAATATGTATCCCAACACCGATGTACCCAAGTGATGTGAGCTTTTATTAAATGGCCTTTATCCTTTCTGTCGTGTTTGATGCAGCTTGACAACGTGTGGCTCTTGTACCATAAAATGCAAAACAACCACCTTTTCTTAGTTCTATCTATTTTTTGTTCTTTGTTGCAGCCTAATAGCTCAGTTTATTACTTTCACGACCGCATGATGTTTCGTAGCGGACACATAATGCGGCACGGCAATTAACGCTTGAGTCATATCCTACTACCAATTCCAGGACTGAAAATCTAGACAAGCTTGTGGAGAGAGCTATCATTGATTGACTTAGTCATACAGCTATACAACTGAACGACATTTAATAAGCAAGAAACAATATAACGCAATCCCGTGAACACATTACTTTTTTGGTAAATATAAGTACAAATAATTTCGTCTTAAAAGTGGTGTTTTGTATAAAAGTTGATGAACATTTTAAAATCTATATACGAACAAATAATTAGTAGGTATCCCATCTTAATAACAAAGCCTTGTGATTCAGGTTTACTAGCAAATAGGTCTCTTAGAGTCAACGTTACGTTTTGCGAATTTGTGTATCTTTTCTAACACAAATACTTTACTCAAGCTTTGATGGCTCGTAGTAACCCTAAAAATACCTTGGCATTCAGTACTTGAGGTATAAAACAATAAACTCCTATTCGCTTTCATGGTATGTATGTGTCTATAACTCTTAGTTTGGCTAAGCATGGGCAAATATGGTACCTTCGCCATTAAACATTCGAAACCAATGAACTTCTACTTAAATCAGAAACAAATTCCAGACGCGTATTATTTTGAAATCAGGAGGATACCAACAGTAGTTAAAACAAAGAGTCATTACAAATTCAAGTTAACAACTGTTATCGAAAATACAAAGTTATTGATTAATGTTAAAAAAATTTAAAACTAAAACTTACTACTAAAAAAATATTTACCTATTCAAATTAGAGTATAAATAAATATTGAAAAAATTAAAAACTCAACCAATATCTATAACTGTTGAATTTAATAGTTCAATGGTACAATTAGTTTTATTTGCTCAGTTAGCCAAAACTTCTGAATTTATTCGTCAACTCTAGATTAGTTCAAGTAGTTTCGAGAAAAACATTTCGTTTATCAACATCTGACCAAGTTTCAAATGACTAGATAACTCGACAGCCACACATTGCCAAATTTTTTATGTCAAGATTAGAATTGTGTCTGTTTTTTTTATAATGACGTCCATCAATATTTGGTTCATTTTGCTAATGACAACATATCCCGTCGAGATGTATGTAGTGCATGTTGAGATCGGTATAAGGTTGCAGAAAGAATGCATTTCAGGAACAGTAACAACAAGAATTTTAATAACAATAATAAGTTAGTTACATGGTTCGTCTCACTTACAGTACGAGTAGCGTCTGCTGAGCTTAGCTTAGTATACAAAGACAGACTTTATATACTCCTTAGTTCTTTGACAAAGTGGATCGCCATCTATTGAATGAATACTGCAGAGTATACCTCCAGTGACGAAGGAACAGTAAACATAGGTAATTATGAATACAGCACAGATAAGCAAGACAAAATAATAAAATAAATATTTATACTATTGAAGACCATATTTACAACACCATATAATAAATATAGAACACAATGGTAAAAAATGTTTTTTTCTTCTTTACAATTTTAAATAATAGTATAATCTCTCATTCACAATTCACATGAAGTATACACAATCAAGTGAGAAATGATAGTTATTTCTCAATGACAAGTCTATCGGGGAAATATACACGCCGTCCAGATCGTGTAATCACAGGTTATCTAGTTGGTAGATTAGGTGTGACCGATTGAAGTTTGTTAAAGTGGGATTGATTGATTGATAGTTGGGTTTTATGGCGCAAGGTCCAGAAAAGGACAAGCTGCGCCAAACGCAAGGTAAAATCATAAAATCAGTTGTTAAAGTGGGAAGATAGCTTTGGAGATTCCGTGGTATACACAAAATAAAAAGCTAGCTTAACTCTTTCGATATAAACAGTTTTTTTCTTACCATTCAAATCAACGACAAAATTTTTGTCTGTTCAGCAAAAACCTAAACATGGACCAGAATAAGGAGGTGTGAGAGGAGGTCTAACTGTGTCGATTCTCTAAAAAATATTTGTGCATGTTTTTAATGACGGGTTTACATAAACTTTAGTACTACGATGAGATGTAGATGCGATGGGATATAGTTTTCGCATCATTGAAATGAAATTGGACACATAAGAAGGAGTAAGGAATTGTTGTACAGAATCAGTTGTGAAAGGATCAGATGGTAAACGTAAAGTACTACCATAAAGAAGTTCAGAACGACGCATTGATATCCTTCTTGAGAGATGAGGGGAGACCTAATAAAACTATGGGTGAAATTTCAGTCCATTTAAAGTGTTCGTGAGCTGTTATAGCTACATTGATGTGCATGTGAAAGCCTTCAATCGTCCCATTTGGTTGAAAATAATAAGCAGGAGAAAGAATTCTATCAGTGACTAAAGTATTTACGAGTTCACGAAGAAGATGAGATATAAAATTTTGTCCTTGATCTGAAGTAATACTGACTAGTGTACCGAATCTGCATATCCAGCCGTGGAGAGGTCGAGCAGTGGTTTCTGCTTTTCATATCCGTGGTGGGAATGGCTGGAGTCCAGCGGGTGAATCGATCAATGATATTTAAGCAATATTAGTAACCATGGCATGGTGGATAAGGTCCGATAAAATCAACGTGACTATGCGTAGAGCTCGCGACTATTAAAACAAATGTCCTAAGTGGAGCTTTAGTATGGTGAAATACACTTGCTCTCTAACATTTGTCACAACGACGTACTTTGTCTTTGATCACCTTTTTCATACCAGGCCATTCAAATCGACTTGAGACTAAAGTGAGACCCTTGTACCATAAAACAAACATGGTTTAAAGAAAATTATCATCTTAGTTCTATATATTATATATTACTTGTTGTATCCTAGTTTCGTAGGCGAACGTTAAGGTAAAACAACACTTAACGCTCGAGTTATAACCTACTACGAATTACAAGAAAAGTAATCTACACATATTATCATGATTGTGTGAAATCTCAATGATTAACTGAGTCATACGGTTGTACAACCGTACGACATTTTAGAAGAGCGAAGCTATATCGAGGACGGAATGCACGCATCACTTTTTTGGTAAACATAAGTACAAATAATTTCGTCTTAAAAGTGGTATTTTGTAACAAAAACGTTAACCAATTTAAAAAAAATCTATATACGAACAAAAAATTTGTATATACGTCATCTTAATAACAATGTCTCGGGATACAGGTTTTCCAGGAAATAGGTCTCTAAGAGTCAACGATTGTTACATTTTGCGAAATTGTGTGCATTTGCAGGCAACACTAACTTTTAGCTCAAGTTGTGATGTTTCGTTGTGTCCCCATAAAGTATCAATGCATTCGGCACTGGAGGTATAAAATATTACAAATTCCTATTCCCTTTCGATACGTGTGTTTTTATGACTTGATATTGTTGAAATCCTTTTGGGATTGATCGCGGACCGTCGACCATAGCCCGTTGTGCAGCGCCAGCACGATGTTAGTCGTGAGATTAAACTTCAATAAAAATTCAGACACTGCTATCTAGCCCCATGTCATTATTCAAAAACATCGAACTTCACAGCCCTCTTTAAAATTTACTTCTTACTAACAAAAACACTTAAAATTTAAAAAATTTTAGCTTGGAAAAACAGATATGAACTAATTAATATTTTTCTATAATACGGTGAATTTATATAAATGATGTGTATAGACAAAAAACTGTAAATTGCAAAAGAAACTAATCTAGTTATAATAGATATTGCGTGAAAATATATAACATTTGAACTTCGAGCTAACAATTCCATTAAAACATCTGGCTAACGGATGAACACATATTGTCTTTTTTATTTTCACAAATAATAGGTACAACTTTTTCCACAAAATCAGTCAATTAAACTAATTACAATAGAATTTCAACAATCCAAACTCCATTTATCAGGATCGCTTTGAGAAAAAAAAATCCGAAAATCCGCATTATATAAGTTTTTTTCAGTGAATGATCAAAACATAGACGAAGTGTCGATTGAATATTTAAAAAAACTTCATAGTAAAAATACCTGGATGCTCCGAGTACAGAGCAGAGAACGTAGGTGAGTGGCTGGTGTTTGAATCTTCGGACCCTGGATTCAAAATTCTTAGAGACGATAAACTCATGCAAAGTTTGATAGAAGAACTCATTGATAACCCGGAAGATGACGACGACCATTGCTACTCAACCAAAAGCAGGACCGTCAGCTAGTATAACATTTGAGTGCCTTGTCAAAGCGCTACAATGGATAAATCGGCAGCCTGAGTAATCTGCAGCTCTTTGTATCAATCGCATGCGAGACTTGGCTGCACGAAACAAGTATTTAACGAAACAACTGACTTTGATATGTTTAAGCAATGATACATCTTAATACAGTTACTTCAAGCAAGTTCAAAAAATGTAAACAAAGTTTTTTTCATGCTCATTATATTAAATGACATTGTAAAGCAAAATTCGTTTTTTCTTCTTTGAAATAATCTTTTTATCTAGAATTATCTATTTATCCGCATGGGGTCTGGTCCTAATTGGTCCAGATAATTGTATTTCTTTTGTTATACGTTTCTTAATTCAAAAAAAAAATAAGAGCGATCTTTACTTTTCTAACAAATTGCTTAAATACCTGGTTGTTCGATAGAAACTCTCAATATATCGAAAGCAGAGATGTTCAGACATGTTAAAACAAAAAGCACCATATCGTGATCTCATCATCACCTACACCTTAAAAGTAAGACTTGATATCGAGTCATTATGTAAATTAGTCGGATCCTGATGGATGAGATATCTAGTCTCTCGAACTTTTTGGAGTGTTAAAATCAGAATAAAATGATAACGAAAGGATGTAAGTTTTGAGGTTGAAATTCAAAATGGTGCCTTATAAGATCTGAAACTTCTAGTATGTTCTGTAAAATATCTCCCCACTCTCCGAATTTCAACACCAAACCAACGTGAAGACTTTCGAGGCCACGACATTTTCAACGTGCTCCAGCCTCCTTTGTACATGACGCTCTTCCGGTTGTATTCTAACTCGCAACCCTACATCTAAGTATAATGAGAGTGAATACATAATAAAGATACATAAGGACAGTATTTATTTTTATTACTATGTTCAAACGATATTCCTGATTTCTCCGATACAACATACTTAGGTTAGCATTCCTCGTTTCGATCTGGTATGTTTTTGTGAGCAGAAAGGCGCAGATTATGATGGACGTTATTATGAAAAAAAAATAGACCAAATCTCAGTCATCATAAAAAATTGGCCGTATTGATGACAAAATATCCCGTCACTAACAAAATGTGTCAAATTTTGATTACCGATATGTTTATTTCCTCGAAACTACTTGGAGTGTTAGTAACCTAAACAGTTTGCCAATGAATTTAGTACATATCATTAATTGATAGAAAATATGTAACTAATTTTGGCATTAAACTATAAACTTCTGAAGTTACAGTTATTTGTTTGACTTCTTAATAACTTGAACATATATTGTTAACAGTTTTATTACTTAAATATTTTCATTCGTTGGTTTTTACCAGTTTTGTTATTTTAAATTTTTGAACTTTTTATCCATAGTTAATGTTTTTGATAAACGTTGTTAACTATTGATTTGTAATGACATTTTTGTATTAACTGCTGATAGTATACCGATCATGTATAAATAATACGCGCCTTGAGTTCATTTCTGATGTACAGATAGGTTGATTGGTGTTTGCTAATCTATCACGTAAAAGCCATATTTGGTCATGTTACGCCCGATTCCACATACAACATTAAGTAATTGACACTGACAATAGAAATGAATAGGTAAGTCCAGTGTTTTATTCCACTAGCGCGAATGCCGAGGTACTTTATGGGATACTACGACACATCAAGACTTCAGCCAAGTATCAGTGTAATGAGCAAAGCAAAAGTGTTGTAAGCAAATGTAAGCAAATATGCCGAATGTATCATTTGTTAAGAACAATGATATTTTCTTAATGGAATACTGCGAGACATCAAGATTTCAACTTACACTCTACTTTAATAAGTGTTAGTACAAATATTTTACTCTGGAAAGTGGTGACTTAAATAGTATTACTTCGATGAACGTTAACATAGCGTTAACGCTTACTGGAAAGTAACGGTCTCTCCGAGCAAATGATTACTTTCTGCGCATTGACGTACTTTTATTTCACAGGCCGTCATATTTCGTAGTATCTCCATAATGAACTGCGTCTTTCGGCACTCGAGTTGTAAAACACTACTTTTCTATTACCTCTTATTGTGTGTCTATTACTTGGTATTATGTCTGGCGCAGCATGACCAAATATGAAGTCACGCGATAAAACTCCGAAAAGCAACCAACCTATCACTATCCTAAGAACGAATTTTAGACGTGTGTAAGTAAGAGATGAGCTCTGTATCAACAGACAGAAGTTGATACAAAAGTGCTGTTACATTGTGTAAAAGTGTTTTTTATGTCGAGATGCGATAGTCATGTCCATCAAGATCTGGCCAATTTTGCAACTAAGACACATCTTCGAGACAACCACCAGATCTGTTTACCATTCTGATCCGTAGCGTGTCACGGCATTTAAGTTGAAACCCGCCGTGTCAGTCACTACCTCACATCTCAACTCAAAAGCTCAAAACCGTTATTATTGACTTATTCATTCTGCTATACATACTAATATTATTTCTAATTCCAGGAAAACGGGCTAGAAAATCAGAAGCCACCACTTCTTTGGTAAATATTAGACAAGTGATTTAGACTGTAAAAGTAGAACTGGAAATACTTCCTGCTACAAAGAAACCGTTTCGTAGAGTTATAAAATTACTCAATCTGCGATTTAAAGTTCGGTCTCTACCAAAGTGACTGTCGAGAAGTTGGATTTTTGGCTTAATAATGAATTTTAATTGAAAATGTTATCGATAGATGGAGCGGTACCTTTTGAAAAAATTGCAAATGGCTAACATAAATTCATTTAGAAAAACTATATAATTAATAAAAGTTTCAATCAATCGACATTACGCTTTAATGGCTACTATACGTGTAATAAAATTCCAAAACACACCTCAGTTTGCAGCACTGGTGAGAAACAAAATAGAACACAATGATGTTTCAATTTACCAACTCGTAATTGCCCATTTTTATTGATTATCTTAGTGAAACACCTACACATCCGAATGACAGTTCATAATAGTCATTAAAGTTGTTAGAACCAAAAACAATCATCTATACTTTCTAGAAAATATAAGTACAAATAATTTAGTCTTAAAAGTGGTGAAATGTAAAATAACCTGACGAACTATAAGAAATATATATATAAACTGTAGCGTTAGGCTAAAGCCACGTTGCTGTAGCAGTACACGATAGCCACAGTTAGAGAAAAGGTTTTTTCTCAAAACTTCAAGGCCACCTTCTTTTTCTCTCTTATCCAGAGACACTCGCGAAGGAAAGAAGCGTTTTTCCACCTTGTTAATGGTTGCACAAGACAAAGAAAGAGAACTGTCTATTCGACGAGAAGACGTTGTGTGTGTAATCCACTAGTGGAAAAATTCCTCGCCTCGCTACAACTCAGTTTGTCTTGATGAACTTCCAAGAAAGAGCTACATATGTTGTTGTTCTAAAGAAAAAAGGCTTATTAAAATATTCTCCATTAAAGTTCCAATGTAATGAAATGGTGTCGTCCTGAAAACTTGTTTCATGTCTACTACATGTTTGAGCAATACACCTAACCTATCTAACTAACCAAACTAAAATTAATATATTTTATCTTGATAACAAATTCTTGATTTGGTTTTCTTTAAATATGGTCTTTTATTTTCAACGATTGTTACATTTTGCGAATTTCAAACTTCAGTTTGCACCAAAGTACTGGTCGGGAAGTTAAAATTTAATCTTAACAATAAATTTTATTACAAAATATCACCGACAGAAGGCACTGTACATTTTGCAAGTCGCAAGTATGCAACATTAGTACCGATAAAACAAGAATTTATGTCGAACACAACGGTGTGATTATTCTTAATAGTTAACTTATACATACCGCTATACAACTGAACGACACATCACAAAGAAAAAGAAAAATTTTAATTTGGAATGACAACATCGGTTTATTTGTAAATTTTAGTAACAAGGGATTAATGTGTGAAAAACTCATTATACATATATATTCGCAAATTTTTTCTCAACTGAATTGGACCCTTCTGATGCCGAATCCGCCTTTTTCTCGTTTGGTGTCTGTCTGTCTGTATGTTGTGCCCTATACACGTCCACGCGGTTTAAGATATTTTCATGGAAATTTGCATACAGTGAGTACTTATCTTGATTTAGTGAGTGGAATTGGTTGCGAAAGTCTGTCTGTCCGTCTTTCTGTTCTATGCTCGATTTTGTGTTTGTGTGTTTGTGTAGACATCACGTGAATTGTATTCCAGATATTTGATTGCAGTGTATTTTCTTTTATACATTATCTATTAATTTAGAGAATGCAATATTAAACATTTCTTTATTGTTATATTTAGATGAGTTTCATGCTAAAACACCTGAGTAAGTATACTTAAATCAGCCACAATTTGATAGTTTTCGAAAAATTGGAATGTAGTTTGAGTATTACGATTACTTTCATTTGCTTTACCAGTAATGCTGAAAACCAATTATTTTTCAAAAAAATATTTTTTTATATTGAAATTTTAGGTCTGATGCTTTATTTATTTCGAGTCTTATTTTTATTCTTTGCGCAATGAAAACGATTTCCGAATATTTGGGACAGACGATATTTTTCAACGAAACGAGAATGAACAAGATCGCACGAGCAGTGATATTTTTTCTGGTTCTTTCGCTCTGAATTAATTTCACATTTCTAAATTTTGTTCACTTTTAGTTGTAAGTTGTGGCAACTGTGCGAGATCAAAAGATAAAATTGAATCACAAATTAATATATTTAGAACAATTTTTTGCGACATCTTTTATTTTGTTTTATTTCGCTGTTTCCTGTTTTAAATATCTATTATTTTAATAAATGTGTTTTCCTCATCATCACTTCTCAAGATTTTTACAGCTAATATACGTATCTTATTCTCAACAACACTAAAGAACATTTATAATCCTTTAATATTATAATTTCAAATAGAGGGCAGACAGATCATCTACAAATATTACAAGCAGCCGGATGCATTGGACTATCCATCACTTATCTTGCCTGCTATGATTAAGCGGGTGTAAAAGCTCTCGATGAACTAGCTATGAACTAGTAATCCACACGCTTACTTGATTCGGAATAAAATAAGAGCGACTAAGGTCCTCTTTTAAGGACATATCCGACACAATAAACAAGGAAAGAACACAAAAAACTACTATTCGCTTTCATGGTGTGTGTGTGTGTGTCTATAACTTGATATTGTAAGTCTTTAGTTTGGCTCAGCATGGGCAAATAGGGTATCTTCGCTACTAAACATTCGAAACCAATTAACCTCTACTTAAATCAGAAACAAATTCCAGACGCGTATAGTTTTGAAACCAGGAGTATACCAACAGTAGTTAAAACAAAGAGTCATTACAAATTCAAGTTAACAACTGCTATCGAAAACATAAAGTTATTGATTAATGTTATAAAAACTTAAAACTAAATCTTATTACTAAAAATATATTAAAATATTAAAATTAGAATATAAATAAATGTTGAAATAATTAATAACTCAAGCAATATCTTAACTGTTGAATTTAATAGTTCAATGGTACAATTAGTTTTACTTGCTCAGTTAACCAAAACTTCTGAATTTATTCGCAAACTCTAGATTAGTCCAAGTAGTTTCGAGATAAACATCTCGTTTATCAACATCTGACGAAGTTTCAAATGACTAAATAACTCGTCATCCACACACTGCCAAATTTTTATGTCCAGATAAGAATTTGGTCTGTTTTTTTTATAATGACGTCCATCAATATTAGGTTCATTTTTCTAATGACAACATATCCCTTCGAGATGTATGTGGTGCATATTGAGATCGGTATAAAGTTATAGAAAGAATGCTCTTCAGGAAAAGTAACAACAAGAATTTTACTAACAATAATAAGTTAGTTACATGGTTCGTCTCACATACAGTACGAGTAGCGTTTGCTGAGCTTAGCTTAGTATACAAAGACAGACTTTATATACTCCTCTGTTCTTTGACAAAGTGGATCGCCATCTATTGAGTGAATACTACAGAGTATACCTCCAGTGACGAATGAACACTAAACATAGGTAATTATGAATGCAGCACAAATAAGCAAGACAAAGTTAGAAAATTAGTATTTATACAATTGATGACCATATTTACAACACCATATAATAAATATAAAACACAATGGTAAAAAAAAAATTATTTTTTACAATTTTAAATAATAACATAATCTTACATTCACAATTGACATGAAGTATGCACAATGAGGGGGGAAATAATATTTATTTCTTCAACACAAGTCTATCGGGTCCAGGTCGTGTTAACACAGGTCTATCGGGTCCAGATCGTGTTAACAGAGGTCTATCGGGTCCAGATCGTGTTAACACAGGTCTATCGGGTCCAGATCGTGTTAACACAGGTGATCCAGATGGTGATTTGGTGTGACGGATTGAAGTTTGTTGATGTGGGCAGATAGCTTTGGGGATTCCGTGGTAACCACAAATAAAAAGCTGACTAAACAGTTTCGATATAAACAGTTTTTTCTTACCATTTAACTCAACGACAAAATTTTTGTCTGTACGGCAAAAAACTAAATAGGGTCCAGAATAAGGAAGTTTGAGAAGCGATCTAACAGTGTCGATTCTCAAAAAATATGGGTGAATGCTTTTAATGATGGGTTTACATAAACTTTAGTTTTACCGAGAGATTTAGATGTGATGATATTTAGTTTTCGCATCATTGAAATGAAATTGGTTACATCAGAAGGAGTAAGGGATTGTTGTACAGAATCAGTTGTGAAAAGATCAGATGGTAAACGTAAAGTAGTACCATAAAGAAGTTCAGAACTGGTCGCATTGATATCCTTCTGAAGAGATGAGCATAGACCTAATAAAACTATGGGTTCAACTTCAGTCCATTTAAAGTATTCATGAGATGTTATGGCTACTTTGATGTGCCTGTGAAAGCGTTCAATTATCTCATTTGATTGAGAATAATAAGCAGGAGACAGAATTCTATCAGTGACTAAAGTATTTATGAGTTCACGAAGAAGATTAGGTAGAAAATTTTGTTCTTCATCTGAAGTAATAGTGACTAGTGTAACGAATCTGCATATTCAACCGTGTAGGAGAGCTCGAGCAGTGGTTTCTGCTTTTCATATCCGTGGTGGGAATGGCTTCAGTCCACCGGGTGAATCGATCAATGATAGTTAAGCAATATCGGTAACCATCGGTAGGTGGATAAGGTCCGATAAAATCAACGTTACTATGCGTAAAACCCGCGGCTATTAAAACAAATGTGCTAGGTGGAGCTATAGTATGGTGAAATACTTTTGCTCTCTGACATTTGTTACAACCACGTTCTTTGTCTTTGATTAAATTTTCATACCAGGCCATACAAATCGGCTTGAGATTAACGTGAGACGTGTGGTCCTTGTACCATAAAACGCAAAACAAACACGTTTTAAAGAAAATTTTCACATTCTCTTAGTTTTATATATATTTAATATTCTTTGTTTTAACCTAGTCCTAATTTTATTACATTCGCAACCTCTCAATATCTCGTAGGAGAACGTTAAGGTGAAACAGCACTTAACGGTCGATTTATAACCTCCTACCAACTACAAAATAAATAATCTACACATACTTGTTAGATTGTGTGACCATCTAATTGATAAAATTAGTCGTACAGCTATACAACCGCACGACATTGTAAAAGAGGTAAATTTTGAAAGGCTCCAATGAACGTATTACTTTTTGGTAAATATAAGTACGAATAATTTCGTCTTAAAAGTGGTATTTTGTAATGAAAACGTTAACGAACATTAAAAAAATCTATATACGAACAAAGAATTAGTATATATGTCATCTTAATGACAAAATCTCGGGTTATGTTTTTTAGCAAATAGGTCTCAAAGGGTCAACGATTGTTACATTTTGAGAATTTGTGTGCATTTGTAGACAACACACATACTTAGCTCAAGTTGTAATGTTTCGTTGTATCCCCATAAAATATCACCGCATTCGGCAGTGGAGGTATAAAACATTAGAGCTTCCTATTCCCTTTCGCTATGTGTGTTTTTATGACTTCATACTGTTGAAATCCCTTTGGGATTGATCGCGGACCTTCGACAATAGCCCGTTGTGCAGCGGGCTATAAGCGACGTTCTACCGTTTCCGAATCAACTGTACGAATTTTGTCTCTCTTTTGCACAATTTTAATCTGTTGTCATTCATGAGTTCATGAGTTGTCATTCATGAGTTCATGAGTTGTCATTCATGAGTTCATGAGTTGTCATTCATGAGTTCATGAGTTGTCATTCATGCCTCTATTAAAGAATTAAGTGGTATACCAATATAAAAGGACCTTGGTCAAAAATTCTGTCATCAATGTCAGACGTTAAGGGTGTCAATAGGCGGGAATTTAAAATTCCTTCAATTTGGGTAGTTCTTGTTAGAAACTGCTCAGTTGAGTTTCGCCTACAACTCACTTAAAATTAAATTTGAACTTTTCACATCGCTTTACCTATTTCAGCCGATATCGGGAGCTCTGGGCGGAAGAAATTTCCATTCATTTGTTTCGGAAGTAAGGTATCCGGCCAAATCCTCATTTGGTTCAGTTTACCAACTTCATCAGTTTTTTTAATTCAGACTTTGCACCTGTAAAATTTATGGCACTGTCACTAAAGAGTTTTGAACTTTAACCTCTTCGTGCAAAGTATTGTTTCAATGTAGCAATAAAAGTTGCAGACGTTAGTTCTGTCACTAGGTCCAAATGAATCGCCTTTGTAACCATATATACAAATATACATATATAAAGTTTTTGTAAACTACCCTTACTTTGGTTTTTATATTTAATCCAGAAGGGTCCATAAAAATCAACACCAGTAGAATTAAACGTAAAATCTAGAGTGATTCTTTCTTTAGCAAGATAAATGATTATTTATTGTGCTGGAATTGGTTTGATTTTAAAACAAGTACTACACTCGTGGGCAATTTGCTTACTAATATTTCAACCATTTAATGCCCTAAACTTGTTACGAACATTATATAGCAATGACTGTGGACCTCAATGGAAATTAACTTTATGCTAATGATTAGCAATGATACATGTTAGCTTATTGTTTGAGGGTAACAACAAGGGAAACTCGTAATAAACTGGTTATCAATAAACGGGTGGAGTTGCTTTATCTAACTATCTTTCTCCACCTCACCCCTTAAGGTCCTTTATTTCCTTTGAAAAATAATGGCCTTGACACTCCTTGACCAGTAATGCCTCTGCATGCTGGATTTCTTCCACATGTAGAGGACCTGTCCTCTTCTGATCTGGATGCCTTGCATTAGAAGTGAATCTGAAAACATAGCTTAACACTCGTATTTATTTTAATACTTACTATACTTGCTACTAACAATTAACAAGTTCTCAAAACCAGTATTAGAAATCGTTGTATTAATTAAACAATTCTCAATAACCTTATCAGTTTTTAGTTCAGATATACAGTGTTCGCTGCAATCAGCAGGAATTGTTTAGAAATCACAAGCAATAATGTCACTATTTAAATACCAAGGACCACTCCATCAGAGGTTATTATAAATAATGTTTTCTGGTACCAAGCCTCGGAAAATCAGGTTCGCTGGATTGTCAGCTGAAGAAACGTGATGCCACTGATCAGCTGACGACATCTCCATGAACCGACATAACGAGCCAGCAAGAAATAGTACTCAGCACTCTATTTACATTCCATTAGCTTTCCTAACTGTTGAACAGACACAGATTAGTTAGAGATTAGATGCTTATCAAAATGCCGTTCAAAGAAATTGACAGTGTTATTACTAATTGACAGTTAACAACTGTTCTCGAAAGTTAGTGAAAGAAAGCAAAGTTAAAGAAATTAATAAAATAAAATGTTTTTATTTTTATACTAATAAAAATTAAAAGTTTAAAAAGAAATCGAAGTAATAACCGTAAAAGTTGACATTAGTAGCTAACTACCGAAAAAGATCACATCATTGTTTTTTTAACAATTAACATTACTGAACTTGGTCAATCGTCAATAATTTCGATTGTGTTTGATCAGTGTGTGTGATGTCGATTTAAATAGCAACAATCTACAAACACCCATCTACCAGATAGTAAGAATGCTGAATTTATCTGGAAAAAAGCTTGGTCGTTAAGAGAGCGCCGATGGATACTTTAAATCGTCGATTCACTAATGTCAAATATGAAGACAACCCTGTTAGTATAAGAACTAATACAATCTTCCTGTGAATAAAAAAGAAAGTTTCTAATTTTTTAATTACTTCATATTTTTTCTGCCCTTTGTGAAAGGATCACGACTCAGCCTATTATTTAGCTCACGTCATGGTGCGATTCAACGACCCCCTAATAAATCGTGGTTCTCTGCACTCGAGTGACTTGAACTCGGGGAAATTGTTCCTCTTCCTTTCCTAGACCCGAATTTCAATCACTAGTTTGAGATGAGCTGAATATCAATAACAGTTAACAACGGTTATTCAAAATATTAGCTTGAAAAACTGAAAATGAACTAAATATAAAGCATAATATAACAGTTGAAATGTTTAAATATTAAAACTGGTACTTTGAATTGAATTCAAATAAATAATAATTTAAGCAATTCATATTGCAGCAAAAAATAACAATTTCAACTTATTAAAACTTATATAATTTTCTAAAAAATAAGTAGATTGATAACAACCATAGCCAAGTGTTCCTCAACTTTAATTCTTTCAAATAACTACACTCATTGAAAATGAAACGAAATTTCACACGTGTAAGTACTACTTTGATATAAGTAAGTGATTGGAAAATCAAAGAAAAAGGATCATTTTTATTGCAGAAAAAAGTACAAATGAACGGAAGTTTTAGTACTTTGTTGGACCCCCTCTAGCCCGAATGCACGATGCGATACGAGTGGGCATTGAGGCATACAAGTTCTGTACGATGTCCTGAGAGATTTCGTTCCACAGTTGCTGTAAACGCGCCGCTACTTCGACCAACCTCGTGTGGTGTTCAACGTGCCGTCTCAAATGACCGCAGATATGCTCGATTGGTGACAAATCTGGGGATCGAGCAGACCAGGTAAGGGTGGTAATGTGGCGCAAGCAGTCTTGTGACATCCTTGCAGTGTGCGGCCGATCATTGTCTTGTTGAAAAATGACTCCTTGGAGCCCTGCCATGAGTGGCATCACATGTGGCTGAAGGATGGTATGGACGTACCGCTGTGCTATCATTGTGCCATGGATCAGTATTAGGGGTGACCGTGTATCGTAAGCAATGGCACCCCATACCATCACACCAGCTGTGGGAACCGTGTGTCGCTGTATAGCGAAGGCAGGATTGAGGCGTTCACCACTGGGCCTCCACTCACGAACACGATTGTCATCACTGCTCAAATTGAATCTAGGTTCGTCGCTGAAGACGACCTGGTTCCATTCCGTTGCAGTCCAATCCCGTCGTGCGCGACACCACTCCAAATAGAGGCATCGGTGGGTGGGTGTCATTGGCAGCACACGTAATGGGCGCCGCGATACCAGATGTCCTTTAACCAGGCGCCTTGCGATGGTTCGGGAAGACACAGGGGCCCGTAGTGAAGGTGCTGCCTGTATCTGTATTGCGGCAAATGACGCAGTTGGATCTACCCGTGCGTTTCGTATGATGTGATAGTCTTCTCGACGACTGGTCTGTCGAGGGCGTCTTGAGCCTGGTCACCGTGTAAATGACGTATCTTCTGTTCACTGGTCAACACCTTCTCACAGTAAAATCAGAACGGCCTACTTGACGAGCTACTCGCCGAGCTGAACACCCAGCTTGCATCATCCCGATGATTCTTCCTCTTACGAACTCTGACAGCTGCTCGTATTGTCTTCGATGGCGGCGTAACGTCATGTCTACCTCAGCCTTCCTTTGCAAACGATTAAGTACACTCAAAAAAGCTCTGCTTACCTGTTTTATACTCCAAGGAGAACGAAGTTCAACGCCCTTAATTGCTTTACACAATCACGCTGCATTTCTAATCATTTGCATATCTGGCCGACATGTACCTTCATGCCAAGTTTCGTTACGATCCCACAATTATTTCTTGGTGCGCAAATTTAAATGGCAATGAGTATATATCGTTAATTACCGTCGCACTTAAACAAAATTATGCTTTGTTGGCTATTATCCGGGAAGTACGTTTCGAGAAGAAAATCCAGTAGCAAGACTCGTCTCATAGAGGAGTTGAAGTTGAACACAATGTTGTATCTCCCTCAACTAATATACTCACATGCGCCTACTCTATTAAAATTTACCATACCAATCGACAGCGGATTGACAATTACATGAAGAAATATTGTGGTTTTAATATTGCATTATTTTAGCGAGTTTTTCGGAAAGCATGTGTACAAATAATTACGTCTTAACGTGTTGGCTTGTAAAATATTCGTCGAAAAACATAAAGAAATCTATACATGTAGTCATAAAGCTATTCAGCCGAACGACATTTTAAAAGGAATACAGCAGGTGTTTATAGTTGTGAAGTTATCCTTCTTTGAGAAATATATGAAAAATAACTTCGTTTAAAAATTGGTGCATGTAAAAAACACTTCGATCATTAAGAAATCTATATATGAATTAAAATTAGGTGGAATATATGTTTTGCGAAGTCAAAAAATACTTTTACATTCACAACTGTTACTCACCAGGACTCTTGCGAAGGGACTGTTTGTTTGTGGTACAAAACAAATTGAATTGTATAACCATCACCGGGGGCTTGCGACAGTTAGTGAGCAAGAGTTTTACTCCCTAGATTTTATAAATAGTTCAGACTTTATAAGTGGTGAACTGTCTGAAGCAACCCAAGGAACGTTTACAAAGCGTTTCAAATTTCATTTGCTCGGTAGAGTTCGGAAAGGTTAAAAAACCGTTTCAAATATTGACAGAATACCCAAATTGGCGTATTGAAAGTGCTGATTGCACCAACGTGATTGTCGAAAAGTTGGACTTTTTGGCTTATCAAAACATTTTAATAAAGTATATTATCATTAGATCATGCTGTACTTGTTGAATTTCGTAAATAAGCAACTTTGATATCTTTCAATACTGTATACAATTAGTAAATGTCGCACTTGAGCACTACACGGCTTATGGCGACTTTGTCCGATCAATAGAAGAAATAAGATTCGAAAACACCTCACGACTTTAAATTGAAATTCAGGTTTAAACCATGGAATACCAGTTAAAACGGGCCTAATCTTTCCGATTAACGTAGTCATACAGCTTAACAGCCAAACGACTTTGTAAAAAGGAAACACAAGAAGTTCTACATATTTGAAGTCATCACGTTTTGGAGAAATATAAGTATAAATAATTTCGTCTTAAAATTGGTGCTTTGTAAAAAAGACGTCGAACATTAAGAAATCTATGTGTGAATTAAAATAGGGTGGGATATATTCTGTTTTGAAAAAGTGTTTTCTAGAAATATGGTCTCTCAAAGTTGTTACATTTAGCGAATTTGTGTATATTTGCTCACAACACTAATACTTTGCTCAAGTCGTGGTGTCTCGTAATACCCCCATAAAGTACCGCGGCATTACGCCCTTGTATAAAAAAACTCGACTTCACAGTTCCTTTTTATTGTTAGTGTCAATTACTTGATATTGTTTCTGGAATCTGACGCAGCATGACCAAATATAGCCTTTACGCGATAAAACTGCAAACACCAACCAATTCGTATAACGGAAATGAATTCAAGACGCGTATTATTTAGACATTATCTGTATACCAATAGCAGTTGAAAATGTGTTAGTACAAATTTAAAGTTCACAACGGTTATCGAAACTATGAAGTTATGGAGAAATGTTGTAAAATTAAAAGTAACAAAACTTACAACAAAAAAATACAAAGGATAATAAAACAAGTAACAATAAATGTTCAACTTATTAAATAGACCAACAAATAGCTGTATCTGCAGAAATCAATCGCTTGTAATGTCAAAATTAGCACATAAATTTCTATCAATACAGAATATCTATTAAATTCATTGACAATCTGTTTAGGTTACTAACACTCCAAGTAGTTTTGAGGAGATAAACAACTTGGTGATAAAAATTTGACCAATTTTGCTAATGACGGGATATCTTGCCATGTATACTTTTAAGGTGTTGGTGATGACGAGTTCTTGATCTGGAGGTTTTATCTTCAAATGACGAGGCTTCGAGATCTTGATGTACGATACATATCTATAATAGCATAATAGAGACATTTTATTATAGCATAAATGCATCAGCAGGCCTCACTCTGTTGGTAGATAATAGTAGAGCTATGTTTTGATTAAAATAGTTACTAGAGATATTATTCCAAACAAGTTAACAAATTTAAAATTCTCGGTATAAAAACTAGATTTTGTATATTCCATCTTCATAACCATAATTTCAAGATTGAGTTTTCTGGAGAATACAGTCTATTCCAGCCAATGATTTTTACAACTAATATACGTATCTTATTCTCAACAACCCTAAAAAATATTTATAATCCTTTAATAATTATAATTTCAAATAGAGGGCAGACAGATCATCTACAAACATTATAAGCAGCCGGGTGCACTGGACTATTCATCATTTATCTTTCCTGATATGATTAAGCGGGTGTAAAAGCTCTTGATGAACTAGCTACGAACTAGTATTCTACACGGTTACTTGATTCGGAATAAAATAAGAGCGATTAAGGTCCTCTTTTAAAGACATATCCGCTTAACGACCTGGTTGTTGTAACGCATCTTAAGTCGCTAAGAAAGGGGTATCTGTAAAAGAACATAACATCGTCGATTCGAAAGGATTACATTTGGAATTTGTCCTTTCATCTTTCTAAAAGAACAAAATATAATTATTTCTGTTTTAAGGGGCTCTGGATGTCACATCTTTATATGTATCACAACACCGATGTACCCAAGTGATGTGAGCTAAGTGTTTTAAACGGCCTTTATCCTTTCTGTCGTATTTGATGCAGCTTGACAACGTGTGACCCTTGTACCATAAAATGCAAAACAAACACGTGTTAAGAAAATTATCACATTTTCTTAGTTCTACCTATTTTCAATTCTATGTTGCAGCCTAATATCTCAATTTATTACTTTGACGACCGCCTAATGCTTCGTATCGAACACATAATGTGTCACAGCAATTCACGCTCAATATTCTATTACCAAATCCAAGATAGGAAATATTAACATATTGTAAAGCTTATTGTGAAAACCATCTTTGATTAACTTAGTCATTCAGCTATACAACTGAACGACATTTCATAAGCAAGGAACTGCAAAACAACAATCACGCGAACTCGTCCTTTTTTTTGGTAAACTAGGGGGCTCCGCCCCCTGCTCGCTTACGCTCGCCAACCCCCGGGGATTGCTGCGCAATCCCATTTGGTTTGCTTCGCAAACCAACACTCCTTTCACAGATGTCATTTGGTTTGCTTCGCAAACCAACATTCCTTTCACAGAGTGAAACTATCTGAATAATTTGTATTATGCTGATTTCCCTTTCCGGTACATGACGTCACAGCGAGGGCTTCGCGCCCTGCTCGCTTACGCTCGCCGACCCCGGGGATTGCTACGCAATCCCGTTTGGTTTGCTTTCTCAAACCAATACTTCTTTCGCAATTGATTTCACTTTTTTTTGCTTTTACACTTAATGCACCCTAAACTAATAGCCGCATCAGTAAAAAATCTTCTGTATCTTGTTCCCTGTACAATTTTAAGTAAACAGTGTTAATATCAATACATTGTACTTTGTCGGTAAACTGTCTTGAGAACAGAGGGAAAAAAGCGAGCCTTTTTCCTCGCCAAATAAAAAGAAATCGTTTTTATGGCAATTGTTGCTACGATAAATTTGATATCTGGCAAACCCGATAGTAGAAAATGCAACCCACTGCTGTTTGCCGAACCAGCTATGCGAACTGAAAAATACGAAATTTGTGTCACCAACTTTTGATTGCATCGAATTTATTTATGAACCAATTTTAAAAATAATTGTACCGTAAGAAAGAGTACATTGTGAGGTATACTGCAATATTTTTAAAATTAAAAACTAACAGTAATACTATATAGATATGACCATTTTAGTTTTGTATCGGGGAAGTTACGATCTGAAAGTTCCGAAAATTGTATGACCTACTTTTAATTGCATCGATTTTGTTTATTAACCAATTTGAAAAATAATTGTACCATAAGAAAGAGTGTAATGTAGTGTATTCAGTGATGTTCTCAAATTTAAAAAATAATGGTTTTTGCCGTAGACATAACGGTTTTAACAAAACGTAGCGAAAATATCCGAAGATTCCGAATTTTGTATCACGAACTTTTGATCGCATCCAATTTAATTATTAACCGATTTCAAAAATAATAGTACCGTAAGAAAGAGTATATTCTGAGGTATACTGCGATATTTTAAAAATTAAAAACTAATAGTAATTAGATATAGATATGGCAGTTTTAAAAAAAAGTAACAAAAATGTCCCGATTTTTCCCGAATTTCAAAAAAATATTATCAAGAACCACATTTAAATTTCAAAAAAAACTCGACGAGCTGCAAAAATTTACGTTGAGAGGTACTCTTAAAAAAAAACTCACGACTAAAGACTGAAATTTTGAATGAGTTTTGCTCACTCGCGGAAGAAATTTCACTTCAACTTTAACACTTAATAAAACCTAAACTAATAGCCGCATCGGAAAAAAATCTTAATAATTATCCAGGGAATACAATGAAGAAGAAAGCATGTTAATTTCATATTTTTCCGATCAGTACTTTCTCGGGAAACCGTCTAAGAATGGAGCTAAACAACAAAAATTTCAATTCTTCGGCGGCGGCGGCGGCGGTAACTTTTTTTTAATATAGAGAGATATAAGTACAAATAATTTCGTCTTAAAAGTGGTGTTTTGTAATAAAGTTGACGAACATTAAAAAAAATTAGTATACATCCTATCTTGATAACAAAGCCTCGTGATTCAGATTTTCTAGCAAATGGTTCTCTTAGAGTCAAGGATTGTTACGTTTTGCGAATTTGTGAACATTTGCAGACAACACTAATACTTAGCTCAAGTTGTGATGTCTCGTTGTGTCCCCGTAAAGTATCACCGCATTCGCCACTCGAGGTATAAAAACATTAGAATTTCCTATTCCCTTTCGCTGATTGTGTTTTTATGACTTGATAATATTGGAATCCCTTTCAGGATTGATCGCTGACTGTCGACAATAGCCCGTTGTGTAGCGCCAGCACGAAGTCAGTCGTGAGGTTAAACTTTAATAAATAGTCAGACCCTGCTATCTAACCCGATGACATTATTCAAAAACATCGAAATTCACAGCCCTCTTTAAAATTTATTTCTTACTAAAAAAAAACACTTAAAATTTAAAAAATTGGAAAAACAGGTATGAACTAATTAATATTTTTCTATAATATGATGAATTCATATTAAAGATATATGTAGACAAAAAATTGTACATTGGAAAAGAAACTAATCTAATTATAATAGATATTGCGTGAAAATATATAACATTTGAACTTCGAGCTCAAAATTCCATTAAAACTTCTGGCTAACGGATGAACACATTTTGTCTTTTTTATTTTCACAAATTATCGGTCCAACTTTTTCTACAAAATCAGTCAATTAAACTAATTACAAAAGAAATTCAACTATTCGAACTCCAGTTATCAGGAACGCTTTGAGTAAAAAAAATCCGAAAATCCTCATTTTATAAGTTTCTCATCAGTGAATGATCAAAACATAGATGAAGCGTCGATTGAGCATTTAAAGAAACTTCATAGTGAAAATTCCTGGATGTACCGAGTACAGATCAGAGGACGTAGGTGAGTGGCTGGTGTTTGAATCTTCGGACCCTGGATTCAAAATTCTTAGAGACGATAAACTCATTCAAAGTTTACTATTACTTGGTATTATGTCTGGCGCAGCATGACCAAATATGAAATCACGCGATAAAACTCCGAAAAGCAACCAACCTATCCCTATCCTAAAAATGAATTCCAGCCGACGCGTATAAGTAAGAGATGAGCTCTGTACCAACAGAAGTTGATGCAAAAGTGCTGTTACGTTGTGCAAAAGTGATTTTTTATGTCGAGATGAGATAGTCATGTATACCAAGATCTGGTCCATTTTGCAACTAAGACACATCTTTGAGACAACCATCAGGACAGTTTACCACACTGATCCGTAGCGTGACACGGCATTAAGTTTGAAACTCGACGTGTCACTACCTCCCATCTCAACTCAAAAGCTCTCAGCCGTTATTATTGACTTAGTCATTCTGCTATACAGACGAATATTATTTCTAACTCCAGGAAAATGGGCTAGAAAATCAGAAGCCATCACTTCATTGGTAAATATTAGACAAATAATTTAGGCTCTAAAAGTGGAACTGGAAATACTTTCTTCTACAAAGATTAGAAAACCGTTTCGAAGAAAGATAAAATCACCCAATCTGCGATTTAAAGTACGGTCTCTACCGAAGTGATTATCGAGAAGTTGGATTTTTGGCTGAACAATGAGTTTTAATTGAAAATGTCATCGATAGATAGAGCGGTACCTTTTGAAAAAATCGCAAATAGCTAACATAAATTCATTCTAAAAAACTATATAATTAATTTAAGTTTTAATAAAGCAACTTTACGCTTTAATGGCTAATGTACGCGTAATAAGATTCCAAAACACTCCTCCGTTTGCTACACAGTTGGGAAACAAAATAGAACACCATGATGTTACAATTTACCAACTCATAAATGCCCATTTTTAATGATAAACAGTCAAACGGCTACAAAGCCAAATGACAGTTCATAACAGTCATTAAAGTTGTTAAACCAAAAACAATCATCGATCTTCTTTAGAAAATATAAGTACAAATTTTTTAGTCGTAAAAATGGTGAAAAGTAAAAAGAACCTGACGAACATTAAGAAAAAAAAAAGAAAAAAAAAAAAAAATATATATATATATATATATATATATAAACTATAGCGTTACGCTGAAGCCACGTTGCTGTAGCGGTACACGAAAGCCACTGATGGATAAAAGGTTTTTTCTCCAACCTTCACGCTTATAAGGCTACCTTCGTTTTTTCTCTTATCCAGAGACGCGCGCGAAGGAATAAGCGTTTTCCACCTTGTAAATGGTAGCACAAGACAAAGAAAGAGAACTGTCTCTTCGCCGAGAAGACGTTGTGTGTGTAATCCACTCGTGGAAAAATTCCTCGCCTCGCCACTACTCAGTTTGTCTTGAACTTCCAAGAAAGAGTTACACATGTCGGTGTTCTAAAGTTAAAAGGCTAATTAAAATATTCTCCATTAAAGTTTTAATGTAATGAAATGGAGTCGTCCTAAAAACGAGTTTCATGTCTACTACATGTTTGAGCAACACACCTAATCGAGCCAACAAAACTAATATTAATATGTTTTATCTTGATAACAAATACTTTATTGGGTTTTCTTTAAATATGGTCTCTTAGGTTCAACGATTGTCACATTTTGCAACTTTCAAAGTTCAGTCTGTACCAAAGTGCTGGTCGAGAAGTTGGAATTTTGTTTTAGCAATAAATTTTATTAAAGAATATCAGCAAGAGAAGGCATGGTACCACATTTTGCAAGTCGCAAGTATGTAGCATTAGTACCGATGAAACAAGAATTTATGTTGAACACAACGGTGTGATTATTCTTAATAGTTAACTTAGCCATACCGCTAAACAACTGAACGACACTTCACGAAGAAAAATAAAAATTATAATTTGGCATGACGACATAAGTTTGTTTGTAAATATAAGTAACAAGGGTTTAATATGTGAAAAACTCATTATATATATATATATATATATATATATATATATATATATATATATATTAGCAAAATTTTTCTCAACTGAATGGGAGAGGGGTTGAACCCCTTAAACCCCCCCAACGGCTGTGATTATTATACAAGTAAAACATTAACTAAAGTTAAGTTATGAATAGTTTGTGTTGTTATTAATAAAGAATGAATTTGTGAAAAACTCATATCTTTATACACTAGCAAAAGTTTTCACAACTGAATGGGGGCGGGATTTGGGGGTTACAGTAATACCTTTATGGCTAAACTTTCTAAAACGTCCTTCTCTCTCATTTAACGTCATCATCAAATTTCCTTCAGTAAAACATTTTAGGTGTTTTCCAGTTACCTTTCCTGAGCTTCGGTGGCCTTCCTGTTACTTTGACATCATTCCTATTCCTATCCCATACACGAATTCCAAACAATATAGTTTGAGATGAGCTGTATGTCAATAGCAGTAAAGGCAAAAGAGTAAGTACAAATTAGCAGTTAACAACTGTTATTCATAATACTAAGTTGAAAATTTTTGCCTAAACTAAAGTTATTGTTCGAAATATAATAAATGAAATGTATAAACAATAAAACTGGCAATATCGAAAATTCTAATTGATAATTTAAGCAAAATTGTAAGCAGAAGTTATTTATTACTCCTTTCTTTCATATATTTTTCTAATAATTAAGTGGATTGATTAAAACCATGGCCAATTGACAACCATTGCGTTGCTCCCGTAACGTTTATTGAAATACCATATACCAATAAAACATCTAACATTTAAAGCTTCTAAATTTATTCTGCAACTGTTAAGGTTTCCTACGCTTCAAGTGGTTTCAATATATCCAGAACTGGGCAATATTGCTAACGATACATCTCGTGATGATAGCCTATTTTTTTATGTCAAGATGAGATTGTCATGTCCATCAAGATATCGTCCAATCTGCAAGTAAGACACATCTTGGAGACAACCACCAAAACTGTTTAGGATACTCATTCGTAGCGTGACACGGCATTTAAATTGAAACCCATGGTGTCACTAAGTCTCAACTCCAATGCACACAGCGCCGTTATTATACAGACGAATGATATTTCTAACTCCAGGAAGATGGGGTAAACAAACGAAAGCCATCTCTTGTTTGGTAAATGTTAGACAAATAATTTAGATTTTATAAGTGGTATTGGAAATAATTTCTTCCGTTAATTTTCCGTTTCAAAGAATAATAAAATAAACTGATGTGAGAATCAAAGTTCGGTCTTAGTGAAAGTGCAAGTCGAGAAGTTGGATTTTTTATTTTCCGATAAATTTTAAGACAAAATGTCATCGATAGATCGCGCTGTACATTTTGCTAGTCTCAAATACAAAAAAAATTATTTCATAAAACATTATCGTTAATTACTGATTGTTACAGAAGTACCACTACGGCTACTATCCGCGAAGTAAGATTCGAGAAAACTCTCAAATTTGAAACACTTTTCAGAAACTCAATTGAAATTGAACACAAAACTATAATCACACATTTGTAATGATCAACTTAGTCAAACAGCTTCACAGCCGAAAGACATTTCATAATTCCTCAAGTGTTGAACTCTTAGCGAATATAGCTATCACTTTGAAAAACATAAGTGAAATAATTTCGTCTTAAAAATGTGGTGACTTCGAAAAAAAACGTTTTAAAACATTAAGAAATATGTATTTTAACTGTAAAGTTACACAAAAGGCACGGTTAAAGAAAAGCTATTTCTACTATCTTCCCGGCTTCCCAGCGTTTTGCACTAAGTGAATACGATCACGGCACGAAGAAAGAAAATAGACTCTTTGCTCCGCCTATAAGAATACGCCTTTCGTGTTAACGGCTCGTGTAAAAATATACCTCAGGACAACTCAGTTTGTCTTCAGGAACTTCCAAGACAGTGATATGTCGGTGTTCTAAGGAAAGAAGGCATAAAAAAATATTCTCCATTAAAGTATAAATGCAACAAAAATACAACATAGAACAGAAAGACGGACAGACAAGTTTACGCAACTAAGTGCACTCACTAAATGACGATAAGTACTCACAGTATGCGAACTGTAATGAAAATTTACTAAACCGTATGAACGTGTATAGGGCACATACATATATACAGACAGACACCAAACTCACAAGACGTGGATTTGGCATCAGAACTGTCCAAAACTGATACAAAACGTGAAATGGGTCTAAAATATTCACTTTACAACAAACACTCCATTCTTATGATAGAAATGATAGTATGAATAAGTAGTTCAAATTAGTCAGTTCATTAGATAGATAGTGCAGTTTTAATGTCGGAAATACGCAACCTTAATTACTCCAATAAAGGTAATGGTAATTTTAGTTAACGTCGTACTAGAGAAACACAACGGGCTATTGACGACGGTCCGGGATCAGTCTATTAAGCGAATTAACCGAAGACAACACCTCGTAATTTTGAACCACGGTCAGATGACGAAGCAACACCTGAGCTGGCACCCCACTCTCCAAACTTCCACACTAACCCAACGTGAGGACTTTCGGCCACGACAGATTTAAGGTGCACAACCGCCTCTATACCATACGCTTACAAACATCCATGACCGGATGCGGATTCGAACCAGGAACCTTCCGATCCAAAGGCTGATACCTTACCACCATACCTTAACCACTATAACGGTTAGTCGGCACTCCAATAAAGGAGATATATAAGTATTTGTACCATAACATAACGGGTCATTGGCGACGGTTAGGAATAAACCTCCGAAGTGTAATCAAGTGTGTAATAACGTCGCACTGGGGTAACATAGCGGTCTATTGGCAACGGTCCAGGACCAAACACAAAAAAAACCCCGAGGACAGCACCATGTCATTTTGAATTACGGTCGGATGACGAGTTTACGCCTGAACTGGAACATTCAACAATCTAAACTTTCGCACCTGGCATACGTGAAAACATGTGTAGCCACAATAGATTGAACGTGCACCAGTCCCTTTGTAAACTTCGGTTTTTGGTTGGATTCTAGGTAATTTGGTAATTTTAGTTAACGTCGTACTAGAGCAACACAACGGGCTATTGACGACGGTCCGGGATCAGTCCCTTGAGGGAAAGATCCGAGGACAACACCTCGTAATTTTGAACCACGGTCAGATGACGAAGCAACACCTGAGCTGGCACCCCACTCTCCAAACTTCCACGCCAACCCAACGTGATTGGTTGGATTCTAACTCGCAACCTTACTGTTAGAAACTGCGCAAATGTCAATTGAGTTTCTTCTACAACGCACTTAAAATTAAATTTGAACTTTTCACTCCGCTTTCCCGAATTTCGCCGAAATTGGGAGCTCTGGGTGGAAGAAATTTCCATTCAATTGTTTCGGAAGTAAGGTATTCTGCCAAATCCTCACTTGGTTCAGTTAACCAACTTCATCAGCTTTTTTAATTCAGAGTTTGCACCTGTAAAGTTTGTGGTATCGTCACTAAAGAGTTTTGAACTTTTACCTCTTCGTGCATAGTATCGTTTCAATGTAACAATAAAAGCTGCAGACGTTAGTTCTGTCACTAGGTCCAAATGAATCGCCTTTGTAGCCATACATACAAATATACACATATAAAGTTTTCGTAAAGTACCTTTACTTTGGTTTTTATATTTAATCCAGAAGGGACCACAAAAATCAACACCAGTAGAATTGAATGTAAAATCTACAGTGATTCTTTCTTTAGGAAGGTAACCCATTATTTGTTGTGTAAACAAGTAACACACTTGTGTTGTAAACAAGTAACACACTCGTGGGCAATTTTCTTACAAATATTTCAACCATTTAATTCCCAAAACGTATTACGAACATTATAGTAATGAATGCGGACCTCAATGGAAATTAACTTTATGATAATGATTAACAATGATACATGTTAGTTTATTGTTTGAGGGTAACATCAAGGAAAATTCGTAAAAAACTGGTTATCAATAAACGGGCGGAGTTGTTTTATCTTTCCACCTTTTTCCACCTCACACATTAACGTCCTTTATTTCATTTGAGAAATACTGGCCTTGACCAGTAATGCCACTGCATTTTGGATTTCTTCCACATGCAGAGGACCTGATTCTAACCTCTCTGTATGTCTTGCATTTGAAGTGAATCTGAAAACATAGATTAACACTCGAACTATACTTGCTGCTAATATTTAACAAGGGATCAAAAACAGTATTAGAAATCGTAGTATTAATTAAACAATTTTCAATAACCTTATCAGTTTTTAGTTCAGATATATAGTGTTCGCTGCAATCAGCAAGAATTGTTTAGTAATCACAAGGAATTGTGTCACTATTTAAATACCAAGGGCCAGTCCACCAGAGGTCATTAAGAATAATGTTTTCTGGTTCCAAGCCTCGGGAAATCAGGTTGGCTGGGTTGTCAGCTGAAGAAACGTGATGTCACTGATCAGTTGACGACATCTCCTCAATAGCAGCTACCCGATTTGCAACGAATGTTCTAAGGTTTAGCGTCTCTATCCGAATCCAAGCCAAGACTATAGTAGAATCAGATCACAAATATATGTTCTTTACTTCTAGCTTCATCGAAGTAAGGATACGTTTCAATAGCTTGACAACCATACACTGCACCACACAGTTCAAGTCGAGGAATTGTTGTAATCCTAATGGGGGCAACATGTGACTTGCTGGCAATCAATCTAACTGTGATTTAACTAGATGAACTGATAATTTTAAGATATGCCACGCATCTATAAAAGCTTTCTGAATCATTAAAGAACCTGTGTTGTTACAGCATCTTTCAGAAGTATACACCTACTAACTTCTAAATCATTGACTAATGATTGCGACTGGATTAATATTCTTCAGATTTTTTCCTCCTTCTCGGGAAGAACGTCGTCCCAACCTATTTTTAGAAGCCACAATTTCTGTTCAAAAATATTGTATTTTGATATGACAGGTCCAAGAAGTTCCAGGGGGTCAAAAATACGAACTACCGTACCCATTAAAGAACGCTTGGTACAACTATCATTTATTATCAATTTAAAAAAGACTTAATCAGTATTTGGATTCCATGAGACGCCTAAAAACTTCGTTAGGTAAGTTGAAGGAAAACTCTCCATCTTCATGGAACAAAAGATCTCGATCACTGGCACACCATTTGTGCTGTTTCATGCCAGTTTTTTCTAAGATCTCGGAAAGTTGATGCTGAATATCCTTAGCAGAACTCAGTGTCTCTGCGCCTAACAGGACGTCATCCCTGTAGAAGTCGTTCATGAGTATAGGGACTGCTAAGGGGAAGTTCACTGCTTCGTCTAAAGCTAGTTTCTGCAATGTTTACGTTGCCAGGTTCGGAGAATGAACCGCGTCATAATAGGACTGGATTCAATACGTAAGTTCTAATTGGGGCATTGGAATCATCCCTCCACAAAATTCATTGGAGTTTTCTTTGGCTAGGGTGTATCCAAATCATACGGAACATTTTCTCAATATCAGATGTGAATTTAAAGGGCTGATTTCGAAACCTAACCATTATTGAGAAGAGATCTTCCTACAAGACACCTCCGCTTTATTGCAGAGAGTTCAGCGAATTTCCCTTCGTCGTCAAGCTACTTGTATTGAAAACGACACCAAGGCGACCTGTAGTTTTCACTGACCTTTAGACCCTAAGATGGGGAATGTAATACCATTAGTGATGAATTGAACCTTTTAATTGCAATATCTGTAGATTTTCTCAAAATTATTGGTACATCTTTCAACGTCATTTTAACGATATATCGTTCCGTTTAATCTCTAAAATTGATTTTCTGGCAATGATCTTTACAAATTAAAGTTTCCTTACCTTTAGGAGTCTCGTTATCAACATTCTATATCGTCCAAAATTTTCACATGACCTCATCTAAGTTACTTTTATCCCTTACAAGACCACAATAATAAGCCCCTAGCATGTGTAATTGAAACACTACCTCCAATCACATACCCCAAAACAGTATTTTGAAGTTCCAATTTAGAATCTGGGGGATATATTTATCCCGGTTTCAATAACTCGTAATAAATACGATACTACATCCTCGAAGACAAGTTCAACTCGGACTGCCAAACGTGGATGACTTCCAGTCTTACGTGCGTTTTCTAACACAGGAAGTATCGGTGCCACTCACTTTCGCCGACTTAACAGGGTCATCAATTAAAATTTAAACTCGATGTAACGTCCAAAATTTAGTTATTTTATCTTTTTCCCCCGTTAAATAGAGCCAGAACAAAATGTGTGTATACATATATATATATATAAGTGTCCCAACTGACAAAAGCAAAACCTAAAACTCACTGCTGAAGCTTTACACAAACTGACCATCCCTGCAGTAATGAAAATAAAGAAATAAAGACGTATATATGCAATACGAGAAAATATACATGACACTAAATGAATATTTAAATTGGATTATGAATACATAGATATACTGAACAAATGCTTTTCAATCTGGCCATTTAGCATCAAATGAACTGGTAGATCTCTTATCTACTATTTCACTGGATTTTTTAACATCTGGAAACACAGTCTGTTTTGATTGAGTCTAAGATCAAAACCTCTTCATCCTGTTCTGAGAACTCATTGTCTCTAAAACTTAAGTGAGATGAATCGCATACTTTTCTTGCCTACTCTTCGAAACATCATCAGCATACTTTTCTGCAACCTTCAGGTGCGATTGTACCTCTTGGCAGTAAACGGCCAATGATTCGAATATTTCATTAGTTTCCTTGACAACTAAATGTCTGCCCGCCGTTTGTCCATTTTTGGACATAGCGCGCTAAAATATCAAAATCCAGTCCAGTCCAAGTCCTCGCACAGTAGTTTCATGTAATAACTTCAGTGTGCCACTTCTCATGCTCAGTGGAGCAACCAGTTGCACAAATTTCTTTTCTCCAACACAACTTGCATGGTAAAGTAAATCTGACTTCACCCAATAATTGCTCTTGTTACTTCTAGCATCCGCAAAAAAGTTTTGTAACGTTGGACATGCTAATTGTTCCTTTCGCAGCTTTCACCTTCTGACAAAGAAGGTATACCTTCGGCGCCTGTATTCCTGCTTAATTCTTATATTCTGCAGGTGATATGTTAATTTCAACAGAAGTAGGTATAGCTATAGGTCTACTTCAGAATTTTCCAAGCTATCGGAATCCTGACTTGCAATCGCTTACTCTTCCGAACTCCTTCCCAACATGTTTAATACTGCCGCCTTCGAAGTTACCACTGACATGACTTCCACTCCTAAATATGTCTTCTTTTGTTCCTCTAACAACTTGAACATCTTCTGAGTTACTAATGTTTCCTCTTGTAGCACCTCCGCTGCAGCCGCATGCACGAGGACATATTACCTTATTTGATCTTTTTCTGTCTAATGACTGACTGGAATGGTTACAAGCTTGTTGGACTTCTTCATACATGACACATCCGTTTTACAGGAAGGTCCCTTTCACACATCCATTCCCTCACTCATATCGTAATTTAGATCCCAATCAGAGGCCGATAACCCACTGATCAATACCCCCAGAGGTATTGATTTGGTATGGGAACATCAGGGACTTTGTGACCACGACCGTGCGCCAGCCACCATTAGCGAACACGACGGTCTTTAACCAGGTCCAAGCGCCGATCTCGCAATCATCAGAATTGTAGGCTCCGCCGAGGACCGAACCCACAACCCTTCCGTTGCGAGCCCGACGCTCTACTGACTGATCTACCGCGGCTCAGCAAAACTAGTATTACTCATATTAGGGGAAAATTCATTGATACATCTCTTCGGAATCACACCCGTCTGAATTCAAAATCTATGCTACAGTATTACCTTTAGAACAAAATCTTCTCAAATAGGCTTGATAGTTACATGATTTTATGTGATTTCTGGTTACCATGCATGAGCTTCGGTGTTCTACTTTCCTGTTACTCTGGCATCATTCCTATCCCATACACGAATGCCAAACAATATATTTTGAGATTAGTTGTATATCAATAACACTTAAGGCAAAAGAGTAATTACAAATTAGCTGTTAACAACTGTTATTCTTAGTATTAAGTTGAAAAAATTGAAAACGTTATTGCAAGATATAGTAAATGAAATGTTTAAATGTGAAAACTGGCAATATTGAAAATTCTTATTAATAATTTGAACAATGATGTATGAACGGGCGGATGATTTATAAATCCACCTGGAAAGAATTTCTTTTACTAAGGTTAGAAAACCGTTTCAATGAATAAGAGATCACCAAATCTGCAATTTAAAGTTCTGTCTGCACCAAAGGGACCATCGAGAAGTTGGATTTTTTTTCTTAACAATAAATGCTATTACAAAATATAAACGATAGATAGCGCGGTAAATTTTTCAAGTCGCGAATATGTAACATTATTCCTTCAAAATATTACATAGTTAACTGACGTAATACTGAAGCAACATTAAACATTATCTCCGAAGTCAGAAACGTAATAGGTGTTGAATACAACGATGTTGTTACTCTTTATGATTAACATGGTCATACAGCTATGAAACTGAACGACTTTTCCTGAAGATCAACTATCAAGAAGACGTCAACAGATGAAGTCAGCACTTGTTTGGTAAATATAAGTACAAATAATTTCATCTTAAAAGTGGTGCATTATGGAAAAACTTTGAAAAACATTAATAAATCTATATATGAACTTAAATTAACATTTTACATCGTGATAAAAAAGTCTTGATACATGTTTTCTAGAAATACAGTCTCTTAAGGTCAACGATTATTACATTTTGCGGATTTGTGTATCTCTGCTGACAACACTAATACTTTGCTCAAGTCGTGATATCCTCATTGTATCTCCATAAAGTACCCAGGTATTCGGCACTCGAGGTATAAGACAGTTGACTTTTCTATTATCTTTCAATGTGTGTGTTTCAATTGATATTGTATGTCTTGATCGGTTCAAAATTATGCGGCGTTGTCCTTGATCTCTATCTCTCTTTGAGATTGATCGCGAGCCACCGGCAATAGCCCATTGTGTTGCGCCAATACAATATTAGTCGTGAGACTTTTGTAAATAATTAGTAAGACGCTGCTATGTAACTTGATGACATTATTCAAAAACATCTAACTTTACATCCCGCTTTAAAATTTATTTGTTACTTACAATTTATGCCTTGTATCGAATTGAAATGTTGCCGACTTTTTCTGTCTGTCGCTTGACGATTTTAGTTATAATTCCTTTGTACGGGTCTGTGCTTGAAAGCAAAACTGGCAAGAGATTGATATTTATAGTGGAGGACTGTTCCACAAAGTGGATCGAACTGTTCGCATTGAAAAATACCACTGCTAAAGAATGTGTTATTACATTGCTAGAAGAAGTTTCCGTGTGGAATGGTCTACCAAGACGGCTAATTCGTGACAACGGGTCTCAGTTTGTCAGCAGCGTATGCACAACTTTGTTTCCTGTTGGGAACAAATCAGAATTTAATCCCTGTTTACCACCCACAAGCGAACCCTGTCGCTAGGAAGAATCGAAACCTCAAACCAAAACCGGCTATTTTAGTTGGTGAAGATCCCTGCGCTTGGGATGAGGAATAGACAGGTGCGTACTTACTGTTCGGAAAAGAGATGTGGTCACCTGATGAAGTAAAACAAGACTTGCGTGGGTTAAAGGCGTTAACGCTCGGTAACGTGGGTGTTTATCGTATGGTAATGTGGGTAAAACACGACTTGCAAAACGATAATTTCATACCCTCGATTATACGGTACCTCAAAAAATTTGTGGACGCGTTAAAAGAAGTCAGAAAAAAGGTCGAATGCCAACAGGATCGTGGAAAGATGTATGCATATAAGTCTCGAAGACCAAGTCCGAATTACTCTTCAGGAGACTTAGTATGAATGTACCTACACCCTCTAAGCAATGCTAAAGAGGATAGAAGTGCGAAGTTAAGGCCACGAATAGATGTACCCCATGTAATAAAAACTCAACGATCTACAACTTCCTATGAAATAGCTAACCCAGAGAATCACAGCATACATTTTGTGTGTCATCACTAGAGCTCGGATCGATATGCAAAAATGTGACCTGAAATATGCATTATAAAATCCCAAAATATGCACTAAAACCCCTAATATGCGAAATTTTACTAAAAAAAGTTTCATTCCTACTAAAAGGTTAGTGAGGAGGATAAAGTGAAAATGAGCCATACTATATTCAATTAATTTACAATTTTATTTTTATAGCGCCTGATAAATATAGTAAAAAATATACAAAGCAACAAATACATAAAATAAAAAATATATAAATATTACATGATTGATAAAATGTAGATTATTAAATGAAAGCACTTCAAACGTTCTCAGGGTTGTAACTGGAGGGTTGCAGATGGGGCATTTGCCCAGGTGCCGTATTGGGAAGGGGCGTCAAACAAGTCGATAATATGTTTCTATTTATTTGTACGATGATAACAAAAGGAAGAGGAAAAACTTATCCGTTGACTACAAAAATTATAAAAGGAGCTAAATGCAGAATGCGAGAAGTGTTGCATGAGTTGGATGTTAGTAAAGAAGGGGCTGTAACGTCGTAGCGCCCGAGTGTTTAGGATAACGGGCTCGTGTCTCGTCAGTTTCCTGTCTCCCAAGTGGCTTTGATACTTAGAGCCGGCAAACGAAACTGAACTCGATTAGCTTTTAGAGTGTCTAGTTGAGGCGTCAGTTTTGCAGTCTGATTATTTGTGAATGAAATATCTTAGAATTTATTTAGTATTTTATCTTATACTAAAAATGAAATTGCTACAAATTAATCTATTTACCTTTGAAATCAAGTCTACCATCTTAGAGTTCAATTTAAAAAGTTTGAAATGGTAGAATTAATGTGCTGAAGCGATAACATGTGTTGTTGGGGAGGGTTTTGGTTTGATTGATTGATTGATTGGTTGGTGGGTGGGGGTGTGTGCCAAAGTGAGTTCTTGCCAGGGTGGAAACTTGCCTAGTCACAACACTGAACGTTCTCCAACTGATTGAAATTACATTGAATAATCAAATTTTTTTTCAAGGTTTTCAATCTTGAACTTCGTCTTTTATCATTTAAAACATTCTTCATTGAGGAGAAAGACCTTCCCACGTTACGAGAGACGATGGGGAGGAATCGGTAAGTTAATATTTCTTGGGTTCCGTCAGCTCGCATTATGGCACAATCTCTCCAACCACGCCCGAGTGGTTGGAATGGCGAGCGACTGTGTGGGAGGTATCCTGTCTCTTGGGTGACCTTGAGGAATCGCCCCGTCAACATAAAATGTGCTCAGATAGCTTGCGGACTCCGTCTGGCTGAGATGTCTCCCTAGCAATTCGATTATTATAAAACTAAGAAATATGTTTTGCTTTTGTTTTCATTATTATTAAACCTCTGTAAATAGTCGTGTGTAACAATAGATGTTAGTTTAATTTCCAAAAAGATTGGATTAGTTGAGACTTTACAGAACTGGACGTCAAGAGAAGGTAATAGGTGTACTTATTTAAAAAAGATGTGAGTGAAAGGGAGGGGGAAATCACAACTGGGTCGGTCACTGACCTGAACTAAGTACCTAACTTACGTTGCACAAAGTAGCCTTCACTTAAAATCGACCTTATTTCCCTTGTGAAGAGTGAGTGGTGAAAGAAATTACATGAGTGTCTAATTATTTAATTATATTAAGGCTGAGCTGGAAGCTACAATGAAAGCAATTTTTCTGGGTGTTCCACTATCTTATCTTTATCAATACATTTTTGGTTAAACAAGAAAAGGTCAGGCCAACTAACCCAAATGCGTTTTGCTACAAAAAATATTCGTTCCAAACAAATCACTGAGTAAAGTTCTAAGCAAAAAAATATTTTTAAAATATTTTTTTGTTGCATAAACGTTTAAAAATAGAGAAAAATCGTCCAAATATGCACAAAACATGCAAAAAAACCAAATGTACAAAATGGTCCCAAATATTAAAAACATACAAAATAAATTCGAGTATTTTTGGTAGCAAGTTGCTAAAAAACACTTAATACGGACTCCAATCAACATTAGGAGCTTAAAAAAGGTATGCAAAATATGCAAAATCCGAGCTCTGCTCATTACATTTTTCGCGATCGTAGAGTCAACTTTTCGGTATTCTAGGCTGGGATTCTGTGTTTATACAAGTTGTTTAGATTGTGTAAAATGGTCCAAATTTTTTTCTCCGGCTATTTCAAAATGAATTACGGTACAAGTAGTGCAGCAAAACTTTGAAGCCCAAACCTTGTCCTGTGATCGCCAACTTAGAAATCAAAGTAAAATTGATAAGCAGTTTTAAGAAGCGATAAAGGGGGGTTTTTCCTTTCGCTTTTATAGTTATTTCACCGCAAACATAGCAGAAGCTATCGGGAGGACTTTTACAAACGCGTGGCATAATTAAACAGTAAATCAATGTTTGGTATTAGTCACATCTTACACTCACTGTTCCTTAATAAATTTTGTAAAACGTCTAAATTAATTGAAAAACGAAACATAGCAGCACTCACGTTAATCCTACAATAACTTAATTAAAAATTAGAAATGAGAAATATCTAATATAAACGAACGGAATAGTTAAATTTGGTCCACTCTAAAATCATATTTGCTTTAAATTCTTGAGTGAAATTTGTTTACTGGAGGTCTCTGCAGATTCCAACAGTAATCTTCCTACATCACTATCTCACCTGCCCTTGTATTGGTCCTCCATTATCCTTATATCCTTGGAAATCCTTTAAATTAGTCGTTACTAGTATAAGATTTTCAGTGAACGGTATAAATGGCTACGCAAGTAATGAACCTTTATGCTTATATTACAACCAAGGTCTCTGATGTTGTTAACTAATTCAATGCAGTTTAAGAGCTGTGATTTGAGAACCATTGTTTTGATCGATTGTGATGTGAAGACTCCAGCTTTAAGTTTTTCTGTACTTATTCCAGGCCTTTTTTGTTCTATGTTTACAAAGCAAGGGCTATCTTGAAGAAAAGCTTTCATGAACTGTTCCATTAGCTCTATTAATCAGTAAAAAAAAGGGCTTTATAAGTTATGTCAGATGTAAACACTAGGTTATGTAAACAAACATGGCTTCAGACAATCAGCTGATAGTTGTACAGAGAAGAACGAAGAACAAAGCAGGAACCAATCCACCTAAAAAACTTAACTTAACCACTACTCAATGAGTTGCACTATAAAACATTTCATAATTTAGCCACACTGTATCTCAAAAAGTAGAGATGATAAAGAAAAAATGTTTTTATATTTGAAATTAGTATAACAATTATAGTAAAAATAAATTAAAAAATTAATGTATAATTTTTTTATGGCTACGTAATAAATGGTTGGATAATAAAATAGAATAAAAAACAACATCACGAATTATATTAGAACTGGTAACAATCAGATGACAATAGAAATTACGCACAAATGAAAAGGGCGATTAAACTTCTTTGACATAAGGGAAAGGTGGTGAACACTCGATAAATAATTTAATATATAAACACATGACATCGACCTTGTAATGAAATAGACAGAACATGTGGGTGAAGTCGTAAGATTTCTGAAGGTTAAATCACGTTAGCTTACGAATCGACTTGGGCCTATTTACTATCAAATCGTACACTATTGTTTTTAATAATAATGGGTAATCATTTTAGCCAATTAATAACTGGCTCCAAATTAAGTATGATAATGGTAATTTTCTTAATGTCATACTAGAGCAACACAACGGACTATTGACGACGCTCCTGGATCAGTCCCTTAAGGGAAAGATCCGTGGATACCACCTAGTAAATTTGAACCACGGTCAGATGATGAAGCAACACCTGAGCTGGCACCCCACTCTCCAAACTTCCACGCCAACACAACGTGATGACTTTCAGCCACGACAGATTTAAGGTGCACCAGCCGTCTCTACGCCATACGCTTACAAACATCCATGCCCGGACCCGGATTCGAACCAGGAACCTTCCGATCTAGAGGCTAACACCTTAACCACTATACCGGTAGGTCGGCCCCCAAATTAGGATTCATGCTTTTTTCAACAACTACGTAGGACAGCGGATAATTGGTAATTTTTAGTTAACGTCGTACTAGAGCAACACAATGGACTCTTGACGACAGTCCGGGATCAGTCCCTTGATGGAAAGATACGAGGACAACACCTCGTAATTGCTTAGGGCAGCGGAAGCCAAGTTTGAAAAGCAATGGATAAGCAATCGGAGGGTTAGGAGTTCGATACTTGGTCCACCCAAAGACCGTTGTGTTCACGGAGGTGGTGCATGTTAAATCTGTCATGTCCTCAAATGTATTGACGTTGTCATGGTGTGGAGGAATGGTGAATGGGGTTCAAGCTCAGGATTTGACCTCGTCATTTGAATATCGCTGTCATCTTTAAATTCGGGTTTGATATCGGAACTAGGGATGTGACATCGATGTCGTTATTTTCAAAACATCGATGCCTTATAAAAAAATATCGATGTTTTTAACATCGATGTATTGGAGGCGATGTTTTTGTAACATCGATGTTTACACAAGTTGATGTTTTTACACTGTCGATGTTTTATTTTTAAGTGAAAAAAGTACGGTTATAAAAATTTAAAATATAACCAAGTAGCATAATTTTCGTAATTAGTAAATTGAACATACTTTTAGACCAAAGTGGTCAAGGTTGAAGGGTCTGAAAAGTAGGGATGCGACATCGATCTCGATGTTTTCAAAACATTGATGTATTTACCATCGATTTATTGTAACCAATGTTTGTTTAAAATCGATTTTACGTTATCAAAGTTTTATTTTTGAATAAAAAAGTGAAAAATTTGAAAATTAAGTAAAATAACCGCGCAACTAAGTATTTGTCAGTGATGGGGGACATCCGTTCTATCAAAAAGAGTTTTTTCCTTAACTGGTGGGATAGTTAGTGAAAAAAGAAGTTCGCTTAAGGTGGAGAATGTTAACTTTTTTTTACAACTATAAGCAACAAATATTGGGGCGTATAATAACTATATGAACCAATATTTTTTATTTACAGTAAATAAAAAATAAGTTTGTTATGTTTTCCCCACATAAGTTGATAAATAATTAATAATAACTAACAATGCTAATAAACATCGGTGTTTTAAAACATCGATGGTTTTTGGTCGATGTATTATCAACATCGATGTTTTAATTTTGAACATCAATGTTTTGTTGTCGATGACGCATCCTTAATCGGAACGTCCTCAATAGCCCGCTGTGTAGCTACAATGTGACGTTAATTAGCTATCTACCTACTCATCTTCTATATATTCTGAACTGACAATAATTGGCTTGTTTTTAGAACAAGATTTCACGATTCAATTGTTTTTTGAGCAAAAAAGTTTTTACGGGGGAAATTTTTGAAGTTGCCTGAAACAGGAATTAGGCAATGAAACAAAACGATCAATACGTCGGGAATTTATTTTTAGCGATGAAAATACTTTTAAAAGGGGGCTTACGACCTTTAAACCACTCTTGATGGAGTAGGAATAAGGTCAGTTTCGAATCTATGTCAATTTTTAAGTATTGCATAAAATGGAATACTTTTTTTTCCATTATGCTCGTGCCAGCTCAGGTGTTGCTTCGTCATCTGACCGTGGGTCAAAATTACGAGGTGTTGTCCTCGAATCTTTCCCTTAAGGGACTGATTCCGGGCCGTCGTCAATAGCCCGTTGTGTTGCTCTAGTACGACGTTAACTAAAATTACCATTACCATTACCATTATGCTCGTGCATTTTTAAGGTATAAAATACATTGCACAAACATGATTTAAATATTAGCAGGAGTTTTTGTGTCGGGATCGTTAAGGTATAACTTCATTGTGAGTAAAGATTTGAGGAACAGTGCTGCGCGCAAGATTGCACATAAACAAATAGATTTATACAAATACATTTTAGTGTATGTTATTCTATATATATAACAGATTAAAATCAAACCAACAAATAAAAAAATAAATAAAAATAAATATTTTTTATCAATTATGTTTCATGGAAGCAGTAAATATTCTGATACGTCAACAACAATGTCTTCCCCAAAATTCCAAAATAATTAATTTTTTTCAATATTGTGGTTTTAAAACAAGCATGTAGGTTTAACGAATATGTATACCAATTTTTGAACAAGTTGCTCAAACAGTACTTCAGATAGCATGCGCTCAATCTGAGATTTTTCTAAAAAAACAAAGCTGAGAAAAACAGCCGTAAAGATAAAATTTTGGTTACAGAAGCCCATGTTTTGCTCAGTGTACCTTTCGATTTTCTTTCATATCTCTGTTACTTATTTCAATTTTGTCATGCAGTTGGTGTCAAAATTATCAGAAATATATGTACTTTAATGTATATATTTTTTGAAAAATCGAATTTTTGGAAGGTTAAAAGGTCGTAAGCCCCCTTAATGTCATTGATACTACTATTACTTAAAAACCAAACGAGCTTTTTATCTAACTCAACAGTTTAACACTCACGTTTTTAAACACTCACCATTCTCTGACTGGACCTGTTAAAAAAAATATTACATTTTCTTCCTGACGATCCGTAATTTATATCTACCACTATTTAAACAAAATTTTATAAAACAAATGTTAGGAAAGAGGATTATCAATTTAGTATCGGTCTATTCGGTCAATTTTTAGCATTGAAAATGTTGAATCAAGTCGCTCAGATGTTAAAATGAGTGACTTAACTAGATAAAGTAGAGTACCTTCGAATTCATTAGTAGTTATTTTCAGTATGTCTACTTGTTCAGATGAATCAGCCTGGCTCATTTAGAAACTCAGTCAGATTTTTAATTAAAATCTGCTTAAAATTTATATATCTTACATCATGTTGGTGGCGTTGTCATTGTATCTTGCATTGAGTTTCATTACGAACAGTCGAATGAAAGTTTTGAGAGGGGTGCCAGCTCAAGTGCTCGCCTCCTCATCAAACAAGAACACAATTACGTGATGTTGTCTCCAGGGGTTTCTCTTCAAGATTGATCCCATACCGTTGCCAATACCCATTGTGTATCTCCAAAGTGATGTTAATCAAAATACCAACTCACACACACACACACACACACACACAAGGCATGCTGTAGCAGAGACCAACCGGTATAGTGGTTAAGGTGTTAGCCTCTGGATCCGAAGGTTCCTAGTTCGTGTCTGGGTCCGGGCATTGATGTTTGTAAGCGTATGGTGTAGAGGCGGCTGGTTCAACTTAAATCTGTCGTGGACGAAAGTCCTCACGTTGGGTTGGTGTGGAAGTGTGGAAAGTGGGGTACCAGCTCAGGTGTTGCTTCGTCATCTGATGATGGTTCAAAATTACGAGGTGTTGTCCTCGCATCTTTCGACTTAGGGATTGATCCCGGACCGTTGTCAATAGCCCGTTGTGTTGCTCTAGTACGACGTTAACTAAAATTACCATTACCCATACCGTTGCTGCCGACCAACCGGTAGAGTCATTAAGGTGTTAGCCTCTAGATTGGAAGGTTGCTGGTTCGAATCCGGGCATGGATATATGTAAGCGTATGGTGTAGAGGCGGCTGGTGCACCTTAAATCTGTCATGGCCGAAAGTCCTCACGTTGGGTTGGTGTGGAAGTTTGGAGAGTGGGGTGCCAGCTTAGGTGTTGCTTCGTCATATGACCGTGCTACAAAATTTCGATGTGTTGTCCCGGGATTTTTCCAGTAAGTGATTGATCCCGTACTGTCGTTAATAGCCCGTTGTGTGGCTCTAGTATGACGTTAACTAAAAATTACCATTTACCCGGACCGTCGTCAATAGCCCGTTGTGTTGCTTTAGTAAGACGTTATCTAATAATTACCAATTAACAAGGCATGTTGTCAGAATGAATATCTGCTATGCAGTACGTATCAGTTTCAAAGGGCATAAGTGTTTGTTATGATCTATTTAGAGTGACGACACTACAGCCCGATCAGAAGAGCAACCGATCACTAAGTTGGTTTGTGTGTCTTCGAAACTCGATCCAATCAAACACCATTATGTACGGGAGCTGGTGCACCTTAAATCTGTCGTGGTCGAAAGTCCTCACGTTGGGTTGGTGGAGGTTGGGAGAGTGGGGTGCCAGCTCAGATGTCGATTCGTTATCTGACCGTGGTTCAAATTTTCTCGGATATTTCTCTACAGGGATTGATCCCGGACCGTCATCAATAACCCGTTTTGTTGCTCTAGTAGGACGTTTACTAAAATTACCATCACCATCTGATCATTCTCTTCAGGACTGCCCCGAACCGTCGCCACCGACCAACCGATGTGTTGGTTAAGGTGTTAGCCTCTAGATCGGAAGGTTCCTGGTTCGAATCCGGGTCAGTGCGCGTATCGTTGTTAGCACTGGTGCATCTAAATCTGTCACGTTATTTTCACGTTGGTAATTTTAGTTAACATCGCACTAGAGCAACACAACGGGCTATTGACGACGGTCCGGTATCAGTCCCTTAAGGGAAAGATCCAAGGGCAACACCTCGCAATTTTGAACCACGGTCAGATGACGAAGCAACACCTGAGCTGGTACCCCACTCTCCAAACTTCCACGCCAACCCAACGTGAGGAATTTCGGCCACGACATATTTAAGGTGCACCAGCCGCCTCTACACCATACGTTTACAAACATCCATGCCCCCATCTGTATTCGAACCAGGAACCTTCCTATCTAGAGGCTAACACCTTAATCACTATACCGGTTGGTCGGCACACGTTGTTGCTCAGATTGCAAATCCGTTAAAGTTTCAACCGAGCAAAGTCAAGCAATGGAAAACACTCACTATAAATGTTCTACTGACAGAGAAATAGTCCCATGTATTAATCGGTGTACTATCATCGGATCTTTCCCTTAGGGGATTGATCCCGGACCGTCGTCAATAGCTTGTTGTAATTCTCCACTGCGACGTTAAGTAAATACCTACCATACAAAAGCAGACAGGTCCATTGTGTTAATCCAAATCGCAATTAATTCTTCCACAAAACCGCTAACCACTTCTATTCCTCCCGGCAAGTCAACGACTTCCACAAATAATAGAACCTTCTGGTCCAATCAGTTTTTATTCAGATAAATGAGATTATCGGACACTTCCAGAGCAACGTTTCGGACAAAGGGAAAGAGGATGCATTCAATACCCAATTCACCCCAATACAGCAACATCGAAACAAACACAAAAGCAACAGAGAAAAAACTATAAGATAGTCTAGATCCACGAGACATAGGAAATGGATTATCAGTAAACATCATTACTCAATTATTTTCACATTCAGGGAAAGATTTCCTCTAATGGAGTTGTTGTCGATATATATCGCTTTGGTGTTAATATATCAGCGATGTCTTTGTTTATTTATGACAGTTAGGTTGTATATCTTTCGTCGGCGAACTTCTGTATGGATGGAAACGTTGGTAAGAGTGTTATGTTGTTTTCGATATTTGGCACGCGTACAAAGAGTAAAATATGGCAGGCAGGTAGGTATTTAATCAACGTAGCACTGGGGAAAAAAAAGGTTATTGACGACCGTTCTGATCAACCTCGAAGTGAAAGATCCGAAATCAACATCACGCAATTTTCAATCACGGTCAGATGAAGAGGTATCACCTGAGCTGGCACCTCACTCAGCAAATTTCCACATTAAACCAACGTGAGTACATTTAATGCCACGACAGATGCGTGCACCAGTTTACCTTGTACACGGCAGACCAACCGGTATAGTGGTTATGGTGTTAGCCTCTAGATCGGAAGGTTCCTAGTTCGAATCCAGGTCCGGGCATGGTTGTTTGTAAGCGTATGGTGTAGAGGCGGCTCGTGCACCTTAAATATATAGTGGCCGAAAGTCCTCACGATGGATTGGTGTGGAAGTTTGGAGAGTGGGGTGCCAGCTCAGGTGTTGCTTCGTCATCTGACCGTGGTTCAAAATTACGAGGTGTTGTCCTCGGATCTTTCCCTTGAGGGACTGATCCCGGACCGTCGTCAATAGCCCGTTGTGTTGCTCTAGTACGACGTTAACTAAAATTATAATTACCATTTACCCATTGTGTGTCTCCAAAGTGATGTTAATTAAAATACCAACTCAAGGCATGCTGTAGCAGAGACCAACCGGTATAGTGGTTATGGTGTTAGCCTCTAGATCGGAAGGTTCCTGGTTCGAATCCAGGTCCGGGCATCGTTGTTTGTAGGCGTATTATGTAGAGGCGGCTGGTGCACCTTAAATCTATAGTGGCCGAAAGTCCTCACGATGGATTGGTGTGGAAGTTTGGAGAGTGGGGTGCCAGCTCAGGTGTTGCTTCGTCATCTGACCGTGGTTAAAAACAACGAGGTATTGTCCTCGTATCTTTCCCTTAAGGGGCCAACCAACCGGTATAGTGGATAAGGTGTTAGCTTCTAGATCGGAAGGTTCCTGGTTCGATCCAGGTCCGGGCATGGTTGTTTGTAAGCGTATGTTGTAGAGGCGGCTGGTGCACTTTAAATCTATAGTGGTCGAAAGTCCTCACGTTGGGTTGTCCTGGAAGTTTGGAGAGTGGGATGACAGCTCAGGTGTTGCTTCGTCATCTGACCGTGGTTCAAAATTACGAGGTGTTGTCCTCGGATCTTTCCATTACGGGACTGATCCCGGACCGTCGTCAATAGCCCGTAGTGTAGCTCTAGTACGACGTTAACTAAAATTACCATTACCCTTAAGGGATTGACGCCGGATCGTTGTCAATAGGACGTTGTGTTGCTATAGTACGACGTTAACTAAAAATTACCAAATTATTTACCAGTAGCAAGTTAAGTATTTAATTAACGCCCGCGCAGTGAAGTAACACAACGTGAGATTGGTGACGGTTCGGTATCCAACCTGAATGGAAAGATTAGAGGACAGCACCACGTAATTCTGAAACACGGTCAGATGACGAGGTCACACCGGAGTTTGTACCCCAAACTTCTGGCTATAGTAGAAAGGTCGTTCCTAGTAGATGCGTCTGATCTTTGCCCTAGGGGATTGATCCCGGACAGTAGTTAATAGCCCGTTGTGTTGCTCTATAACGACGTTAATTAGTAAATTACCACTTACCAATCGAAATCGCTAACCTCCAGTTGCTAATCCGATGCTCTTCCAACGGGACTTCTAGTTGTCCTCACGTGTGTTGTAATGGTAATTTTAGTTAACGTCGTACTAGAGCAACACAACGGGCTATTGACGACGGTCCGGAATCAGTCCCTTAAAGGAAAGATTCGAGGACAACACCTCGTAATTTTGAACCACGGTCAGATGACGAAGCAACACCTGAGCTGGCACCCCACTCTCCAAACTTCCACGCCAACCCAACGTGAGGCACGTGTGTGTGGTGTGGATGGTAATTGGTAATTTTAGTTAACATCGTACTAGAGCAACACAACGGGCTATTGACGACGGTCCGGGATCAGTCCCTTAAGGGAAAGATTTGAGGACAACACCTCGTAATTTTGAGTGTGGTGTGGAAGTTTGAAGAATGGGGTTTGTTGGAGGGTTGCGAGTTAGAAACTAGGTCCAGCCAAAGTCCGTCATGTACAGGGGATGGTTCACCTTAAATCTGTCGCAGCCTCGAATGTCCTCACTTTGATGTGGTTTGAAAGTTTGGAGAATGGTTTGATAGCTCAAGTGTTCATGTCGTCATCTGACCACTTTGTTAAATGCAAGGTGGTTGTCCTCAATCTTTCACTTCTTGACCATCGTCAAGAGCCCGTTGTGCTGTTGCAGTGGGATGTTAATTAAATTACCTACCTACCTAATCACTGGCTATAGTAGAGGTAAGGTAATTTTTACTACCGTCGTACTGGTGCAACAAAACAGACTATTGACAACGGTCCGGGACCAATCCCTCCAGGGAAATATCTGAGAATGTATACATAATTACGTGGTGTTGTCTTCGGATCGTTCCCTTTGGGATCGATCGCAGACCGTCGTCACTAGCCCGTTGTGTCGCTCTAATACGACGTTTATTAAAATACCAAAAATACCGAAAATTTATACGGGAAATGAGTTTTGTCGCACAAACACCTCTATCTTCTCACCTACATTAATATATTTAGTAGTCTAAAGTTTTTCTCGGCGTGATTGTTATAACTTTCAAGGTACAACTACTGTACCGATCGTAGTCGAAAGTCTCTCTTGGCTTGATTCTCATAATTTGCAAGGTACAAATGCTTTACCACAGCCACTGTCTAAATTCTTTCTTGGCATGATTCTTATAACTTTGAAGGTACAACTGCTGTACCTGTGGTAGGCTAAAGTCTCTCTTGGCATATTCGTATAATTTTCAAGATACGAATGACTTACCAGTCATTGTCTGAATTCTGTCTTGGCATGATTCTAATAACTTTCAAGGCAAAACTGATGTTCCGAACTTTGTCTAAAGTCTTTCTTAGCGCGATTGTAATAACTTTCAAGGTATAACTGCTGTACCGGCCGTTGTCTAAATTCTTTGTTGGTGCAATTCTTATAACTTTCAATGTACAACTGCTGTATCGGCTGTTGTCTAAATTCTCTCTTGGCACGATTCTCATAATTTTCTAGGTTCAAATGCTTTACTAGCCACTGTCTAAATTCTTTCTTGGTATGATTCTTATAACTTTCAAGGTACAACTGCTGTTCCGGCTTTTGTCTAAAGTCTATCTTGGCACGCTTCTAATAATTTTGACGGTACAACTGATGTAACGAACGTAGTCTTAAAGTCAACCTTATCAGAAAATACCTCTACTAGTTGTAGAAAAAGTGATACTGTCGGTCATTTACCCTTCAAATTGATTTTCACGGGATATCCATCAAGATCAATTTTGCTTTTGACAGTTGGTATGATGTTTTAATTTACGTCGCACTGGATTATTTTACTATTGATGGGATACATCAGTAAGTTCTAGCCGACATTTTTACTTTATTTTTACGATACTTTTATGACGAGACAAGGATATGGTTACTTTTCTTTTAATGACGATATAACTCGTCCATTAAGCTCTACCTGGTTATGCTAATAACGAGATAAAAACAACTCCACCAGGAGACTTAAAAATTTCCAAATTCTTTCAAAGACTACAGTTCCATGCCTGACAGGTTGACTTCAGGGATCAAATCCCGACAGAATCATAAAGACCGGAATATTCAAAAGAGGATAAGTGTTAATAATTGATTCCATCATCGGAATTCAACCGAAGCTTGCTAGAGCACTATCTACGCGCCAAGAATAATTACCAGAAAGCTATGTAGGGGCTCAGGCATGATTTATTAATACATGCATGCTCGCTTAAGGACTCTTTGCCTGTCGGAATATAACGGATTCAGCACTAAACTTTCTGAATCGTGCTGTAAATTTGGCTCGTATCTATGCGCGTGTGATATTAGATGACTCTGCAAATAATTATAAGGGGCGTATCGTAAAATTGTGTTTACTTAGTGAAGTTGTAGGTCTGAAGTTGTCTAATTGAAGGCATGCGTGTATTTTAACTATGTCGCGGTGGAGAAACATAACGGGGTATTGGCGACGGTCCGGGACCAACCCCGAAGGGAAAGACTGAAGGACAACACCGCATAATTTTGAATCTGATGACGAGATAAAAACCTGTGCTGGTATCCCAATCTCCAAACTTCTACGCCACGCCAACTAGAGGACATTTGAGGTCACGACATATTTCACATGCACCAGCACCCTTCGTACACGACGGTCTATGTTGAATTTGAACTCGCTACCTCCCATCGTTTCTAGTCCGTCGCTCTTCCAACTGGGGCCGACTAATCGGTATAGTGGTTAAGGTGTTAACCTCTAGATCGGAAGATCCTGGTTCGAATCCGGGCCCGGGCATGGATGTTTGTAAACGTATGGTGTAGAGGCGGTTGGTGCACCTTAAATCTGTCGTGGCCGAAAGTCCTCACGTTGGGTTGGCGTGGAAGTTTGGAGAGTGGGGTGCCAAATCAGGTGTTGCTTCGTCATCTGACCGTGGTTCAAAATTACGAAGTTTTGTCCTCGGATCATTCCCTTAAGGGACTGATCCCGGACCGTCGTCAATAGCCCGTTGTGTTGCTCTAGTACGACGTTAACAAAAATTGCCAATTGACAACTTCCAACTGGGCTATCGTGGTCCTGGAATAGGGCTCTAAGTATACTAGATGTTAATGGTAATTTTAGTTAACGTCGTAATAGAGCAACACAACGGGCTATTGATGACGGTCCGGGATCAGTCCCTTAAGGGAAAGATTCGAGGACAACACCTCGTAATTTTGAACCACGGTCAGATGACGATGTTAATGGTAATTTCAGTTAACGTCGTACTAGAGCAACACAACGGGCTGTTGACGACGGTCCGGGATCAGTCCATTAAGTGAAAGATGCGAGGACAACACCTCGTAATTTTGAACCACGGTCAGATGACGAAGCAACACCTGATCTGGTACCCCACTCTCCAAACTTCCACACCAACCCAACGTGAAGACTTTCGGCCACGACAGATTTGAGGTGCACCAGCCTCCTCTACACCATACGTTTACAAACATCCATGCCCGGGCCTGGATTCGAACCAGGAACCTTCCGATCTAGAGGCTAACACCTTAACCACTATACCGGTTGGTCGGCTGGTCAGATGACGAAGCAATAGCTGAACTCTAAGTATACTAGAAGATACATGCTATTGTTTATTCATCATTTTATTTAAATGTTATTATTTTATATGGAATTTAATATTTTTGCTATTATTTTGATTACGGAAATATTGCCCCTGGGCAACTTCTGAATAAAATTACTTATGGTAGTAACGATCACCTATTCAATTTTCACTCTCCGGATTGAATATTTTGTTGTGTTGTTCAAATGCGACGCAAATTCAATCACCTCTACAGTGTCACTGGGTTCAGTTTTCCAGAGTGGTCATCTTGTCCTACTCAAGAGCCGCATTGCAAGCAATTAATGATACTGGAAACCCATATTCTGCAGCCATTGCGAATTGCCTGTCTATCTTATGTTTTCTGTATCGTAATAATAAGACTAATTGCCAGTAGTGGATATACCAGCCCACTGCGGCATAGAGGGTAATGAAAAAGCTGACCTGCCTGCCTAAAAAGAGGCAGCGATTACTCTAACTGTAAATGATTAAATCCCTTTTTATAATGTAAGGACAATCATTAAATCAATTTTTAAGAAGAACTTGGTAAAAGATCTTTCAGAAAATAATTCCCAGAAATCCTGGTGGAGAAAAATCCCAAATCTTTCTGACTGGCCTAGAAAGAAAGCACTAGCAGAATTCCGCCTCGCTACTGGCCACGACTGCCTTGCAAGACATTTACATCGCATAGTCATCTTTGGCGATCCACGCTGCAAGCTCTGCAACATTCAGGAACTCGTGGACTATACACACCTGCGACCCTGTCCTGCGCTCTCCGCTACAACTTTGTGGGAACGATACTGGGAAGCGAGGGTCCGAATGGGTCCATAGACTTTCTTCTGTTGCCTTTTTTTAATATTGCTTTTGTTCTGTTGTTCGTCTTCAGTTTTGTCTTTTGTACCCGCCATTGGAAATAAAATTTTATAAAACTTTCATTCCAATAGAGGTTCCTTAAATATGCAAGGCATCATCGGTTAAGATCGGATCACTGTTTTAAAATACGTCACAGTTCCGAGCAAAACCAACCTCGAAGAAACAAACAACGTCACAGGGAGACGCATTTTAAAACCATCTGCCTCCACGAACATTCCACTCTTCCCCAGCGACCTTCGAAAACCCCAGTCACGAACAGGAGCGCAAAAGAACCCATTCCTACACCCACCCACCCCGTTTGTCTTCCGTCAGAGCCTCGTCGCGTACGTGATTATGTCACAATTCCCCTCTACTTCTGACAAACAAGTCAATTCCGTGCGTCATTCAAATTGTCACTTGAAGACGGGGCTTTTGCTTGGTTTTGCGGTTTAGGGTTCGCAGTTGCGGCAGTAGGGGGGCCCCCTGAGGCCTATTTGGGATGATCGGAACGTTCCCGTTTTCCGGGGAAATAAACGGGAGTTATATTTTCTCCCGGTTAAGAGGAAAAGGGCGGAATAAGACGGTTGTGTCATTCGATTTTGCTGTTTTGTTCTGAACGGGTGTGGAAAAGAATATGTTTTAGAAAAGGCTTTAGGTTGTGCGTGCGTGAGTAGGTTTTGGTATATTTAACCCTTTATATGAGGTTAGAAAGGATGAGGTCCGAAGGTGTATGTTGGTTGGAGTATATTTTTCTGCTTAACCCTTTAGAGTTATAAAAGGGTTTAGAAAATAGCTTTATGTTTGAGCAAGTTTCAATATATTTTTAATCACTTTTAAACATGGTTAGCAAGAGTTTTTATCAATGCACTAGGTTGCGTAGGTATAAGTATGTTTTCTAAACCCGTTAGTAAGTATTAAAAGGAAGAGGTTTTAGAAGGAGATTTTAAGTTGTGTGTTGAGTAAGATGGAAAATATTTGTCTTCTTAAGCCTTTAGAGTTAGAAATGGTTTAAGAAAATGGCTTTATGTTTGAGTATAAGCATGAAAGTATTTCTCTCGCCTTTAAATACAGTCAGCGAAGAGTTTTCAGCAATGGAATCAGGTTGAACAGATTCAAGTAAGTTTTCTTCTTAACCTTTTAATAGGTTTAGAAAGGAAGATATTTCAAAAAGTTGTTTTAAGTTGTGTGTGTGAATATATAGGTTGAATTAATATATTTTTTACCTAACTCTTTACACATAGGACTATGAAGGAAGAAGATTCAGAAAACAGTTTCAAGCTGTGTTTGTTCGGATCTTTTTCTTAAGAAATAATCCCTGAAAAACGCCAATAGCCCGTTGAGGTACTCCAGTGCGACTTTAATTAATTACCATTACCATGCAGCGTGATAATTCAGAGATATTCGTTATAAGATGTCCCTTTAGTAAGGCAATGGATAATTAAAACCTAATGAGACCCAACCGGGGGAAGAATACACTATCAAAATACCTTAATTTATAACCATAGACTACACTCACCATTAAATAATTACATCATGTAAACACACCTATTACAAATCCATCTAAGTACCCCTCAGTCGTCTGGCGGTCACGTTTAAATTTAAATAATCCAAAGCGATCTTCAAAGCTTAGGTCGATGTAGAAGTTAATGGAAATGTAATTCGCAGCGACTTGTCCCGGTATAAAGAGTATCAACTTTCCCGGAGTATGGTAAAGTGATTCTTTTACGAGGTCATTAGAGCGCCATAGAACCTGGCCCTAAATGTGATACATTTGAATAATGGTGATGGCTTTCCATGGAAAGGATTCTGTGGTCTTCTATTATGGAATAAATTACAATGGAAATCATTGGTGGGTGGTATCTAAAGTAAAGTCGTTTGGAGTCTTATCGAAAATGGAGATTGAGCTTTAAAGAAATGTTTGTTCTGGTTTTGTTCAATTTCAGATTTAGTTGATGATACACTCTGGTGAAGGTATGTATTTGGTTTAATGCAGTATTTAAGAAATAGATGGGGTCGTTGTGGCTCAAAAGGTATGGCCACTGCGCTGCAGCATTCGAGTTCTAGGCCGTGCAGGTTCCAATCTTGTCAGGTGCATTCCTCCATGGGTGTATTTCTCTCTTTCGTGTCAGTAAAAATTTACACTGTGTGTGTGTCTGTTTCTTACTTGATATTGTATGTCGTGTGTCTGTTTCTTACTTGATATTGCATGTCTTGTGTCTGGCTTATCTTGGCCAAATATGGACGAGGTGCAATAAATTCCCATGGCAACCAACAAACCAATCAAAATATAGATTATTCTCCGGAGATTATGAGTAAGCTTGGCTAAGGGAAAAAATATGGAGGCCATAATGACATCAATAATTTGCTGAGGTAAGTATTTTATTTAACAACGCACTAGAGCAACATAACGGGCTATTGGCGACAGTTCGGTATTAATCCCAAAGGATGTTAATGGTAATGGTAATTTGAGTTAACGTCTTACTAGAGCAACACAACGGGCTATCGACGACGGTCCGGGATCAGTCCCTTAAGGGAAAGATCCGAGGACAGCACCTCGTAATTTTGAGCCACGGTCAGATAACGAAGCAACACCTGAGCTGGCACCCCACTCTCCAAACTTCCACACCAACCCAACGTGAGGACTTTCGTCCACGACAGATTGAAGGTGCACCAGCCGCCTCTACACCATACGTTTACAAAATATCCATGCGTGGACCCGGATTCGAACCAGGAACCTTCCGATCTAGCGGCTAACACCTTAATCCCAAAGGAAAAATTCCGAGGACAACAACAAGAATTTCGTACCACGGTTAGTTGACAAGGACAACACCTGAGCCAGCTTCCCACTCTCCACACATCCACACACACAAAAAAACGTGAGGTTATTGAGGTTATTTGAGGTTATGACGACTTTAACTACAGCTGCACTAGACCCCTTTGTACACGACGGTCTTTGGTTGGTATCAAACTCGCAACCCTCGTTGCTAATCCGGTGCTCTTCCACCCGTTCTAAAACGACCCATTAATTTGTCTAGAGCAGTGCCTTGTGACGTAAATTCAGTCACCTAATCAAACCCCACGATCAGAGGAGGTCTTTGCAGCCCAGTTGGTAGAATCGCAGATTAGTACCAGTAGGTTGATAGCTGAAGTTAACTTGCTTCGCGCACTGCAACAACACATCGACGGTTCGAGATCCATCACTACATGAAAGACTCGATGAAGAAGACTCGTCATTTTGAACCACCACATGATGAGGTCAACTCTTTAGCTGGCGTCCCGATGGATGCTGAGAATAATTATCGAGGTAGGTGTTTTAATTAGCCGCACAACGGGCTATTGGTGACGGTCCGGAATGAAACCAGAAGGGAAAGAACCGATAACAGCACCACGTACTTTTGAAACTCGTTCAGATGACGAGGTCACAGCTGAACTGGCATCCCAATATCCAAACTTCCACATCACGCCAACGTGAGGACATCTAATCCAAGGTTCTTGCTGGGGAACCTAGCCCAGTACGAGCTTTAATCCTATATCTGGATACATAAGACATGATAATAAAACATAAATATATATAAGAGTTGGTCAAAATTGAAAAATGCTCTGGATTAAATTGGAATATCAATACATACAGTACAAAATCAAAATACAAATACAAATACAAGGAGAGTGGGAGGCAGGTAAAGGCAGGGGTGTCCGTCAATTTCCAGCAAGAGAGAGCCCGTAAATCAGAAGTCGATCAATAGATGGCGTTGTTCATCGGAGAGTTCTCCGCGACTGGATCCAAGGGATTCGCCGCTGTTGGTTCCAAAAGGGTCGTTCTAAGGACGGCGCTGGTCAGCTCAGGTAGGACAACTGTCAATCAAACGTGAGGACATTTGAGGCCACGAAAGATTTAACGTGAGCCATCTCCCTTTGTACACGACAGTCTTTGGTTGGTTTTGAACACGTAGCTCTCCGGATGCAAATACGACACACTTCAAACCGGTCTGCCGTGGCACTCAATTCTTCAAGAGGAGGCTCAATTCCAAGAACCCCCTCTTGCAAACCTACACTGTTCTCGTGAGCCGCGTAATCCGGTTAGAAGGAATAACTGATTAGTGAGAGTAGAGTTGCGAGTTTGATTTAAAGCTAAGACTGACGTGGGCAAATAAGACTGGAGCACGTTAACTCTGCCGTGGCCTCAAATGTCCTCACGTTGGCGTTTTGCAAGAGTATGGAGGATGGGGTGCCATCTCAAGTGTGATCTCGTCAACTGACTAAGGTTCAAAATTATATGGTTTTTGTCTTGGGAACTATCCCTTCGTTCCAAATCCTAGATAAAGATTCGCAAACCACTGCAAAAATAATCCTTTGATGCCGAACAGCTGCCACGAGGCTAGATTCCAAACTGTCTCTGGTAGCCCGGTGTGTTACTCCAGTGCGATGTTACTTGCAACACCTCCCTGTCTTCTAGTTATCTGCGAAACCCATCAACAGTTACACCTCAACAACGTGTAGCAACGAAGTCGTTACACAACCCATTCACAAAAGGCTTCTTTCCAAACCAAATACAGATTCGCAAACCACCGCAAAAATAATCCTTTGATGCCGAACAGCTGCCTTCGAGGCTAGATTCCAAACTGTCTCTAGTAGCCCGTTGTGTTGCTTCAGTGCGACTTTACTTGCAACACCTCCCTGTCTTCTACTTACCTGCAAATCCCATCAACAGTCACACCCCAACAACGTCCAACAACGAAGTCTTTGCACCACCCATTCACAAAAGTCTTCTTTCCAAATCAAAATAAAGATTCGCAAAACCACCGCAAAAATAATCCTTTGATGCCGAACAGCTGCCTTCGAGGCTAGATTCCAAACTGTCTCTAGTAGCCCGTTGTGTAGCTCCAGTGCGATGTTACTTGCAACACCTCTCTGTCTTCTAGTTATCTACGAATCCCATGAACAGTCACACCCCAACAACATGAGCAACGAAGTCGTTACACCACCCATTCACAAACGGCTTCTTTCCAAACCAAAATAAAGATTCGCAAACCACCGCAAAAATAATCCTTTGATGCCGAACAGCTGTCGTTGAGGCTAGATTCCAAACTGTCTCTAGTACTACGTTGTTTTGCTCCAGTGTGACTTTACTTGCAACACCTCCCTGTCTTCTAGTTACCTGCAAATTCCATCAACAGTCACACGCCAACAACGTGTAGCAACGAAGTCGTTACACCACCCATTCACAAAAGGCTTCTTTCCAAACCAAAATAAAGATTCGCAAACTGCCTTCGAGGCTAGATTCCAAACTGTCTCTAGTAGCACGTTGTGTTGCTCCAGTGCGACTTTACTTGCAACACCTCCCTGTCTTCTAGTTACCTGCAAATTCCATCAACAATCACACGCCAACAACGTGTAGCAACGAAGTCGTTACACCACCCATTCACAAACGGCTTCTTTCCAAACCAAGATAAAGATTCGCAAACCTCCGCAAAAATAATCCTTTGATGCCGAACAGCTGCCTTCGAGGCTAGATTCCAAACTGTCTCTAGTAGTCCGTTGTGTTACTCCAGTGCGATGTTACTTGCAACACCTCCCTGATTTCTAGTTATCTGCGAATCCCATCAACAGTCACACCCCAACAACGTGTAGCAACGAAGTCGTTACACCACCCATTCACAAAAGTCTTCTTTCCAAACCAAGATAAAGATTCGCAAAACCACCGCAAAAATAATCCTTTGATGCCGAACAGCTGCCTTCGAGGCTAGATTCCAAACTGTCTCTAGTAGTCCGTTGTGTTACTCCAGTGCGATGTTACTTGCAACACCTCCCTGATTTCTAGTTATCTGCGAATCCCATCAACAGTCACACACCAACAACGTGTAGCAACGAAGTCGTTACACCACCCATTCACAAAAGTCTTCTTTCCAAACCAAGATAAAGATTCGCAAACCACCGCAAAAATTATCCTTTGATGCCAAACAGCTGCCTTCGAGGCTAGATTCCAAACTGTCTCTAGTAGCCCGGTGTGTTGCTCCAGTGCGATGTTACTTGCAACACCTCCCTGTCCTCGAGTTATCTTCGAATCCCATCAATAGTAACACACCAACAACGTGTAGCAACGAAGTCTACACCAGGCATTCACAAAAGTCTTCTTTCCAAACCAAGATAAAGATTCGCATACCACCGCAAAAATAATCCTTTGATGCCGAACAGCTGCCGTCGAGGCTAGATCACGTGACGTCTTTGTTCCAATTGAAAGAAACGGAATGTGTGTTGGAGGTTAAGAGGTTACCACCGGGGAACATTCTCCATTAAATGCTTCTCCATTAAATGCTTATGGAGGAACCCAACGGGGCATGCAAGCAGGAATGCGATTGAAAGGCGAGATTCGATTCAATGGCCACACCTCCAACAAAGCGGCGTTGTTGTTGAATGACGTTTAGTACAGAGCGTGAGTAATGTACTGTGATTTGCCTCATTCGTCGCTAATGGGAATTCATTAATGATTTGGAACTTGCGTATGGGTGGTGGGATTTGTAACAGGAAACATAGGGGAGGGCATGGACTAGAAAGGCAAATATCCGATCGTAAAAATAACAATGCATCGATTCGGTTGAATCAGTTTGATGGGCATCATTCACGTATTTTGAAAAGTTACATCGCTCTTGTAGAAAAATTACTTTAAAACTCGTTTCATTTTCAGGGTTATTCAAAAAGATGGACCCAATTTAATTAATTTGTATTTAATGAAGTATAAATTGGACATGAACAAAGTACAAAATTATGAAAAGAGGAAATTTCAAAGTTTTTTAAGACGTTATAGATGTTCGCCAACTGTGGAGCTATTTGCAACGGTACGGAATAAAAAGACACCGATAACAACTGTGATTTGCCTCATTCGTCGCTAATGGGAATACATTAATGATTTGGAACGTGCGTATGGGTGGTGGGATTTGTAACAGGAAACATAGGGGAGGGCATGGACTAGAAAGGCAAATATCCGATCGTAAAAATAACAAGGCATCGATTCGGTTGAATCAGTTTGATGGGCATCATTCACGTATTTTGAAAAGTTGCATCGCTTTTGTAGAAAATTACTTTAAAACTCGTTTTATTTTCAGGGTTATTCAAAAAGATGGACCCAATTTCATTAATTTGTATTTAATGAAGTATAAATTGGACATGAACAAAGTACAAAATTATGAAAAGAGGAAATTTCAAAGTTTTTTAAGACGTTATAGATGTTTGCCAACTGTGGGGCTATTTGCAACTAGTGATGCAAAAATCCCGGGAATTTTGGAAGAGGGGAATAAACACGGGAATTTTGGGGAATAAACTCGGAACTTTGGGGAACATTGGGAATAAACTAAACCAACCATTTTTTCACATTGTGTGGCTTCTTTTGGTTTGATGCTAAGTAACTACAAAGAGAAAACCGTATATACATAAAACTACAACCTGGAAAATTGTTTCAATAAAATTTAAATATTCTTTTTTTTTTTTGGGGGGGGGGAATATCGGTTTATTTTTATTGTATAAACAACATCAGCATTTATATCCAAATCCAGATGAATGTTGATGTGATGGTTTTGTTCCGAGACCTAGCAGCAAAAAATAAGATGAATGTTTGCATCAAAAACAATACTTTTGTAAACATTTCACATTATCTTTATATAAAGCAGTTACAATTTACTCTCTACTTTACTGATGATTCAATTTGGCACCGGCACTTGTAAGCCTTTTATGAGGGATGATCAATTTGCATAAACCAAGATGACAATATAAATAGGAAACAGCCAATCCAGAGAATTATATTCAAAGGTTCAGAATATATAGTCAGAACTATGCAAAAGTTTGAATGCACACAAGAATTCATTTAAAAAGTTTGTTCTTATGATTCATTGAGACAAAAGATTTAGCTCAAAAATATTGTTTTCGCATGCGCCTATTAGTACTAGTAATACCCACAAAATCTCATTAATATTTACCTTTCAATTTTTGTAAATTGCACAAGATGGCAAAATTTAGGCATAAATAATATTCTATTTATTTAAGACGAAAATTTTCTAAAATTGAAATGGTCAATGCAAACAATTGTTAAAGCCCGCCAAAAGAGTACACGTTTGAAGTTGCTGTTATGAACTATTTGGGAGTTTCAAAAAAAAATTATTGTTTTAAAATTTTCCAGACAAAACATTAAAAATTTTCAAAATTCCCGAAATTTCAAAATTTACGGAAGTTTTCAAAATTTCCTTCCCAAAAAACCGAGTTTATTCCCGGGAATAAACCAGGTTTTTTCCACCCTTTGCAACACTGTTTGCAACTGTACGGAATAAGAAGATACCGATAACAACAACTGGTAATTTTGAACCACGGATAGACGATGAGAACATCACCCTTCTCGAAACTTCTCCACCACGCCAATGCGATGACATTTGAGGCACCGACAAATTTTACATGCACCATGCTCTTTTGTACACGATGGTATTTGGTTTGATTTCGAAATCCTATTCTCTACCAACCGGGTTACACACATACTCCATTTTTTTCCGTTGGTAGGTAAGTATTTAATTTACCGTCGCATTAGAACAATACAACGGAGGATTGGTGATGGTCCGAGATCAAACCCGAAGTGAATGAACAGAGGACAACACCACGTAATTCTAAACCACGGTCAGACGACGAGGTCACACCGGAATCTGCACCGCCATACTAGGGATTAGGGATGCGACATCGATAGCAAAACATCGATGTTTTTAAAATTCAGTGTATTTAAACTTTTTTCAACATTTATTAAAACTGGTTTAGCAACTTGTGATGCTACATCGACAGGAAAACATCGATGGTGATAATACATCGCCCCCAAACCATCGATGTTTTTAAAATTCAGTGTATTTAAACTTTTTCCCCCATTTCTTAAAACTGGTTAAGCAACTAGTGATGCGAAAATCGGCTCCATTACATCCATGTCTTTTTCTAAAACATCTATGTTTAGAAAACATCGACATCGATGTCACATCCCTTCTTTCAGACCCTTCACCTTTGGTCACTTTGGTCTAAAAGTATGTTCAATTTGCTGATTATGAAAATTATGCTACTTGGTTATTTTTAAAATTTTTATAACGGTACTTTTTTCATTTAAAAATAAAACATCGACAACGTAAAAACATCGACAAGTATAAACATCGATGTTACCAAAACATCGACCCCAATACATCGATGTTAAATACATCGATGTTTTTTAAAAAACATCGATGTTTTGAAACCATCGACATCGATGTCGCATCCCTACTAGGGATGCGATATCGATGTCGTCTGTCGATGTTTTATAAAAAAAACATCGATTTATTAGAGCCGATGTTTTTTAACTTCAATGTTTACACTTGTCGATGTTTTATTTTTATATAAAAAAGTACCATTATAAAAATTTAAAAAAAAAAAAAAAACTAATTACATAATTTTCATAATCAGCAATTTTAACATACTGTTAGACCAAAGTGGACAAGGGTGAAGGGTCTGAAAAGTAGGGATGCGACATGAATGTCGATGTTTTCTAAACATCGATGCTGTGCAAAAACATTGATGTATTTACCACCGATTTATTGGAGCCGATGTTTGTTTAATATCAATGTTTTATCATTGTTGATGTTTTTACGTTGTCGATGTTTTATTTTTGAATGAAAAAAAAAACATAGTAAAAAATAAGGAAAATAACCTTTCAACTAAGTATTTGTCAGTGTTGGCGACATCTTTCCCATCAGAAATAGTTTTTTCTCTAACTGGTGGGATAGATAGGTACAAAAGAAGTCGGCTAAAGGTGGAGATTAAATGTTAACAAACTTATTTTTTTACAAACTGTAAATAACAAATATTGGGGCAGATAATAATTATAGTCCCCAATATTTTTTATATACAGCACAAAAAGAAAGAAAAAAACGTTTGTTGTGTTCCCCTCCCCATAAGTTGATAAATAATTAATAATAACAAACAATAATTATAGTTATGTATTTACCTAATTATACCTATAGTTAGTAGTATCTATGTCAAATTATTGTTAACAATTTTTTTTATGTCACTCAATTTGAAATTAAAAGATTTGTTAATTGTACATATTAATTATTTTGACTTTGTTTTGAAAGTTAAAAAAAGTCTTAGTTTTAAATTAATAAACAAAACGAATGAGAAATTAAATCTCCCCCCCCCCCTCCTCAGGCGAACATTAATGTTTGGTAATGGTAATTTTAGTTAATGTCGTACTAGAGCAACACAACGGGCTATTGACGACGGTCCGGGATCAGTCCCTTAAGGGAAAGAACCGAGGACAACACCTCGTAATTTTGAACCACGGTCAGATGACGATGTTAATGGTAATTTTAGTTAACGTCGTACTAGAGCAACACAACGGGCTATTGACGACGGTCCGGGATCAGTCCCTTAAGGGAAAGATCCGAGGACAACACCTCGTAATTTTGAACCACGGTCAGATGACGAAGCAACACCTGAGCTGGTACCCCACTCTCCAAACTTCCACACCAACCCAACGTGAAGACTTTCGGCCACGACAGATTTAAGGTGCACCAGCCTCCTCTACGCCTTACGCTTACAAACATCCATGCCCGGACCCGGATTCGAACCAGGAACCTTCCGATCTAGAAGCTAACACCTTTACTACCAGACCGGTTGGTCGGCTTTGAAGGAATAAATATGCCTGCTATATCCAAATATATAATCCATTTTATATACACGATTGGAATAGCAACGGTTAGTTACCAGCAAAGATCAGAAGATGACGCTACGGAATTTTGTACAACGGTCAAATGACGAGGTCACACGTGAGCTGGCACCCCACTCTCCAAACTTCCATACCACGCCAACGTGATTAAATTGTTTCAAATTATTTAGCAAATTAGTTGGTCTCAAACTCAATTCAAGTGAACAGCAAAGATAAAACCGTATTCAAGCAATTGGTTAATAACGTAAAAGCTTTTAAAAATGGCTAATAAATCATAAAAGAAGATAAACAGATTTTTTGTTATTTCAGTAGAACAAAACATCCACCATCATGAGTGCAAAAGTAAAGAAGAGGGAAAAACCCCGAGTTTTTCTTACGATATTTTTGAATATTCTAACGCATAACCTGTAAGAGACTGAATTAGAAAAACGAGAAGTGTGACAACCTTTTTTAAAGAACCTTTAAATTCGCTATTCCCATTATGTTTACTTTTATAGAGTTGATGGTTAACCTTTCGGTTTCATCGAAACACCTCTACATACCACTTTGATCCGCTCGTTTTATAATCTTTATTAGTCAGTTCTTCAGGATTTTTCTTGAAAAATCTCACGAAATGACACTACAATACGCGTCTGCAAGTTTGAAACCACAATACGTGTCTACGAATTCGACATTATAATAAATGTCTGCAAGTTTGACACTACATCTACATTTCCACAAATTTTACACTACAATACTTGTCTACAAATTTGACTCTGCACATAGATGTATGCAAGCATGACCTTACACTACGTGTCACATATACGTAGTACAATTCCAAGTTCGCTTTACGCACAAAACGTCTTTTAAAGACGTACGTTAGGTAGAATTTACTGGCGTAATGTTACGTAAACGTTGTACGTTTAGCATTTTGTACGATTTAAGTACGTTTATTAGTAATTTCTTCAGGATTTTACTTGAAAAATCTCACGAAATAACACTACAATAGGCGCCTACAAGTTTGGCACCACAACACGTATCTACGAATTTGACACCACAGTACGTGTCTACGAATTCGACATTATAATAAATGTCTGCAAGTTTGACACTACATCTACATTTCCACAAATTTTACACTACAATACTTGTCTACAAATTTGACTCTGCACATAGATGTATGCAAGCATGACCTTACACTACGTGTCACATATACGTAGTACAATTCCAAGTTCGCTTTACGCACAAAACGTCTTTTAAAGACGTACGTTAGGTAGAATTTACTGGCGTAATGTTTCGTAAACGTTGTACGTTTAGCATTTTGTACGATTTAAGTACGTTTATTAGTAATTTCTTCAGGATTTTACTTGAAAAATCTCACGAAATAACACTACAATACGCGCCTACAAGTTTGGCACCACAACACGTATCTACGAATTTGACACCACAGTACGTGTCTACGAATTCGACATTATAATAAATGTCTGCAAGTTTGACACTACATCTACATTTCCACAAATTTTACACTACAATACTTGTCTACAAATTTGACTCTGCACATAGATGTATGCAAGCATGACCTTACACTACGTGTCACATATACGTAGTACAGTTCGAAGTGCGCTTTACGCACAAAACGTCTTTTAAAGACGTACGTTAGGTAGAATTTACTGGCGTAATGTTACGTAAACGTTGTACGTTTAGCATTTTGTACGATTTAAGTACGTTTATTAGTAATTTCTTCAGGATTTTACTTGAAAAATCTCACGAAATAACACTACAATAGGCGCCTACAAGTTTGGCACCACAACACGTATCTACGAATTTGACACCACAGTACGTGTCTACGAATTCGACATTATAATAAATGTCTGCAAGTTTGACACTACATCTACATTTCCACAAATTTTACACTACAATACTTGTCTACAAATTTGACTCTGCACATAGATGTATGCAAGCATGACCTTACACTACGTGTCACATATACGTAGTACAATTCCAAGTTCGCTTTACGCACAAAACGTCTTTTAAAGACGTACGTTAGGTAGAATTTACTGGCGTAATGTTACGTAAACGTTGTACGTTTAGCATTTTGTACGATTTAAGTACGTTTATTAGTAATTTCTTCAGGATTTTACTTGAAAAATCTCACGAAATAACACTACAATAGGCGCCTACAAGTTTGGCACCACAACACGTATCTACGAATTTGACACCACAGTACGTGTCTACGAATTCGACATTATAATAAATGTCTGCAAGTTTGACACTACATCTACATTTCCACAAATTTTACACTACAATACTTGTCTACAAATTTGACTCTGCACATAGATGTATGCAAGCATGACCTTACACTACGTGTCACATATACGTAGTACAATTCGAAGTTCGCTTTACGCACAAAACGTCTTTTAAAGACTTACGTTAGGTAGAATTTACTGGCGTAATGTTACGTAAACGTTGTACGTTTAGCAATTTGTACGATTTAAGTACGTTTATTAGTAATTTCTTCAGGATTTTACTTGAAAAAGCTCACGAAATAACACTACAATACGCGTCTACAAGTTTGGCACCACAACACGTATCTACGAATTTGACACCACAGTACGTGTCTACGAATTCGACATTATAGTAAATGTCTACAAGTTTGACACTACATCTACGTGTCCACAAATTTTACACTACATCTACGTGTCCACAAATTTTACACTACATTACTTGTCTACAAGTTTGACTCTGCACCTAGATGTCTGCAAGCATGACCTTACACTACGTGTCAAATAAACGTAGTGCAGTTCGAAGTACGCTTTACGTATGAAACGTCAAGTAAAGACGTACGTTAGGTAGAATTTACTTACGTAACGTTACGTAAACGTTGTACGTTTAGCATTTTGTACTTTGAAAGTACGAAAGCGTTTCTAAGCACTTCGATAATACAACTTCTGTATTTACAGCTTAAACTGGTATCTTAGGAAATGTAAAATTAATTTTTTAGAGTTAGTTTAGTTATAACCTTTCAAGTGGTTTACAGACGAGATATCTCGTCCATGAAGGTCTGATCATTTTTGCTTATGACGAGATACTTCGTCGATGCAACCACGAGATGGGTTGCCAGATTAAAATATTAACCTGAGCATTTATTTAAGTACAGTCGTTTGCTTGTAGAACTTTCCAATCACCACCCTATTAGACTTATTTGCATTTTCAATCCCAATTCTACATCAAATCCACAAGATTCACACAGTTCCATACCTCATCCAAACACCACAATTCTTAGACACAACAACGATGCGTCCCTAACAAGATTAAGAAACGTAATCCCATTTTCTTAATTGAAAAGAAAGCCTTAGAAGCAAAGAAGACCCTTCAATGCCTTATCCTGTTAAGACGTTGGAGATAGACGGCCCTGGTGGTATAAAAGGGCCAGGGAGGCCCAGGAACGATCGCATTCGTGCATAGCAAAGCGGTTCCTAGTGGTTCTGTTGGCTAGCAATTTCTACAGGAGATTCACAGCGCTCTTTGCGGGTGACTCTTGTGGATTTGGAGATTTTCGAATTTGAGGTAAGTCCTGCTTTGTTCGTTACCTATCTACCTAACCAACCTATCTTAATATCAACCTAAGTGCCGTGATGGCAGTCTCGGATTAGTGTCCGGAGGGTTGCGAATTCAAGACTCATTCCAGCCAAAATACTATTGATTATCAACAACCGAAGTTGGATAATAAATATATAAATACAAAGATTAACGCTAGAGATAAGTCAATTATTTTTAAAGTGTCACTGCAAGGTTAGACGTACCATCACCATAAACTAATGTAGAACAATGGTAGAATTAGCCGAAGTCTATCGCCGAGCTTTTTTACTCTACTTTAGTTAAGTTCAGCGTTTCGTTTTTTGAGGATTCCGGGCGTTTCAAAAATTAAATTAAATTAACGTTACCTATCTACTTAATCAACCTATCTTACCAACCAACCTAAGGGCCGTGATAGCCCAGCTTGACAGTCTTGGACTAATGAGTAGAGAGTTGCGAATTCAAGACTCATTCCAGCCAAAAGACTAATGATTATCAACAACCGAAGTTGGATGATAAATATAAACACACGGATTAACGTTAGAGATAAGTCAATTATTTTTTAAGTGTCACTGCAAGGTTAGACGTACCATCACCAGGGCCCGATTTAGAAAATTTGGTATAGTAGGCACAACACGCAGGAAGGCCCCCCCCCCATGTTATTTGTTCATCATAAAAACTAATTTTATAACAATAATTGGTACTTACGTATTTGACTGTTTCACAGATGTCACCAAAAAGTTTGAGAAAATCGTGACATTACTTATAACTCTTGGCAAAACAAAATAAAGCAGATGAAAATTAAAAACATAATAGTTAGATAATTAATGTAATTACAAGAATGTGATAGTGGGGGAAAATGTCGACGGACATTTACGTAAATACCCAATAATTTATGTAGCTACTTAAAAACTTTTTAAAAATTTTAGATACTTTTGAAACTTAGGGGCCCTCTAAATTATGGGGGCCCTAGGCCCGTGCCTCAAGGGCCTAATGGTAAATCAGGGCCTGACCATCACCATAACCTAATCAAGAACAATAGTAGAATTGGCCGAAGTCTATTGACGAGCTTTTTTATTCTACTTTAGTTAAGGTCAGCGTTTCGTTTTTTGAGGATTACGAGCATTTCTAAAAGAAAATTAACGTTACCTATCTACTTAATCAACCTATCTTACCAACCAATCTAAGGGCCGTGATAGGCCAGCTTGAAAGTCTTGGATTAATAACCAGAGGCTTGTGAATTCGAGACTCTTTCAAGCCAAAAGACTTGATTATCAACAACTGAAGTCGTATAGTAAATATAAATAGGATTAACGCTAGAGCAAAGTCAATTATTTTTAAGTTGTCACAACAGGATTACACGTACCATCATCATAACCTAATCTGGAACAATGGTAGCACTGGTCGAAGTCGTATCACCGAGATTTTTTTACTCCACTTTAGTTAAGGTCATCGTTTCGTTTTTTGAGGATTGCGGGCATTTTAAAAAGAAAGTTAAATAGATTGGAAAAGTAAAGCTGAGAATCCTTAAATAGTGGGCTCTCGGTTGACAGTTGGAAGAGAAACGGATTAGTGACTTGAGGGTTGAGAGTTCGAGACATGTTCGATGCTGTTGTATACGTGGACGTTGGTGCACTTTAAATCTGTTTGTGCAATTTAAACGTCTTCATGTAGTTGTGGTGTGGAAGTTCATAGAATGGAGGCGCCAGCTCAAGTGTTGAATGTGGTTCAAAATGGCAAGGTCTAGTCCACTGATCTTTGCAATCAGGATGGATCCCAAAACGTTGCCAATAGTATGTTGTGCTATGTATGTTTAGCGACGCCAATAGTATGTCTAGGAGGATGACTTTAATTCCCTTACCTACTCTCGTATAGAAGTAACTCTCTTGAATCTTCCTCTTTCAGTTTCTACTGTATTCTGATTGAGGCAGAACATCTTAAGCATATAATCTTCATGACGGTTAACCATAAGAACCAACTTCGATATACTGGCTTCTTAAGAAGCAGGACAGTTTGGATTATCACTCTATCATCATTATTTACTACACGGTGGCTAACTAGACCAACTAGGACTTACGAATATAACTTAAATCTGCGCGAGAGAAATTTAATTTAGATCTAAAAGAGAAAATGGTTAAGAGTAGAACAGGTGTTCTTTATCTGCGTGTTCTGTAATATATATACTATAATATACGTATATACTATATGAATTAAAAAAACCTCAAACACACAAAAAAAGTTATTAATTTTAACCTGTTATTTTTATTTTTACCTGTACATTTTTGAAGCATAAACTTTTATTTATTAGCGAAAAAAGTATGTATAAAATCCATCAAAAAACTAATTTGTAATTAGTAGATTCCCGAACTTTTTTTATCCCACTGTAGTTGTGGAATTGTTACCTGTTATTTTATATAATTTTTACCCGTACATTTTAGAAATATAAACTTTTATTTATTTGTGAAAAAAGTATGTATAAAATCCATCCAAAAACTAATTTGTATTCAGAAGATTCCCGAACTTTTTTTTATCCCACTTTAGTTGTGGAATTGTTACCTGTTATTTTATAATTTTTACCCGTACATTTTAGAAATATAAACTTTTATTTATTTGTGAAAAAAGTATGTATAAAATCCATCAAAATTCTTGTTTGTATTCAGAAGATTCCCGAACTTTTTTTTATCCCACTTTACTTGAGGTCAGCGTTTTGTTTTCTTGAGGATTCCAAAAACAAAACTAGATACAACGGGAAAACTAAGCTGAGAATCCTTAATAGTGGGACCCTTTGTTGACCTGTTGGAAGAGCAACGGACAAGCGACTAGAGGGTTGTGAGTTTGAATTACATTTAAGAATACAGGTTTCAGCATGGTTTCATCTTAATTTTGGTAGCACTAATCACGTTTCCTTCGTCTCTTTCAGCATCGCTTTACTTTCTTCAGCAGTCATGTCTTCCCAGGTGTTAAACAGTGCCTTCCTGGCTCCTCGCCCCATGCTTGGAGCCCCAACGAACCTTGGTGCCCAACCAGGGCCCTTCGGCGGGCAGGCCTTCTTTCCCTACCAGCGGAACGCCACCGTCGTGGACTCTGTGCCCAGCGAGATCCTCTTCATGGTCCATGAGCACTGGTACCAGTTCCCCCCGATGAACCCCCTCTGGCATAGCCTCCTCGGAATGGCCATGATCCTCCTCGGAATTGTCAGCGTCATCGGAAACGGAATGGTTGTCTATCTCATGACATCGACCAAGGTAAGCCGCACGTTGCACCGACATCGTCGCGCGACGGCGAGTTGGGTGGAATGCGCATGCGCACTGACGCGTTTCATTTGCGGAAACTGAGGACTCATGCGCATGGGAAATGCTTTGTGACTTGCTGCTGTGGGGTCGGTCTAATACTCACTCTACACTGCTCACCTCAAAGTAATGGTGGTGATTATTGATGTAAAGAAAGATCTGGTGGAGTCTCTGTCTATTAGTATATGAGTCGTTAGTTTTGAAAGTGGTATAAGTCCTCTTTCAAAAAAATGAGTTTATTTTCTTTAACAATTTTAATAATTATTATTGCAGAATAAAATTTAACAGGAGGTTTATAGTGTTGAAAACATAGTCCGAATTGAGATACGTTTACCATTTTTTTAAATTTATTTAAATGCAATCTTTAAAATATCATATAAAAATAGACATATAAGAAAATACAATTAAGAGAAAGCAAATCCAAATTATTACTTTAAAATGATATTGGTCAACTGTGAACGATATTTCAACTTCATGAACTTCATTGTGGAATACAAAGTTTCACAGCTATATATTAAATTGATATTAGACGGTGTAACGTTATGCCCAGCCAAACATAGAATATTTTTAGAATAAAAATAAGTTATATATATGTTGGATGGATAAAATAATTTATACAATTTTACATGAAGGAATGCTGTTTCAAAAACTGAGGAGAGTGAAAAGCATCACTCGTTTAGATGCACAGAGATCTATCACAGATCATACGAAAGAGGCACACCGTACGCTCTCTCCAGAAGTCCGACTAAGAAGTCCAGAAAGTCTCTTCCAGTCCCCTTCTTATAGCTGACCTCACAGCTGGGGACAAATTCCTTCTATTTAGGGTACGGATCAAAGGAACCGACTGGCTCGTTTGTCGGGCAGTCCAAAAATGTCCGGACTCGCCGACACATTCCTTTCCCACGAGAAACTCCCTACGGGTGTGGATAGCGTAGAATCGGAGAGATGGTCCACAAAGAAGCGGCCTGCTTCAATAGAATCCCTTCCCACGGGTTTCCCTCGACATTAACCCTTAAAGGGTGTGGATCTCACCACAACGGCAAGCATCTTTCTAAAAATGTGGATATTTTGATTCTGGCATGAGTTTCAAAAAATCAGCTGTAGAAGTAGATTTGTGCTGCATTTGCATTGCCTGATCCTCTAATAACTCCAACACCATTGCCGTTTTTTAACAAGTATTATTTCAGAAATTGAAAATCTATCTTCAATAATATCACAAATAAATGGGTTCACACGAACGACTTGAGCACTTCACTTACTTAGTCAATTTAACTAGATTCGTTAAAAAAAATATTCAGAAATAATAATAAAAAAAGGTTTTAATTTATCTTTCTCTCTCTCTCCACAAAATGTGGTGTAGCACTTAACACATTCGCTACCGGTCATGGTAGGATCCGTCGATAGGTATTGCCCTGTCGTAGAAATGCTCCCCCCCCCAGAAGCGGACCTACTTTTTATAACACATATGATTGAGAAGTGCGCCAATACTATAATAGATTGGCGAAAACTCAGCCAACACAGTTTCAATTTCATAATCTGTTAGAGGCTTATTAGATTGTATTTTTCTTTTTTTGGGGGCGTAAAGGCCCTACAGAACTATTGTCTCTACAAATCATATTACAATATTTTTTTTAATAACTAAAAAAGGCTATAAATTCGAAAAACCAACTTTACAACTAGCTTCTAAACTTTACTCCATAACAACACCTAACATATAATGCCAATTGAAGCTGATAATAAATGTTGAGTCGCATCTCTTCCCGCGCGAACGCGTGATTGGCTACTGAGACAGCAACCAACACCACGATCTGACGCGTGATTGAATATTAAGCGTTGGCGTCCCATCACGCGCTGGCGCGAGATCAGCAGCGAACGTGTAAACGCAACGAAGAGCCACATGCAGCTCTTAGAACCGCATTTGCCCACCCCTGTATTTTTCTGATCAAATGTAATTTGTAGGAAATAAAATAGTGTTTGTTTAATTTTTGTCATATGAGCCGTTATTTTTGAAAGTGCTTTTACTCCACTTTGAAAAAAAAATGTGTTTATTTTCTTTAATTATTATTATTGCATAGTAAAATTTAACAGGTTATTAGTGTTAAAACATCCTCCGAATTGAGTAACGTTTGCCAATATTTTTACATTAATTTAAACGCATACCCTTAAACATCTCGATGCATGAAAAAATGGACTTATACCACTTTCAAATATAACGGCTCATATATAAAAACGGAATTAACTTTTGTAACCCAATAAAAGTATTAAGATCTTGGATCAAGCTCTTTGTCCTAAAGATCTTTTTGCGTTTCCCAGAGCCTGAAGACCCCGACGAACATGTTGATCGTGAACCTTGCCTTTTCGGACTTCTGCATGATGGCCTTCATGATGCCCACTATGGCTGCTAATTGCTTCTCTGAAACTTGGATCCTCGGACCGATGATGTGCGAGATCTACGGGATGGCCGGCAGTTTATTCGGCTGCGTCTCCATTTGGAGCATGGTGATGATCGCTTTCGACCGATACAACGTCATCGTCAAGGGCATGTCGGCAGATCCCCTCACTTCCAAGAAGGCAGCGATGCAAATCTTCATGGTGTGGCTGTGGTCCGCCATTTGGACTAGCCTGCCCTTCTTCGGATGGAACAGGTAGGCAATGTTTCAGTCTCGATCTTGATACTGGCCACGGAAGCCTGGTTGAAAGTGTACCGGACTAGCAGCCGGAGGATCCAACCAAAGACCGTCGTGTACGAAGGGGCATGTCCACTAGTGATACGACATCGACAGCGAAACATCGATGTTTTAAAACATCAATGTGCAAAATTGAAACATCGATGTTGATAATACATCGCCTCCAAAACATTGATGTTTTTAAACATCGATGGTTTTAAACATCGAAGATTTTAAAGTTCAGTGTATTTAACCCCCCCCCCCATTTCTTAAAACTGGTTTAGCAACTAGTGATGCGACATCGGCTCCAATACATCAATGTTTTGAAAACATCGACATCGATGTCACATCCCTACTTTTTAGCCCCTCACCCTTGGCCACTTGGGTCTAAAAGTATGTTCAATTTGGTGATTATGAAATTTATGCTACTTGCATCTTTTTTAAATTTTTATAACGGTACTTGTTTTATTTAAAAATAAAACATCGACAAGTATAAACATCGATGTTACAAAAATCTCGATTCCAATACATCGATGTTTTTTAAAACATGGACATCGTTTTCGCATCCCTAATGTCCATTGTTGTGGCCTCAAATGTTCTCACGTGGACATAGTGCAGAAATTTTGGAGAGAGTGGAGTGCCAGGCTCAGGGGTTGACCTCATATATATCTCATATCTTTCTCTTCGTATTGATCCTGGTAATAGCCGATGTGTTGTTTCAGGCCGATGTAAATTCTCAGCTACACCCGTTACACTACGTTTATACAGCTGTTACAATAAAGTTGATGCAATATTAATAGTTGGGTTAGTGGGGTTAAATTTTAGCCATAAGGGCCTTACATGGACATGCTGTGACAAACACAAAACATGCAGCGTTACATAAGGGACATATACACAAACGAGGGAATGTTTACTCATAGCGGAAATGTAAACGTAGAGTGAGCAATTGTTTCATTTTTACGTGCCCACGATCATGGATCAAAACTAGTAGTAAAGTGACCCTTTGACTACTTTTGTCTGCTGGGTGGAACGTAATGTTCATATAATTGAATACCTTGAACAGTAAAAACCACCCATCCATTGATTCGTAATCTGATGGGTGAGTAATTTTTAGATGCCCAGGATCATGTGAACAAAACTAGTAGTTAACTGACCCTTTGACTACTTTTGTCTGCTGGGTAGAACTTAATGTTCACATGATTGGATACCTTGAACAGTAAAAAACACCCATCCATTGATTCGTAATCTGATGGGTGAGTAATTTTTAGATGCCCAGGATCATGTGAACAAAACTAGTAGTAAATTGACCCTTTGACTACTTTTGTCTACTGGGTAGAACCTAATGTTCATATGATTGGATACCTTGAACAGTAAAAAACACCCATCCATTCATTCGTAATCTGATGGGTGAGTAATATTTAGGCGCCCAGGTTCTAGTGAACAAAACTAGTAGTAAAGTGATTCTTTGACTACTTTTGTCTGCTGGATGAAACCCAATGGTCATATGATTGGATACCTTGAACAGTAAAAAACACCCATCCATTCATTCGTAATCTGATGGGTGAGTAATTTTTAGGCGCCCAAGTTCTAGTGAACAAAACTAGTAGTAAAGTGATTCTTTGGCTACTTTTGTTTGCTGGGTGGAACCTAACGTTCATTTGATTGGATCCCCTGAATAGAAAAAGATACCCATCCATTGTTTCGTAATCTGATAGGTCCATTGTTGGATCATCTCTTAGCACACTTCGGCGATTTCGCCACTTTTGTCGCCAGTATAGATATGTGCATTCAAACACATACCCTATTAAATTACCCTATATCGTCAAACGAGGTGGTAAGATACCAAATCGGCTAACCAAATCCATCTTTTTACGGAGCAGTCATGTGACTACTAAAGGACATGTAGATCTCACTTTTTTAAACACCTCTCATTAGCAATGCTCAGCTTACTTAAATTTCACGCCTATGATTTTACTGACACAGAAGATGCACCCATGGCACGAACCTGCTCCACCCGCAATCCACTGGTTCTTTTCACAATTGGCAAAGAGAAGAAGCATAAAATTTGAGTGAGAAATATTTTTGATGTGCGTTGAATCGTGTGACCAAAGTTAGTTGAAACAAGGAAGATTGAAGTTTACTAGTACTAACGATTATAAGTAGTTGATTTGATAAGTAAGTCGCAATGATTAAACTACTGTTTGTGAGAATAATACCTTTTTTCTATAGATACGTACCCGAAGGCAACATGACCAGTTGCACCATCGACTATCTGACCAAGGACTGGAACTCCTCTTCCTACGTGGTCCTCTACGCTCTGGCCGTGTACTTCGTCCCCCTGATCACTCTGATCTACAACTACACCTACATAGTGAAATCTGTTGCCAACCACGAGAAGGAGCTCAGGGAACAAGCCAAGAAGATGAACGTCTCTTCTCTGCGAGCCAACGCTGACCAGCAAACTCAGTCCGCTGAGTGCAAGCTCGCCAAGGTAAGAGCTGTTTTAATTTTTCTCGTGCTCCCATCTATGGTCTTTATTAAAAACGAATCATGTCTGGTTCAAAGATGAAATAAAGCATGATTAAGAAGAAACCCTTCGTGGTATGCGAGTAAGAGTGTTTTTAGCTACATAGTACGTATTCTGAAATGAACTTAATGAGCTTTTCAAACTTACATTAAAAGTTGCGAAGTTGGTCATATAGTTTTTTCATTCTCAGCGATATCAATTCAGTGGCTAGGGCAAAACTCAACGATAGGAAAATCAAAATCAAACACCAAATCCCCGAAATCAGTACCAGTAGAACTCCCGCCAGCACACTAACAAGACTCCGAACGGGACACTTTAGGGGGATGAAGATTAATAAAGACGGGACAAGGACTTACTGCCTTTGCAAAAAGACATAGAACTAACCCCAAAACATTTTTTCATGTGTGCCGCTATTTTGGCGCAATTGCAGCAAATAAGTGACACTCCGTGGGAGGACTTATATGAAGAAAATTGCCTTCAAATCGCAGGTGCTGTATATGGGACCTTTGGTCCTATTTAAATTTATTTCCTATCCATGACACGACACCAACCAACCAACCATTTTGTTCTCGTGCTGTAACCTGTGGTCTTTATTAAAAACTAATAATATCTGGTTCAAAGATGAAATAAAGCATGCTTAAGAAGAAACCCCTCGTGCTATGCGAGGAAGAGTGTTTTTAGCTACATAGAGCGTTTTTTAAATGAATTTATTTGTTTTTCAAACTTACATTAAAGTTACCACAATCATAGTTTTTTCATTTTGTTTACGTGCCGCGATATGTTGTTTTTCTTGAAAACTAATAAAATCTTAATCAAAGATGAAATGAAGCATAACTAAGAAGAAACCCCTCGTGGTATGCGAGGATGAGTGCTTTTAGCTACCTAGAGCGTTTTTTGAAATGAATTTATTTGTTTTTAGAACTCAGATTAAAAGAAACATTACGTTTTCTGGAATATTTAAGATTGTAGTGGTAGCTGGTGGGAGAATTGCAGATTAACAATCGAAGGTGGGGTGCATTTCGAAACTCTATATCCAATAAAAGACCGTTGTGTACATGGGTGCACGTTCAATCTATCGGGGCCTCAAAGTCCTCATGGAAACATGGTTGGGTAGTTTAGAGAGTGAGACGCCTTCTCAGATTTCGATCTCGTCATCTGACCGAGATTCACTATGACGAGATACTGTCTTTGAATATTTCTTTAGGGATAGATCCCTCGACTGTCACCGATAGCCCGCTGTGTTGTATCCTTGAGGAGTGATACAAATTCAATTTATTGAACTACTTGAAAATTCAAAAATTACACTTAATCAATTTAACAATTTAAGGAAACGAATAAATTATAATCTGACAAATTACAGATTAGTGAAATTTATTATCCATCGTGATTAAAAGAAACACTAGTGTGCGCTTCGATAGGCCTAATTCGATTCGCATATTCACGTGAGCTACCCTTCTGACGTCTTACGACAGCGACTTTCCCCACATGGCCGGGGGGGGGGTTTGTAATAGCCCGGTTTGAAGAGTAACGGATAAGCAACCGGAGGGTTGTGAGTTCGAATAACAGCCAAAGACCGTCGTGTACAAAGGAGGTTGGTGCTCGTTAAATCTGTCGGGGCTTCAAATGTCTTAGACGTTGACGTGATACGGAAGTTTGTAGAGTAAGGTGCCAGGTCATGTGTTGACATCCTCGTCTGACCGTGGTTAGAGGTGATTATGAGGTGTTGTCCTTGGATCTTTCTCGTCATCTCACCGTGGTTAAAAATTACGTTATCCTTGGATCTTTCTCTTGGGGGATTGATTCCATGGCCATCGCGTTGTTCTAGTAGTCGTTACTTAAAATACATACCTCGGTTCTTTCCCTTCGGGTTTGATCCCGTATCGTCGCCAATACCCCGTTGCTTTACTCCAGTGCGAAGTTAATTAAAAGATCTACCTATTTACTTCTTCCATGGTCATTCCACTTCATTGGAAGGTCGTGACGGATATCTAGTTAGATTTCTGATTTCGCACTGTTTTTCATTGATGACATGTGTGTATGCTTACCACGAGATGTATTACCGACATTAATCCCGCACCCTGTCTCTTCCAGATCGCCCTGATGACCGTCGGTCTGTGGTTCATCGCATGGACCCCCTACCTGAGCATCGCGTGGAGCGGCATCTTCTCCACCGGAAAGCGTCTGACCCCCCTGGCCACCATCTGGGGCGCAGTCTTCGCCAAGGCCGTCGCCGTCTACAACCCCATCGTTTATGGCATCAGCCACCCCAAGTACCGAGCAGCTCTGCTCCTGAGGTTCCCCAGCCTCGCCTGTGCTACCGACAGCGGTGACCACACCTCCGACAATAGGTCCGATACCACCGTCGTGTCGTCGGAGAAACCCCCCAAGAATTCCGAGGCTTGATTGAGTGGGACTTAATTTTTATTCCAGTGCTTCTGTTGCAAAGTCGAGCGTCTGATTCGACGCAAGGTGTTTTGTTTTTCGTTTAGGTGGCTTTGCGCTGTTAAATCGCTTTCGTTGAATAAAATCTGCATTCATCCGTTCTTGTGTGTTTTGTATTGTTTGTAGTTCACTTGATTGGATCGATTGAAATTTTTTAAGTCAGGCTCCCGGAATGGCTGAAGATAAGATTATTCGTGCATTCTGTACTTAAAAAGTATTTATTGTATTCGAATACAGTATAGTATTCGTCCAAAATATTAGAATGCCAAAGCATTCTTGCGCCAATACAATGTATTCAAATACCAAACTATTGATCCAAAGCATTCGAATTCTAAAGCAATCGAAAACAAAGTATCCGAATACAAAAGTATTTATTCACAGTATTCAAACAGAAAAGTAGTCGAATGGCAAAAGTTTTTACTAAAAGTATTCGAACAAAATTTTACTCGAACACAAAAGTATTCGAAAACGAAAGCATTCATTCAAAGTATTCAAACAAAAAAGTATTTGAATACAAAAGTATTCCAAAATAAAAGTATTCGAAAACAAAAGTATCGAATACTGAAGTAATCATTCAAAGTATTCAAACAAAAAAGTGTTCGAAAACAAAAGCATTCAATCAAAGTATTCAAACAAAAAGTATTCGAATGCAAAAGTATCGAATACTGATGTATTAATTCAATTTATTTGAATGATAAAACATTCATGCCCCAATACAATGTATTTGAATGCTGAAACATTCATGCCACAATACAATGTATTCAACTACCAAACTATTGTTCCAAATCATTCGAATGCTAAAGTAATCGAAAACAAAAGTATCCGAATACAAAAATATTTATTCACAGTATTCAAACAGAAAGGTAGTCGGATAACAAAAGTTTTATTAAAAGTATTCAAACAAAACTTTATTCGAATACAAAAGTATTCGAAAACAAAAGTATTCAAACAAAAAAAGTATTCAAACAAAAAAAGTATTCAAACAAAAAAAAGTATTAGTAAACCATGAATACAATGGAATCGAAATTTATCAAATAAAAATGATGTTCCGAAAGCGAGAGGGGCTTTAAAAGTTCGCACATTCGAAGTTTAAAAGCACGCGTTGAAGAAAATATTACGTCCTATAGGTTCACCGTAAAAAGATCTTATGCAATATGAGTATCGCATAAAAATATTATTTTATAGAAAAGTGAAAAAAAGTAGTACTTCAATTTGTTAAAAATGTGCCTATGAAAATATTATGTGTTATAGGCTCACCATAAAAAGATCTTAAGCAATAAGGTATTCCTATAAAATATTATTTTAGAGAAACTGAAAAAATGTAAAGTCTCAATTTATAACGAAAGGGGTATTTGGACCGAACGTTTAGCTCAATAAGGCGTCTTCAAGCATGTAAATTGATATGATATAGAGAACAAGAAAGACATGATATTCTATAAGAAAGGGTAATTTTAACTATCTTTTTGCATAATTTTCATATATAATGCATCCTGAATTAAAGACAAGGATGTGATTTTGATGAATTTAAAAACGGTTTCTTAAAACAAAACATTTTTCTTCCAGTAAAATTCATAAAATGATCTCGTGCGACTCATAATGCGTTAGTGTATTTCGACTTTTTGCTCAATTTCAAAACATTTATCTCGATGAAAACAGTAAATTTAGTTGAGCGTGTTCATAACTTTTGAATATGATGTCGTTTAGTTCGTGTGTTTCGCGTGTTAAGAATTATCCGAGGAGAAACTGATTCTGATAAACTACAGCATTTTTATGCTCCCTTTAAAACCAATGGCCGTGGTAGACCAGTTGAAAATGTAATGGTCTAGCAACCGGAGGGTTGAGAATTCGAATTCAACATAGTCCGTTGTGTACAAAAAGGGGGTGAAGCACGTTAAATCTGCCGGGATTTCCAAATGTCCTGACGTTGGCGTTGTGTTAAGTTTAGAGAGTGGGGTGCCAGCTCAGGTATTGCCCGGCATCTGACCGTGGTTTAAAATTACGTGGTGTTGCCCTCAGATTTCGGGTTCATCCCACCTGTTGCGTTGCTCCGGTACGACGTCATTAATTCAATGGCTACCTTCCCCTTAAACCAAAACTGTTTCTAAAAGCATTATTTATTAGAATTCCAACATAGATGTTTTTTCATTGCATTCATTCCGCTGTGTTATTCATTGTACGAAGGCAAATAAACTTTCACTGTGATGTGCTGTCCAAGAATTTCACGTGCTAGTATGCTCAGGAGTTTCGACGAGAACGTAGTTTCGATGAAGGCTTAAGTTGTGATTTGAAAAGTGTACTAAAAGTCTAAACCCTTCAAGTGGTTTCGACGAGTTTCGAGTTCATCAAGATTTGACCACTTTGGTAACGATGAGATACCTAGTCTCTTTACTATATCGCTGATTTTTCTGTGAAGACTATAAATGAAGATATCCTGAGATTTCTACAAATGTAGAGATATCTCGTCCATCAAGATCTGGTTAATTTCGCCATTGAAAAGATGTGGTTAGTTTCGTTAATGAGGAGAACTGGATAGTTTCGCCATTGACAAGATCTGGTAAGTTTCGTCAATGACAAAACTGGTTAGTTTCTCAATTGACAAAATCTAGTTAGTTTTCCATTGACAAAATCTTTTTTGTCTCCCCATTGACAAGATCTGGTTTGTTTCGCAATTGACAAGATCCGGTCAGTTACGCCTTTGACAAGATCTGGTTAGGTTCGCCATTGCCAGGATCTAGTTAGTTTCGTCACTGTAGAGATCTGGTTAGTTCTGCCACTGACAAGATGTGGTTAGTTTCGCCATTGTCAAAATCTGATTAGTTTCGACAATGACAAGATCTGATTAGTTTCGCCAGTGACAAAATTGGTTAGTTTCGCCATTGACATGATCTGGTTAGTTTCGTCAATGACAAGATCTGGTTAGTTTCGTCAATGACAAGATTTGGTTAGTTTCGTCAATGACAAGTTCTAATTAGATTCGTCAATGACAATATATGGTTAGTTTCGTGATTGAAAAGATGTAGTTAGTTTCGTCAGTGACAAAACTGGTTAGTCTTTTAATTGACAAGATTTGGTTAGTTTCGTCAATGACAAGATCTGGTTAGTTTCGTCAATGACAAGATCTGGTTAGTTCCGTCAGTGACAAGATCTGATTAGTTTCGTCAATGACAAGATCTGGTTAGTTCTGTCGATGACAAGATCTGGTTAGTTTCGTCCATGACAAGATCTGGTTAGTTTCGTCAATGACAAGATCTGGTTAGTTTCGTCAATGACAAAACTGACTAGTCTCGCCATTGACAAGATCTGGTTAGCTTCGCCATTGACAACATACCTCGTCGAGACAAACACCAGGAGGCTTAAAGGATATTGGATCTTCACGTATTGGACAATCACACTAAAATCTTGATAATATAAAGTGCTGCTACTGCTATAAGTACTATTCATTATTAATAAAAAAAGTGTTCATAAAATATCACGCCCTTCAGTTATGCTTATCCAACATTTGGGTATACCTCCTTTTTCCAATAAAAGAGCTATAAAAACTGTCACATGTGGGATTCTTCTGATACTTATTAGAAATCCCATACATGACTCCTGCATATATAATGCTACCTTGGAAAACAATGACGTATACCCCCAAAAATTGAGATATTTCAGAGTTTGACTATTACAAAGGGAGGAAGTCAATAAGGAGTTGGTCCACATCTCTGTCCTGGATGCAAGCTGTCACCCGGCGTGGCATAGACTGAAAATGTTCCCGGATGGTGTCCTGCGGTATTTATTGCCAAATTTTCTCCAACTGTCGGGCTAAATGGTAAACATCCAGGGATGGTTGCAATCGCCTTCCCATAACGCTCCGAATGTGCTATAAGGGAAAGAGATCAGAAGATTTAGCTGGCCAAAGAAGTATTGGGAAAGCTTAAGCACAATTCATAGTAACACGTGCCGTGTGTGGCCGGGCATTATCTTGATGAAAAGTAAGTCCGGCATGTCGCAGCCGACAAACCGGTATAGTGGTTAAGGTGTTAGCCCCTGGATCGGAAGGTTCCTGGTTCGAATCCGGGCATGGATGTTTGTAATCGTATGGTGAAGAGGCGGCTGGTGCACCTTAAATATGTCGTGGCCGAATCCTCATGTTGGGTTGGTGTGGAAGTTTGGAGAGTGGGGTGCCAGCTCAGGTGTTGCTTCGTCGTCTTACCGTGGTTCAAAATTACGAGGTGTTGTCCTCGGATCTTTCCCTTAAGGGATTGATCCCGGACCATCGTCAATAGCCCGTAGTGTTGCTCTAGTACGACGTTAAACTAAAAATTACCATTACCATTACCGGGATGTCGCAAAAAATATGCACCTTAAATATGTCGTGGCCGAATCCTCATGTTGGGTTGGTGTGGAAGTTTGGAGAGTGTGGTGCCAGCTCTGGTGTTGTTTCGTCATCTTACCGTGGTTCAAAATTACGAGGTGTTGTCCTCGGATCTTTCCCTTAAGGGATTGATCCCGGACCGTCGTAAATAGCCCGTTGTGTTGCTCTAGTACGACGTTAAACTAAAAATTACCATTACCATTACCGGGATGTCGCAAAAAATATGCACCTTAAATATGTCGTGGCCGAATCCTCATGTTGGATTGGTGTGGAAGTTTGGAGAGTGTGGTGCCAGCTCTGGTGTTGTTTCGTCATCTTTCCGTGGTTCAAAATTACGAGGTGTTGTCCTCGAATCTTTCCCTTCAGGGATTGATCCCGGACCGTCGTCAATAGCCCGTTGTGTTGCTCTAGTACGACGTTAAACTAAAAATTACCATTACCATTACCGGGATGTCGCAAAAAGGAACGCTAACACAACCGGTCGAAAAATGTCATCTACATACAGCTGAGCTGGAAGTGTGTGCCAGAAATGACTACGAAAGGGGTCCGTCTATGATAGGAGATGGCACCCCAGACCATTACGCTCTGTTGTAGGCATGTGTGGCGTGCGGCATCCCCACACTGCCGTGGACGTATCCAGAAACGTCTACGGTTGTCGTCAGTTGGAAACTGGTCACGTCACTAAAGACTATACGTCCCCATTCAACGCCTTTCCAAGTTGATCTAGCTCAGCACAACTCCTTCTTGGTGCTTCTTTTTTTATGTTATAGAATGTAAAAAGATACAGCACTTATCCTGAATAAATTCTACATGTGGTTGTTCCATACGTGACAGTGAATTACCCTTAATTTAAATTGCTGTATAGATCAAGCATATAGTTAATCCTTTTGGTGACTATATCGATACGCTATCTCTTCATTAGGAAACTGATTAGGTCTTGATTGACGTGATATCCCGCTATTACAAGAAAACTGACCAGATAATGATTGCGTTATCATAAAAATAAGCAATATCTTGTTGACAAGATACCTCGACATAAAAGAATCGGCCATATCTTGATGGATGAAGTATCTCGTCATTAAAAAAATGTGCCCTATCTTGACGAACGGATAATTTTTGTCATTAGAAAAACTGACTAGAATTTGATATCATCGTAAGCAAATGAGCAATGTCTTTATGACGAGCTATCTCACCATCGTGGTATCTCGTTATTAGAAAAAACATAACAAATCTTGATTTCGTCATCATAGAAACATAGGCTGTCTTTATGATGAGGTATCGCTTCATTTACAAGATTGTTAAGATCTTGACGAGATATCTCGTCGAAACCCACTTTCAGGATTACATAGCAAACTACCATAGACCTAAGGTTTGATGGTTTGTACATCGGTTTCTAGATATGTACAGTCACGTAAGAAACTCGAACCGCCCCTTTTCATTCGAGAAATTTAAACAGAAGAGAAATTTAAATGATAAGAATTATATTAAATTCAAGTTCATAAAATATACATAAGAGGCCGTCTTCGTATAAAATTAATCACCAACTTCAAAATTTCAAATAGGAATCCCTTATTTTGACACAAACAATTTCAAATCTATATCAAAATTTAACTAGATACCAAATTTTATGTCATTAGGTCTAACCATTACGATATTTTTAACGACTTTTTCTTGGTGCGCAAATGTTTGTGGGAATGAGTGTATATACACAATTGCCGAAGACAAATTAAAGACATTTAAAAAGCAAAAGTAGAAGTTTGCATTCATTTATGACAAGTAGTTTTTAAGTTACATCGATTTTCACTATGGAAATCCCATTTAACACAAAAAAAAAAGAGCGTTCTAAATTATGAAGGCTCGTTGGATTTGCAGAAGTCCTGTTTATAAAAAGTTAAATACTTCAGGTTCTATTGATGGTAGAAAAAAAATGTATGTGTCATTTTATTCAGAAATATCAATATTATTTTTTAAGATAATAAAAAAACAAACTTTTCATATTTTGAGTCTTGGACCTTTTAAACCTAAAATAAAAGCAGGTGTATAGCTTAAAAATTACAGGATTATTTCCTTAGATAATGACTAAAAACATAACTGGAATTTGATTTGTAGTATAGGTTGGAGTTCATCCACACAAGGACGATGGTTGGAATAGGAAGCATGTTGAGAAATAATTACCGAGCTGCTTTTATTCCAGGTAGGCATATGCAGGGGTTGAAGGTTAAATTTGCATATAGTTAATTTGCTTACGATGGTAATATTCTTCTTGGGGACGCTGCTTCATCGAGGAAATTTAGGGAGGTGTGTGACGCCAGAACACCACAGATTTTAAGTAATAATGAGCGTGTAGAAAAAATAAATTTGACCACAGAGAGGCGAGAAAGCGGATTTGTGGGCTGGTGCATTTTCTGAAGTACGGATATGATGGATATGATATGACAGCAGTAACTTAGTCTTTATATAAATTGCTACCACTTCTTTTTTTTCTTTCATTTGTTTTATTTTTGGCAATATTATTTTTGGTTAACTTGTTCCAGTGTGCTATCTCTTCTGCAAAAGTTTTTTTTTTTTTTTACCACAGAGGGAATTTTTTTCTTCCAAAATCCCCACTGAGTAATTTTTTCACTTTTAGCTTTAAATAAAGTATCCAGGAGTGCCCATCAAACTGATAAGTACCTTAAATGGACAAGCTCTAACTAACGTCACAGACTTAGATCCATCTAAGGAATCGGCACAAGTCTTAGGTTCCAGATTGAAGGAAAAAATTTATTGGCTCCTGGTAAGTCATTTTCATGTTTTCGGAGCAGAGAAGAGGAGTTTGTTCCGTTTTTCTCTCGCGATTGAACTTGTTTATTACAGCGATGTTCCAGGTCTCATGGCAGCTTTTAATATGCAATACAAACCTGACGAATGGAGACTTTATTGATTCGTCAAATAGAAGTCTAAAAGTAGCACTGTTGTATAGTGGAAAAGAGTATTCTTCTGTACTTGTTGGGCATTCAGTTAATTTAAAAGAATGCTATGCAAATCTTAAATTGATTCGAAATAAAGTTTCGTATTTTGAACACAAAACGGCACTTTGAGGAAATTTTCAGGTAATATCTATGTTGCTTGTTCAAAAGAGAGGTTACACAAAATTCGCGTGTTTTCTTTGAGAAAGTTTGATTAATCGAAAAATGGTTTTACTTCCACCGCTTCATTTAGTATTAGGCCTTATAAAATAATTTGTTAAGGCATTACCAAAAGAAGAAGAATGTTTAAAATACCTTTGTGAACAGTTCCCGGGATTATCGGAATCAAAGCAGAAGAAAGGGGTATTTGCAGCACCTTACATCAGAAAACTGATGGAGAATGAACATTTTGAGCACAAAATGGAAACAAACGAGAAAAAAGTCTGGAAATCTTTCGAACGAATAGTAATTAGCTTTCTTGGAAACCAAAGATACCAAATCTATTGTAGAAAAGATGTTAGCATGTTTCAGGATATTATGTTGTAATATGAACTTGAATGTTCATTTTCTCTCTATTCGCAACTGGACTATTTCTCTGAACATTTAGTTGCAGTCAACGAGAAGCAAGGCGAAAGATTTCACCAAGACGTAGAGGAAATGGAAAGATGATATCAAGGAAGGTGGAGTATCAGCATGATAGCCGACTATTGCTGGATGTTAAAAAGTGACGATCCCCAGAAAGTTCGCACGGTAAAAAAGCGGGAAAGGAAGTTTTGCGAAAAAGAGAAAACTCAACTATAAGAATTTGTAACATTTTTCATAAACTTTATTTAAATCATGGCAGAGCTAGGATATAAATATAAAGTATGTATTCACAAGGTTATAAAATAAAAATAAAATTGTAAAGATATTTTATTCGAGTTCTTTCCCCAAAATATGAAAGCGTTTTGTGAAAAGAAACTTACGAGATAGAAAGAATGAATTTCATTTTTTGAATTAGTAATGAAAATAATACAAAAAACAGTTATATAAACTAAAACATTTTTCAAAAAGTATTTTTTGTAGACCTGTTTAATGGTATATAGTGCTGATATGTTTTAACATGTTTCTGTTAAACAATACAAACAAAATCCATTTGTGACTTTTCCACGGAACTCTTCCCGCTATAACTGGTCTGTTGCGAGTCAGATATGATTGTCTTAAGCCGCGTCCACACCGGAGAAGCAGAGCAAAACATGGATGATTGATTAACCCCGGAGAAAGGTTTGATTGGCAGCTCGTTCAGTGTAGACGGTGAACGAACATTTTGAGCACGAGCAAAATGATCCGCTTCTAGTCGGTACATCAAAGGAAAGCAAGTGCTCGTGCTCGCTCTATTTGGACGGCGTTTTTTCGTTCCCTTGCTCGACGTTCAATCAATCACCGGGGTCATCGTTAAGAAACGGGTCGGGGATCGGAACATAGAAATATTTATATTTCTTCGGATTGTAAAGTGATACTATTATTTAAGTAGTCTATTTGTAAGCATTGTGTATTTTGCTATACATAGTTGACGATTAAAACTTAGTTGTGAAAAAGTAATCTGCCCATATTAGTGTCAAAATTGATGTGTCCATCCATGTGTATTTAGATGGTCTATATTAGTGGTCTTGGGGAACTTTGCACGTCAAATCTCTGCTATTATAAAATGAAGTGTCCGACCTCCACTACGCAATGTCCGGACGAATCTATTACACTTACAATAATGAAATTTGGCACACGGGTAGTCCGAAGTTTTTGCAATTTTTGTGTCCAGCCTGAATTTTAAAATTCAATCTAAAACATTTAAAAAATAATTTATTGGAATTTAATTATTATTGTCTTCTTTGGAATAAAAGTTGCATAAAAAGTTAGCAGATTATAAATGTATTTTTTCCGCTTCCGATTTCATTTTGCGGAGAAAGATTTGTCAGCAGACTAAAGTTTTAACTTTAGTTATGTAGTTCTTTTTTATTATTTCCTTGATCGTAAAAGATAGAGTACAATTTTCAACGGATATGAAATCTGCGGAAAATTTCACATTAGATCTATACCTAAAAATAAGATTTTCGATAAATGAATAATTTTAAATTGAAACATATTTTTTCCAACACGAACGCCACTTTCTGTGAAGAATGACTTTCGTTTGATTCGAGATATCACAGATTTCATTTCCTACGCTCAAACCATTTCACAGCGAAGAAAAGCAAAACAAATAAAAAAAACATATTGACTGGCATTGTTAAGAACTTTTTTGTAAAATCGGGATCGTTAAAGACAGATGAAAATTTCAACAGATTTGAAATCTGAATAAAATCTAAACCCCTAAATCTCTACCTTCCATTTGATTTTCTTTTAATAAATGATTTTTCAATTAAATATTTATATTTTCGCAAGAGATTCTGACGTCACGCCGATTGGATCTCTTCGCAATTCGAATTTGGCAATGACGAGGTCATTACGGCGTTGCCCGAGATGTTTGTTTGCGAAGCAAATCATAGTTCATAATATTCATAATTTAGTTTGCGAAGCAAATCAAATTAGAATTTGCTGGGAATCCATTCCAATAGGCTACGAATTTCCATTTGGTTTGTGAGGCAAACCAATGCCATAATTGCTGTTATCCAATAGGCTTCGCAAACCAAATGGGAATTCTTAGCAATCACCACGCAGTGGCTAGTTTAAGATAAATAAGAGGTGGATATTTAAAATGTATTTAAACTTTTTTGCAATTAAAGAAAATTTAAAATTGTTGCACTGCAATATTAATACGTTTTACCGAAAAATGCCGAATTGAAAGAAACATTCAATATGTTGGAACATATGAGTGAAATATTCAGTAAGAAATTTTTATTTTGTAGGGAAATATAATCTGCTAATATCAATTTTGCAAGTACGTATGGATATAAATAAATAAATAAATAAATATATATATATATATATATATATATATATATATATATATATATATATATATATATATATATATATATATATACTAATAAAGTGGTTGCCGCAACCGCCGTCGCAGGATTGAAAACACGGTTTGTTCAAAATTGTACAGGGTTAACGATGAAGTGGATTATTTTCCGAGGCGGCTATTAGTTTAGGGTTTATTAAGTGTCCCAGTAGGAAAAGCGTAATTTCTACCGCGTGTGAGCAAAAAACGTATACATTTTCCGTCTTATGGCTCCTGAGCATATTTTACATCAACAAAGTCGCCTTTTTTGGGAACTTTTCTTCGTATTCCTCTTTAATAAATCTTTAATGATAATATACGCTGCACTCGCGATTATACGCCGACTTCGTAAAGAACGGGACCTTAAAACAATTTGCTTCAAACAATAAGTTTGCAGTTTAACTTCAACACACAACCAACCAGATTGATCGCGAGCACATGGAACATTTTGTGTCCGAGCTGTCAAACCAGATAAACCAGAGAGATTGATTCACCAAACCTGTCTCCGGGGTTAATCAATCATCCATGTTTTGTTCTGCTTCTCCGGTGTGGACGCGGCTTTAGGTTCTATTTTTTTCGAGCACTTAACGTGTTCTTCTAATTTATGTTTGTACATTGTTTCTTTTGCGTTTTAAATAAAATTTTGTGTAAGTGTTTTTGATCTCGTGCTCTTTTTTATTTAGTTTGAACATTGCTGATACACACCTAATATTTTATTTCAAAAATAGTTGAGTACCTAATTATTAAATTAATGCTTGAAAATGTTATGAATCGGAAACTTATATTTTGAAGAGAATTGATGCAGATGAACATCTAGTAAAGCCATGCAAAATTCCAGCTCGTTCCTTTCATTAGTTCTTAAGGTGCATTAAATTTTCATAATTTTTGTGATTTTAGGGGCAACCAAAAGTTTAATAAACGTCTGACAAACCTCGGATAGTAATTATTGGATCATCTTCATTTGCACATTAAATATAATAATGTAATTATCAAATAATTTGCACTTAAACAATATATATAATAACTATCGAATCGCTTAAAATATGTTTGAAATAGTGTTCAAATTTGAAATTCGGGTAGCGATAACTACAATTAATCTCGATATGAGCCACGGTAGTTGTAGTTCAGTCATTAGAGCGTCGGGCTCGCATCAGAAGGGTTGTGGGTTCTGTCCTCGGCGGAGGCTGCAATTCTGATGATTGCGAGATCGGCGCTTCGACCTGGCTAAAGACCGTCGTGTTCACTAATGGTGACTGGGGCACGTTAAATAGGTCGTGGTCACAAAGTCCCCCATGTTCCCATACCAAATCAATACCTCTGGGGGTACCTGATCAGGGGGTTATCGGCCTCTGATTGGGATCTAAATTACGATAGGTGTGTGTGAATGGATGTATGAAAGTGGACCTTCCTGTAAAACGGATGTGTCATGTATGTCGAGCAAAGTCGGACTGCCTCCCAATGGGGCTCAATTACATGGAAGGCGCACCCCCCTCGCCTCTTGCCGTCTTCGACGGGCCTGGCACTCCTTTGGTCTGCCAGTGTAGGCTTGAGAAGCAACAACAACAATCTCGATATACGAATAGCGACTTCCTATTGAGAGATGAACCCTGAAATTAACATAAACTTTAGTACTGTATATCTCTGTATATGAAGATAGTACTCATGAAATTTTATGTTTAGACTAATTTGACGAAGAAGAATATATATGATAATAGCATAAAAACATGATATTTCTATAAGAAAATTCGATGTTTGTGCAGAATTTTATATAATTTTATATCTGTCATTAAAAACTGAGAAGTCCATCTTGTTCAGGTACGAAGACGTCCCTTTATGTAATTGTTTTGGATTTGAATTAGAAGAAGACGTAGTTTATTATTGTATAAATGTTTTTAAATTTACTTTAGTATGAATAGTGCTTGAAATAAAGGAAGGGGTTAGGGTATATTTTGTTACTGTACAAACCCCTTCTACGTGGAAGTGGTTTTAACACATCTAAAATATATACATTTTCATGACTCATTTAAATTACACAAGTACACTGAATATAATTTAGCTGTAACTAAATTGTTGAACTGTCATTAAACAATGAGAAGTCCATCTAGTTCAGGTATGATGCTACGCGAAATCATTAAACCTCAAGATGTTAAATTGTTTTATACAGATATTCATTGGTACTAAACGCAAAATCAAGCTACAATAATTATTGTGAAAATTGAATGAAGAGGTGAAATCAAATAATTTTGAATACCTGAGGCGTAAATTTTTCCATATATAAAAAGCTATAGTTCTTTTTGACCTTCCTGGAGATGATCTTAACGAGTTATCTCATCATCAACGAAACTTGAAATCTTGATGGACGAGATATCGCGTCATTAACAGAACCACGCCCATATGTTGATCCCATCATCATAAAAATGAAATCGGCAATATCCTGTTGACGATATATATTGATGACAAGATATTTGTTGTCTTGAGCAAAATTGTTTAAATCTTTATGGACGAGATATCTCCTTGTAACTTCTGAATGATTTGGTGTGGCTGTTAATTCAATTACTTCCTATAGGATGGTAGGTACGTATTTCAATTAAAGTCGTACTGGCGAAACATATTGGTTATTGACGGCGGTCCAGGATCAAACCCTCAAAGGAAAAATCCAATAATACCACGCAAAAGAATTAAGTAAGCAAAATTGTTCGGACCTTGATGGATGAGATATCTCCTTGAAACTTCTAAGATGATTTAGTGTGGCTGTTAATTCAACTTCCTCCGATAGGATGGTAGGTAGGTATTTCAATTAACGTCGTACTGGCGAAACATATTGGTTATTGACGGCGGTCCAGGATCAAACCCTCAAAGGAAAAATCCAATAATACCACGCAAAAGAATTAAGTAAGCAAAATTGTTCGGACCTTGATGGATGAGATATCTCCTTGAAACTTCTAAGATGATTTAGTGTGGCTGTTAATTCAACTTCCTCCGATAGGATGGTAGGTAGGTATTTCAATTAACGTCGTACTGGCGAAACATATTGGTTATTGACGGCGGTCCAGGATCAAACCCTCAAAGGAAAAATCCAATAATACCACGCAAAAGAATTAAGTAAGCAAAATTGTTCGGACCTTGATGGATGAGATATCTCCTTGAAACTTCTAAGATGATTTAGTGTGGCTGTTAATTCAACTTCCTCCGATAGGATGGTAGGTAGGTATTTCAATTAACGTCGTACTGGCGAAACATATTGGTTATTGACGGCGGTCCAGGATCAAACCCTCAAAGGAAAAATCCAATAATACCACGCAAAAGAATTAAGTAAGCAAAATTGTTCGGACCTTGATGGATGAGATATCTCCTTGAAACTTCTAAGATGATTTAGTGTGGCTGTTAATTCAACTTCCTCCGATAGGATGGTAGGTAGGTATTTCAATTAACGTCGTACTGGCGAAACATATTGGTTGTTGACGGCGGTCCAGGATCAAACCCTCAAAGGAAAAATCCAAGGATACCATTCAAAAGAATTAAGTAAGGAAAATTGTTCAGACCTTGATGGATGAGATATCTCCTTGAATCTTATAGGATGGTTTGGCGTGGCTGTTAATTCAACTACTGCCGATAGGATGGTAGGTAGGTATTTCAATTAACGTCGTACCGGCGAAACATATTGGTTATTGACGGCGGTCCAGGATCAAACCCTCAAAGGAAAAATCCAAGGATACCACGCAAAATTGTTCAGACCTTGATGGATGAGATATCTCCTTGAAACTTCTAGGATGATTTGGTGTGGCTGTTAATTCAACTTCCTCCGATAGGATGGTATGTAGGTATTTTAATTAATTTAGTACTGGCACAATATATAGGACTATTGACGGCGGTCTGAGATCGTACCCCCAAAGGAAAGATACGAGGACACCACCCAAAGGAATAAAGTAAGAAAATTTGTTCAGACCTTGATGGACGAGATATCTCGATGAAACTGCTAGAAGGGGTTTGTGTGATGGAGAAGTTATTTCAACTACTTCTCATAGCAGATATGCTAGCAAAATTGGCGGATCTTGATTGACTAGATAACTCGTCGAAACTACTTGGAATGTTTTGTGTGGTGTGGAATTTTGGGGAGTGGGGTACCAGCTCAGGAGATGACAGCGTCATCTTACCGTGAATCAAAATTACGAGGTTATATTTCCCTCGAAACGAGAAGAAAAAAACAACCAATCAATGCATCAATTTCTAAAGCTTCATTTAAAAGTAGCGTTTTCTTATAATTGGTAAACAAAGAGAAAAAGTTTAACATTTATTTTATAGAAGATATTTTTTAAATGTCTCTTGGCATTGTAATCCAAATGACAATTTTTTCAAAGCTGTTGAATTAAAAAAAAAATGTCAATACAAACAATCAGAACTGTTCCAAGCAAATTGCTGCTGTTATAAAGACAATTTTTACTGTTCTCATTGCTAATTTAGGATGCGAAAAACCAGCACTAAGTTCAAAACAGTCTCTATGCATCCAGCTATAAGCCATTGCCAGTTCAGATTTATGTATAGATCCAGAATCTAAATTACCAGAATGCGAAAAATTTCTAAAAATTACACTTCGTGATAAAGAACCATAAAATCCTAGAGCGATAAGGTTTATGCTACGAAAGTAAAGAAACAAACTAATATCTACCTTCGGTTTGAAAAATGTTTAACGATTACTATACACTCTCACGTCTTTTAAAAGCAAACTGCTCAATATGACGGAGGAATCGATTCATAAAATAAAATTTATTCCTTGAAAATCGAAACGCTTCAACGATAAAAAAAAAAGCATATGCGAAAAGATTTGACATTGAATTTGACCCGCAGGTGCTTCAGAACGGGTATGATGGATCTGGTGTTGAATTAATCATCCAACTTCTTTCGCGAATCAAAAATTCTTTATGAAACTTTTCCCTCCATTTTCAACAACGTGAAACTGATTCGCGTTTCGTCAATGACTCCGCTACGATTCGGTGACTCCATGCATTAATCGAGTGTTTCAGATACTTTTTTTCTGCACCACGCTCCACCATTGTTGCAACTCGAGGGGCACACACAGCGCCCCCTACTGGCTAAAAGATGGCTTCCTGAAGTAGAAAAGTCTCACGCTCGGACGGTTTGTAAGAAGGTTAAAAGTTTTTCCCCATTCTTTTCCTGCGAAATCCCGGTTTTTTCTCCTGTTTTCGGGAGTGGACTTGTTGGATTGTATTGTTCGTTTCCTTTTGATTCAGTGGGCGCGTTCAGTCGGAGAGTTAGAGGATTTATTAAGGGCAGTCAACATTTGCGCTCTGAATTAGGGGAAAAGTTTTCTTTCTAAATGGTGTGTGATATTAACAGTTCGCTACACAATACCCCTCGTTGTCAAGTTTGTGAATTTGTTTTGCCTGATTCGGGGTTCGAAATGTATATTCATTGGGTTCGGTGATAGATCCCATTGTATTTAACCCACACGAAAAAGAGGTTGAAGTTAAACATTTCGCTGAAAACTTTCGATAGAAAAGGAGAAGTGTTTTTGTTTCTTTCTGGTATTTGAGCATGACAAATCTGCAAACAGTTGTGTGGGTCAAACCAATTTAAGAGTTGGTGTTTCTGAAATGAAAAGTTAATTTTGTAGATAAAAAGAACCAAGTTTTTATTTGTCTTTCTTTGCTGCTCACAGTGATTCTATTTAAAGTTCTACTTTAGGTTGGAAGTTGAATTAACGTTGCACTGTTTGTTTGGAGTTTTAAGGGACTTATAGACTCTACGTGGACTTATTTGATCAAGCTCTGCCAAACACAAGACAAGGTCAAGTAAAAAATGTCGTGAAAGAGGAATTGGGGAACAGAGCTGCGGGATAGCTTAATAAGCCCACCTATTAATTGAAAGAATCTTAGAAATATTCTATTGCTCAAGAAAGTCAAAAGTGGTTAGATATAACGCTCGAAAGAATGTAGGTTACTGATTAGATATATGCGTGTGAACTCAACTGTAGTGGTAATGGTAATTTTTAATTCACGTCGTACTAGAGCAACTCAATGGTCTGTTTTATCCTTTGTCTTGAGATTTTAAACAGTGGACCAATTACCAAATGGAAGAATACAAGAAGTGAAATAATATTTCCATGGAACAGTTTTATATGTATAGTTTACGGGAACTGGGGAACCAACGATGGGGTACAGCTGTTTCCGTGGTAATCATCCCAGAAGAGTAACAACAGTTTATCTCATTTTTGTGTTATACGGATTATACAAAATAGAGTTAATGTTCTTTACGTTGTTCGTGTAATTTTATATTGGTGGATAGAAAGATTAATGTCAACTCTTAGCCCAAGTACATGATTTTCAGATAATTTTACTGACGTTTTACGAAGACACGGATCGTTTTCATAATTGTACCTCTTCCATAAAAGCTCTTTGACGATTTGAAGTAGAATTTCATACACCAGACTTTCGAATTTTACTTCAGTGATCATTGACAATTCTTTTGGACGAATTGTTTACAAGGTGACGAGTTTCGTTTTCTATATCTTAGAATTACAGGCGTAAAAATCTTTTTAAGGTCTTCTAGGCCTATTTTTCAAACTTCCTTAAGAATTACTTGGTAGATATTGAATCACAATGTGAAAAAAGGTAAGATTTCCTTGAAGTCAAGAAAAATTTTTTCTGAGGAATAGTTCTTAGTGCCCGTTCATTTTACTCCTCTTTTGCTCAATTCTTTGGCGGGTAGTTCAAAAATTTTCGTTTTAACAGTATTTAAACATTTAAAACAGTATTTGGTAACAAATATTCAACCATGTCTTGAGAAATATAAGTTAAAATAGCATCGATTTTCGTTTGCTTCGAAATTATCACCCAAATGTCAGAAATGGACTGACGAAAAATTTCACTAGTCATTCTGAAATTTAAGCACCATTTATCAGTTCCACAGACTTCCGTAATAAATCTTTTGCTTAGCGCACGTCAAATGAGTCAGGCTATAATGCATTTGTAATGTTTTGGTGATATAATGTGTTAAAAGTCTAGTTGAAATTTGAAATCCGCTGTTGCGTAAGACGCTAATTAGCTATAAATTCAAAAGGATATTGCAAATTAATGAAATAGTACCCAATAAACTAAAAGCACGTAAACATACCTCGATAAACAGAAGTTAATGATAGTATCTACTGAATAATGCTAAAGAAAATACCGGACATATTCTTTTCAGTTTTCCTCAAAGTACTAATACGCATTCCCTAGATTGGTTTTGGAGACAACGTAGAAAGTTCGAATTTGGACCCCTGTACATCCTGTTAGGAGGAATTATCTTTAAAAATAAAACTGTTTTCTTCCTAAGGGGAAATACTACTTTTAAGATATGTCTTTTTGACAATCTGCGACACTAAGAAAATTGAATTTTGTCCACCTAGAATCGAAAATGACACACTGTGCGACGGTCCGAAATCAATCCCCTAAGGGAAAGATCCGAGGATATATCCACGTAATTTTTGAACCACGTTCAGATGATGAGGCAACACCTGAGCTGGTACCACACTCTCGAAACTTCCACACCAACCCAACGTGAGGACTTTCGGCCACGACATATTTAAAATGGACCAGCCGTCTCTACACCATACGCTTACAAACATCCATGCACTGACCCGGATTCGAGCCAGGAACCTCCCGATGTGAAAGCCTCAGAGTTAAAACTTTGTCTAGGCTTGCCTAGAGCTGCTATGGTTTAAAAACAATTAGTTCGTGCTCACTTTATCATCCCTACACAAATATCACAGATAAATTAACCCACTGAATTCACATCGAGTATGTATCACATATAATTCAACCCACTGAATTCACATCGACTATGTATCACGTATAAATTAAAATTCAAAACTCGATTATATAGTTTCTATTATTTTATCTTGATAATTAATGAAAAGCAAACACACTTTTACCCCAAACTAAAGAACTTATTATTTATCAGACGTTCTAGTTAGCCAAAAAAAGAACGTACAAAAAATTGGGTAATTTTTTTATATGTTAAAAAGGAAAAAGACGTGAAAACATTTCTTTTTATTCAACTTTCGCACTTATGGGAAAAACAGCTTGAATTTTTAATTAAAGCAAGCTCAAAAGAATATTGTTACCATAATCTAATTAATTTCTTATTTTTATATTTTAATTTTCATGCTCTTTTCCAATTTGAGAGATAATTTTATTTTGCAAACATTAATAAATGATGAAACCTATCTGACCAGCCATATTTTCAAGTCGGGATTAATAAAATTAATAATCCACATAATCTCTTATAAGTGAAAATAAATTCAATAATTTAATAATGACTTCTCATTTCAATACCACACTGCTTATTTGCTGGCCACAGTATTAAATTAATCTGTAATAAGTGCCACAATCATTCAACATCGCTCGGAGAGAAAATCACTTACCGCAAAAGATTCGTTAAATTAAGGAGTTGATCAAGAGTAAACAACGGGCTTCCTCAATTGGCGTCTATAGCACTAATTTGGCTCCCCCTTTACCATTTGTTGCCGAAAACGTTCGCATGAAGTAAAATGCGACCCTGACAAGAAAGCGATCGTCCTTCAGTTGGTTAATTTTCGAAAAGGTGCTAAAGATCGTCAGGGGAAAAGGTTGACACACGCCAAAACATGAAACAAATTCTGTAATCTTTTTTTAATGTCAATGATTATACTTACGCTTTGTGTTTTGACTGTCACTTGTCTTTTGTTCTTCATGTAGTGATTTGTTTTTCTTGCCAAATGTTTTATGTGTATAGTGGATTGGTTTGGCCCTTCCTAATCCGTGTAAATTCCTTTGAGTGGTGGACTGTACAGCTGAAAAACACATTGGTAAAACAGTCCGAATGGATTCATCCAGGATCATCTGACTTCTCATTCGAACCACAGTATGTTGTCACTTTTGCCTCGGTCTTCCCCGACAACAGCTTCTGGCGACAAGTCTGGGTGGTGGTGGTTGCTATAGGAACAGGGAGTCGTGTTCATTTTGAGTACAGGGGGACACTAGGTATGACTTAAATTCATGTTGTTCATGTGGAAAGAGGTAGTTGACTTGTATGGATCATCTCGCGACAAGTAAAAAGCTTAGAAAATATATAAGGCATCTGACGGTGGTTCAAAATTACGTGGTGCTGTCTTCAGATCCTTCCCTCGGCGATTGATTCCAACCGGTACTAACAGCCCACTGTGCTGCTGACAGTAAGACTTTATATAACTACTCAACTGTCTTAATAATATATTTACAATTAGCTTATCAAGTGCACCAATGTGACAAATGTAATACATTTATCGAAAGGATCTCATATAAAACAGTGCAAAGTCAGTTTCTACTGCAACAGGCCAGAGGCAGATTTTGTGTCGGGAGCTGTTCTCATGGAAGACATACATTATTTCCCAGTCACCAAATCACACTCCCTTCCGTCACCAAACCACTATCAGCTGAATTCACCGAAATGTCACCCAAATTATAACAACGCAAAATGTTGAGATCTGTTTCTATAGTCACCGCCAGTGCTAAGCTATTTTGTATCTAGTAACAGTTCTCCTGGTTGACGCACAGTATCTTTCAATAAATGGACTTACCCAAGGTCATACATGTTCTCACTAGAGCTGCACTACACAGTTATTATTGCTCATCTACGTAGACTTCATGAATTTATTTTGTGTTAATGCAATGAAAGAAAGGATTCGTTCGCTTAATGAATTACCAATTCATTTCGCTATCCAGTAACGCACGAATATTTCAATTCAAAATGGAAATCTCGGTATTTCAATAAAGTAATAAATAATTAATAGCATCATGATTCATTCACATTTCAATATTTTAATATCCATCGATACTTGTTAAAATTAATTTTTTATAAAAAACCTGTTCAAAAACTGATAGATTTGTTGCAGCTTGGTGAAATATAGCCCTAGCACTAACACTCAAAAGAACCAATTAGCCTGGTAGATAGACAGTACCTTTTTATAAATGGACCTACCCAGGGTCAGCTGCCGTCTCATTGCCGCCGCACTTTGCAGTTATTATTGCTTATCTACGTACATTTCATTGGTTTGTTCCATATAAATTTCTTGATCTGGCCAATTTTTAGAGTGACGATTTCTCGTTATCAAGATATTTCTGACTCTGTTTATGATGACGAGATCAAGATATGGTCAGTTTACTTCTTATAACGAGGCATCTTGTTCTCCAAGATGTGATCAATTTTGCTAATAACGAGATACCTCGCCAAGAAGTACCAGGATTGGTAATGTATAATCTTAACAATAGTTGTTGTTGTTTCTCATGCCTACACTGGCAGACCAGAGGAGTGCCAGGCCCGTCGAAGACGACAAGAGGCGAGGGGGGGGGGGGTACGCCTTCCATGTTATTGAGCCCCATTGGGAGGAACATGACGCATCTGTTTTACAGAAAGGTCCCTTTCATACATCCATTCACTCACACATATCGTAATTTAGATCCCAATCAGAGGCCGATAACTCTCTGATCAGTTACCCCCAGAGGTATTGATTTGATATGGGAACATAGGGGACTTTGTGATCACGACCTATTTAATGTGCCCCAGTCACCATTAGTGAACACGACGGTTTTTAGCCAGGTCGAAGCACCGATCTCGCAATCATCAAAATTGCATTCTCCGCCGAGGACAGAACCACAGCCCTTCTGATGCGAGCCCGACGCTCTACTGACTGAGCTACCGCGGCTCTAACAATAGTAATTATGTAATATTAATAACAGGTCAATTTTCTCATCATGATCAATTTCTTTTCACTATCTTTGTAATATTCACACATTTCAATTATAAACGGAAATTTCCCCATCTCAAGAGAATTAAAAAGATTTTTTTTTATTATGATTCAACAAATAATGCATGCAAATCCAACGTTATTTTTCCAAACTCATTTTTATCGAAACCAATTCTACAAATTGATCTATTTGCGCAGTTTGGCTAATTATAGCCCTTGCCCCAACCCCAAAAGGCCAATAACCTATTAGACAGATAGTTCCTTTATATAAATGGACATACCCAGGGTCAGCAGCCATCTCATTAGCGCAACACTGTGTTGTTGTTATTATTATCTACGTACATTTAATTGGTTTATTCCACGTTAATCTTCCTAGTGGTTGTTTTGACAAGGTTCTCGTCCTAACTCAAAAGTGACCTGATCTTCATGAACGAGATACCTTGTCATTAGAAGAAAATTGACCAGATCTTCATGGACGAGATACCTTGTCATTAGAAGAAAATTGACCAGATCTTCATCGACGAGATACTTTGTCATTAGAAGAAAATTGACCAGATCTTCATGGACGAGATACCTTGTCATTAGAAGAAAATTGATCAAATCTTCATGGACGAGATACCTTGTCATTAGAAGAAAATCGACCAAATATTATTGGACGAGATACCTTGTCATTAGAAGAAAATTGATCAAATCTTCATGGACGAGATACCTTGTCATTAGAAGAAAATTGATCAAATCTTCATGGACGAGATACCTTGTCATTAAAAGAAAATTGACCAGATCTTCATGGACGAGATACCTTGTCATTAGAAGAAAATTGACCAGATCTTCATGGACGAGATACCTTGTCATTAGAAGAAAATTGATCAAATCTTCATCGACGAGATACTTTGTCATTAGAAGAAAATTGACCAGATCTTCATGGACGAGATACCTTGTCATTAGAAGAAAATTGACCAGATCTTCATGGACGAGATACCTTGTCATTAGAAGAAAATTGATCAAATCTTCGTGGACGAGATACCTTGTCATTAGAAGAAAATTGACCAGATCTTCATGGACGAGATACCTTGTCATTAGAAGAAAATTGATCAAATCTTCATGGACGAGATACCTTGTTATTAGAAGAAAATTGACCAGATCTTCGTGGACGAGATACCTTGTCATTAGAAGAAAATTGACCAGATCTTCATGGATGAGATACCTTGTCATTAGAAGAAAATTGATCAAATCTTCATGGACGAGATACCTTGTTATTAGAAGAAAATTGACCAGATCTTCATGGACGAGATACCTTGTCATTAGAAGAAAATTGACCAGATCTTGATCTCTTCATCAGAAAAAAACTATTAGTATATTGATGACGAGATATGTCGTCATTAGATAATTGGTCAGGTTTTGAAGATCCAGATATCTTGTTGAAACCACTCTGAGGTCGTAGAATGTCGTCTACGTACCGCTGTGCTGTAGTGTGCTAGAAATGACTACCAAAAATATCCGACTGTCAAAGGAGATGGCACTCCAGACCAAACACCCTGTTGTGGGCATGTGTGGAGTGCCAGTAAGGGCAGGATACCCACGTTGCTCTAGACGTATTTAGACTAGTCTGCTGTTGTCGTCAGGACACAGGTGAAAACGGGACTCGTCACTAAAGACTCATACGTCCCCAATCAGCGCCGTTCCAAGTAGGGATGCGACATCGATGTAGATGTTTTCAAAACATCGATGTATTTAACATCGATGTATTGGAGTCAATGTTTTTGTAACATCGATGTTTATACTTGTCGATGTTTTTACGTTGTCGTTGTTTTATTTTTAAATGAAAAAAGTACCTTTTTAAAAATTTAAAAAATAACCAAGTAGCATAATTTCCATAACCAGCAAATTGAACATACTTATAGACCAAAGTGTCCAAGGGTGAAGGGTCTGAAAAGTAGGGATGCGACATCGATGTCGATGTTTTCAAGACATTGATGTTTTATAAAAAAAAACATCGATGTATTCGAGCCGATGTCGCATCACTAAGTGCTAAACCAGTTTTAAGAAATGGGGGAAAAAGTTTAAATACACTGAATTTTAAAAACATCGATGCTTTGGGGGCGATGTATTATCAACATCGATGTTTGCTGTCGGTGTTGCATCAGTAGGTGCTAAACCAGTTTTAAGAAATGGGGGAAAAAGTTTAAATACACTGAATTTTTAAAACATCGATTCTTTGGGGGCGATGTATTATCAACATCCATGTTTTAAATTTGAACATCGATGTTTTGCTGTCGATGTCGCATCCCTAGTTCCAAATTGATCGAGCCCGGCACCATTGTAATTCTGCACCTTCTTAGTGCGTAGTTTTTTTTTGTTGCAGAGTATATATTGTACGAACATTTGAACTATAAACGGAAATCTCACCATCTCAAAAAGACCGTATGACGTTACGAAACTCCTTAAAATGATTGTCTACCCAATACTACTTCGGTCGAACTGATTTTTACCAAAAGCAGTTCAACGACGATAAAGAACCTGCAGAAAGAGGTCATTATACCCAGTTCAATGAAATGAGAAATGTAGATAAAATGTGGGTTGCTTCTTTGTAGAAAGGAAATCTGCTTTGAAGTCCCGAGGAAAGAATTCTCACTTCAAAGTGAATACTCAGGACAGCGGCTCGGATGCGAACTGAACATAATAATTCCGCCATTGAAATTGAATTTGATGACGTGGAGGAAAATGAAAGAAAGCGCCGTCTTTTGTGCCGCAACATTTCGATGAATATTCATAAAATTCCTCAGCTCTTTCAAATGACTGTTGAAAAGAACTAGGTAAACAGTATCTGTTATGCTTGGATAACAAAACAATTACATTTAAAGCTTAATTGAACAGACTATTCAAGAGCGGTATGAAAAAGAATATAACCAACTTGGCGAAAGAAATTGAGTTAACTTTTTATACATTTTCTCTTCCGATAATGTGCTCAATAGACTTAATTTAAAGTTATTTGTGAAATAGAATTTGCCATAGAACGTTAATGGACCGCGGTAACCCTGATGGGAGGTAGATATTTAGCTAACGTCGCAGTGGACCTACACACATATTAGTGGCGACGGTTCGGCTTCAACCTCCCATGGGAAAGATCCCAGGACAACACCACGTAATTTTGGATCACAGTCAGATGACGAGGTCATACCTGAGCTTTAGCCACACTCTTCAAACTTATGAACTATAACGTGAGAACTTTTAAGGCCTCGACATATTTAAAATGCACCATGCCCCTTTTGAACAGGATGGTCTTTGGTTGGATTTGAACTCGTAACCCTCCGGTTGTAAACCGCTACTCTTCCAACCGGACTACCTCGACCCTCAGTTGTTGGGAATGTCGTTCAATAGCAACTGTAACCGACTACGCCTTTGGGTTCTAGAAGTACTTTTTATTACGATATTAAACTTTTAAGCAGGTATTCAAAACTTAACCCTCCTGCTGAAAATTTTTTTTACAAAAGAAAGTTCTTTTTACAACGGAAAATGAAAGCTCCAAAACACATTTGTGAACGTTTTCAAAAATATATATTTCAAAACGTCCACAAAAAGTAATAAGGTTAAACTGAAAATTTTTTTTACAACGGAAAATGAAAGCTCCAAAATACATTTGTGAACGTTTCCAAAAATATACTTTTTTTAAATATCCACAAAAAGTAATGAGCTAAAACTGAAATTTTTTTTACAAAATAAAGTAATTAGTTTTAACGGAATACAAGAAATAATACAACCGAATACGTCAGAACTGTACGGTGAAAAACATTATAATAAAATAAAATTTCCACAGCAGGCGAAAAACCATTAAATGGGCCAATGAAACCAAAGAAACACATTTTAAAGGACCAATGCTATCAAAGGATATTTTAAAATTAAAATAACCAATGGAATCAAAGAAAAATTTCAAAAGAAACCAATGGAATCAAACGACTTAGACGGATATTGACTGCTGGTTACCTCGACGATGTATTTCGTCATTAACAAAACTGACCAGATGACCTGATGGACGAGATCACGTCACGAGGATAACTGACCAGATCTTGATTTCGTCATCATGAAAAAAATATGCATCTTCGTGAGAGGAGATATTTTGTCATTAGCAAAGTTGGTCTGATATGGATGAGATATATCATCAAAACCACATGGAGGATAGGATTTTCAGATGTGCTTTGTAGCGAACTGGATTGTAAAGTATTAGCGCCAGCTGTCTCGATTAAGTGACCAGCTGCCTGGGTTAAGTGAAGCTCAGAGGTTCCCGGCTGCTCAAGAGTCTTGATGATTAATTATTATGACGAGATCACGATCTGGTCAGTTTTCTTCTTATGACGTGATATATCGCCCATAAAGATCTGGTCACGTACTAATGACGAGGTGCATCCTCGAAACAACAACCAAGAGGGTTAAAATCTAACATCAAATAAAATTTCTATCTATCTATCTATCTATCTCTCTCTCTCTCTATATATATATATATATATATATATATATATATTATATATATATAGAGAGAGAGAGAGATATATATATATATATATATATATATATATATATATATATATATATATATATATATATATATATATATATATATATATATATATATATATATATATATATATATATATATATATATATATAACTAGGGGGCTCCGCCCCCTGCTCGCTTACGCTCGCCAACCCCCGGGGATTGCTGCGCAATCCCATTTGGTTTGCTTCGCAAACCAACACTCCTTTCACAGATGTCATTTGGTTTGCTTCGCAAACCAACATTCCTTTCACAGAGTGAAACTATCTGAATAATTCGTATTATGCTGATTTCACTTTCCGGTACATGACGTCACAGCGAGGGCTTCGCGCCCTGCTCGCTTACGCTCGCCGACCCCGGGGATTGCTACGCAATCCCGTTTGGTTTGCTTTCTCAAACCAATACTTCTTTCGCAATTGATTTCACTTTTTTTTGCTTTAACACTTAATGCACCCTAAACTAATAGCCGCATCAGTAAAAAATCTTCTGTATCTTGTTCCCTGTACAATTTTAAGTAAACAGTGTTAATATCAATACATTGTACTTTGTCGGTAAACTGTCTTGAGAACAGAGGGAAAAAAGCGAGCCTTTTTCCTCGCCAAATAAAAAGAAATCGTTTTTATGGCAATTGTTGCTACGATAAATTTGATATCTGGCAAACCCGATAGTAGAAAATGCAACCCACTGCTGTTTGCCAAACCAGCTATGCGAACTGAAAAATACGAAATTTGTGTCACCAACTTTTGATTGCATCGAATTTATTTATGAATCAATTTTAAAAATAATTGTACCGTAAGAAAGAGTACATTGTGAGGTATACTGCAATATTTTTAAAATTAAAAACTAACAGTAATACTATATAGATATGACCATTTTAGTTTTGTATCGGAAGTTACGATCTGAAAGTTCCGAAAATTGTATGACCTACTTTTAATTGCATCGATTTTGTTTATTAACCAATTTGAAAAATAATTGTACCATAAGAAAGAGTGTAATGTAGTGTATTCAGTGATGTTCTCAAATTTAAAAAATAATGGTTTTTGCCGTAGACATAACGGTTTTAACAAAACGTAGCGAAAATATCCGAAGATTCCGAATTTTGTATCACGAACTTTTGATCGCATCCAATTTAATTATTAACCGATTTCAAAAATAATAGTACCGTAAGAAAGAGTACATTCTGAGGTATACTGCGATATTTTAAAAATTAAAAACTAATAGTAATTAGATATAGATACGGCAGTTTTAAAAAAAAGTAACAAAAATGTCCCGATTTTTCCCGAATTTCAAAAAAATATTATCAAGAACCACATTTAAATTTAAAAAAAAACTCGACGAGCTGCAAAAATTTACGTTGAGAGGTACTCTTAAAAAAAAACTCACGACTAAAGACTGAAATTTTGAATGTGTTTTGCTCACTCGCGGAAGAAATTTCACTTCTTCAACTTTAACACTTAATAAAACCTAAACTAATAGCCGCATCGGAAAAAAATCTTAATAATTATCCAGGGAATACGATGAAGAACAAAGCATGTTAATTTCATATTTTTCCGATCAGTACTTTCTCGGGAAACCGTCTAAGAATGGAGCTAAACAACAAAAATTTCAATTCTTCGGCGGCGGCGGCGGTAACTTTTTTTTAATATAGAGAGATATCAAGAACACAAAAATTTCCAAAAAAATGTAACAAAAGTCTTAAAAAATAATAAAAAATGAAGAAATGTTGGTGGATTGGGGCGTCATCAGGGAGGAGCCTGACCCAAACAACATAAAATGGTGTTTTCTACATATGAGCAGCATTAGGCTGAAAAAATTGCTCATACACTCCCCCAAACACCACCAAAAAGCAAGTAAAACAAAAACAAAACAAAATACCAAAACAGAGCAGTCCGTTATGTTATTTTGTATATTTTATATTATATATATATATATATATATATATATATACAAGGTTTTTCCCTTAATTTTGATAGTAAAAATATAATTCTTTCAAGGTAATTTGTTTTACTTAAAAACTCATTTCAGTGTGGAACATTCACATTATTCTAATATTTAATAATAATAATTAATCTTAATTTAATAATCAATATAATCTCATCTAATTTAGATATAATTTTGTTATTTAAAATGTGTTTTGAAGTGAGTGATACCTCAGATTCTAATTTGTTTAGAAAGACAATTCTCTTTGGAAATTATTCCTAATATTATTCTTCATGTTTTGACCCTTCATTTATTTGCTATAGAGAACATATTTTTATGACATTTTTTTTTCACTGTGGAAGTCTAAAATTTCGAGACTTTTTCGCTATTTTAAAATTAAAAAATAAACAAAAAATTTCTTTATTTCCCAATAACTTTGACTGTCCAACGTATACAGCATCCACTATATTGTACAGATTATGACACAAAAATATTTATAAACATCATTTAATTGTTGATTTATTACTGTTTTACACATTTGCAGCATATTTGCAAAACGCAGTTCCTCAGAAATTGAGTTTAAGTTTTTGGAAACATGTTTGTATATGCTGACAGTGCCTAACGAAAGTCCTTGTAACTAGAAAACTATTTGGAATATTTACAAGATCTTGGTATCGTTTGATAGCTAAAAGGTTGAACATTGTTTTGAACAAATGCACAAATATCGATATTTTGGTCGATTTTCGTGATTTCTAGTGTATTACATACACCTTAATCAATACAAATAAAAATCTCACTTGGTATTTCAACTCAAATCAAAAAAGCATTCGCCCACAAAATATCCTAGCAGCTATTTTGAAACTTAATCTATTTTATTCCAATCTTCAGAGATCTAAATGTCAGAGTGCTCTTTTCGCGCTTTGGTTGCCATATTTCACTATGAAAAAGAGAGAATGACGTCATTTGAAAACGAATCTGTGAAACTACAAACATTAAAGATTCAGTATTACTCGCGGATGTTCAATTACAAAAGGAATGATTAAAAGGTTGTTATCTATTATGGAATTTTTCAATGTAAACGCAAACACCGAATAAAAATAGAAAAGATACTTCCGGAAAAACTATCGCCGTTTTGGTGACATTTGGCGTTGATTCTCATTACCACTAAATTATTCATGCGGAACGATTATAGCCAGACTAGCAGTTTTTGTTTACGTTTAACTGTGAGGTTGTTAAAATTTTGATTACCGTTTTGGTGGAGTTTGGCGTTTAATCTCATTCACCTTGACCAATTAACTGAAACAAATTCTTTTTAATTTCTTTTGGCGATGTACTGAAATCGTAATTGAAAAATATGTCAAATGTGTGATTACGAGTCTATATAATACACAGAGAAAAGATGTTGTACCAAAACACAGTACCACTACCTACATTAAAGCTTGACAGAAAATTCTCTCATAAGATAGGAACAAAACTGGTTTAAGTCATACAAAATAATTAACCTAAACTTTTCATTAAAGTGATGAAAACTTGCTCTTTCAAACTTAGAATTCTTGTTTTCAAACTTTAAACTATAAACTTAATCTCTCTTACAAAAATGAAAAAAAAAAAAAAAAAACCTAAATAGCTGACAATAGAATATGTCAATGTATATATATATATATATCACGGCAAATCATAAACTACAGTTATATACTATCAAGAAAATAGTTTTCCTCGGAACAAATTATTTCACAACAGAATTTAATAACTTCTTGGATAGACGAACAATTTATTCAATTTTTGAAATCAATAAATTGGTGAAATTAATTTCAAACGTTTGAAAGGACAGTGAATATTTCCATGATTAAATTTCTGTTAAACCAATATTTAATCTATTCGAACATAATTTAATTTTTTTTCGAACTTCGCAGAACTGGTTGGAATGAAGGTGAAGGAAAACATTTTTCCGTATTTCTAGAAATTTCTATAATCTCCTGGAGCATATTTTTGTTAAGAGGAATCAAAGATCGTTCTAGAAAAAGACTGAAATAATTGAATCCTACGAAAATATTGTTACTTAAGATTGGGAAATATCAGCATTTCATTGTTTTGATAACTTCATAACCAGATGGCAGAAAATTTTCTTTTAATTTCTAAATGTTGCAGTGCAAATATTTGCTATACTTATTTAAAGCCTGAATGTAAACTGTGCGAATGCATCCATGACGTAAGTATTAACGTCAGTATCATATGCGAGAATGGATAGATTATTTTTCACCGATCCTTATGGATGGAAACCTCGATAAGCATGATTTTGAAATATTCTACAATCAAAAAACTGAAGCGAATTTCATGCTGAAATAATTGAGATCCGTTTGAATAAAAATGTAAGTAATCAACAAGAGTAAAATTCAAATAAAAAAGACTCACGAGAATAACAAGTACGATGACAATAAATGTGCATCGAAATAGAATGTGTAAAAGTAAAAACACACAAGAACATCTGTTATAATTTTATTTAAAAATTCCTTTTCATTCAATTGTAGAAGAAAAAAAAATATTTATTTTGCAAAGAAACAAGTGGAATGCTTGCGCATACCTTTGGATATTTTCATATTTTACCATTAAATTTTGGTTTTTAAAATGCCTTAGTGGGATTTATAACTATCTAGCATAATTGTTTTATCTTTGAGTGGGTTGAAAGCGACTTAAATAATTCTATAAATGGTATTAAAATACTGCTTTCAAATTTGGAGTAATTTAATAAATTTAAAGTTGAAAAGGACACCTACAACTATTCGAGAAGGATAACACCATCTTTTAGCAACATTTAATCATTCTTGTGGTTCTATTGACAAGGCATCTCGTCATTAACAAAGCCATTAACCGCTCTTGATGGACGAGACATCTCGTCATTAACAAAACCATTAACCGCTCTTGATGGACGATACATCTCGTCATTAACAATACCATCAACCGCTTTTGATGGACGAGATATCTCGTCATTAACAAAACCATTAACCGTTCTTGGTGAACGAGACATCTCGTCATTAACAAAACCATTAACCGCTCTTAATGGACGAGGCATCTCGTCATTAACAAAACCATTAACCGCTATAGATGGACGAGACATCTCGTTATTAACAAAACCATTAACCGCTATTGATAGACGAGACATCTCGTCATTTACAAAATCATTAACCGTTCTTGATGGACGAGACATCTCGTCATTAACAAAACCATTAATCGCTCTTAATGGACGAGGCATCTCGTCATTAACAAAACAATTAACCGCTCTTGATGGACGAGACATCTCGTCATTAACAAAACCATTAACCGTTATAGATGGACGAGACATCTCGTCATTGACAAAACCATTAACCGCTCTTAATGGACGAGGCATCTCGTCATTAACAAAACCATTAACCGCTCTTGATGGACGAGACATCTCGTCATTAACAAAGCCATTAACCGCTATAGATGGACGAGACATCTCGTCATTGACAAAACCATTAACCGCTCTTAATGGACGAGGCATCTCGTCATTAACAAAACCATTAACCGCTCTTGATGGACGAGACATCTCGTCATTAACAAAACCATTAACCGCTCTTGATGGACGAGACATCTCGTCATTAGAGAAAAATTAAACAGATCTTGATCTCGTCATCCAAAAAAAACCGGGCAATACATTTTTTATATATATTGTCAGCAGCAAAATTGGTCAGATCTTGATGGACGAGATATCTCGTCGAAATCACTTGGAGGATTCAGTAATTTTTCAGTTACGCAAGTAACGTAGTAACAGAGACCTAAATGTGTATTGACTAAATGAAATTGGTGTCATAAATTTCCACACCACGTAACGTGAGGACATTTGAGGCAGATTTAATATTTTCCAGCCTCAACGTACACTGTCTTTGATTGGATCAAGTTTCGAACTTACAACCCTCCGGTTGCACTCTACTAAATGTGCTACCGCGGCCCCATGTATATCTGGGTAGTAGTATGGAGTTTCCTTAATCGGCAAATCCAAGATGGCGGCCGCTTGTTTGCAAGTTGCCTTATTGTTGAAGGATTGCCTGGTGAGATATCTGGTGGTTGGATGAGCAAATATTATTTTAAATTAAAAAGTAATTTCTTGGATTCGAATACGGGATCTTAGGACTGGAGTCAAGCACGCTAGCCACTAGGCTATAAGTGAGTTAACTGTAGGTGGTGAATTAGTAACTGGGTTATTTCAACCAATTTTTCTCGAGTTCCGACTTTTTCCACACAAGTCAACAACGCATAGTGTTAAAAATAACTTGATTGACCAAAGTATAATAGATTGCTGGTTCGTATTTGCAATCAGCTATCAATCAGAAGCATTTGATCTTCTGAAATTAGATTCACAGCGACGATTTGTATGAAGTGATGGATCATCAATCGAAGCAAACCGCCCAAATGTATCACATTATATTGGAACTATGAGACCCCTTAATCGTCCGGAATCGATTATCATCGACGGGCTATTCAGTTTAGAGTGTGATTTAATGCTATTCATTAAGATGTGATGGATGGTGACGATCGTTAAATGGATACATTTGTCAACATTGAATCTCCTACGAGATTTCTGTGAGCATGAAGTGAAAACGTTGACTATATGGTTTAGAGACTATTCAAGGAGTCGTAAACTATTGAAATTCACGTAACTATCCAGTTCAAACATCTGAGTTTGGTTAATGTTTGTCGGATAGGTTATATTTTGGGCTAGTTATAAAGTAGTGACGATTTTTTCATAGATTTCTAAGATTTCTAAGCAAGTTCTACCACAAAAAAATCTGTCTCCCTTTACGTGATCGACTGCACATGTTTTACAACAAATAGAGGCATAAAAAATAATGCATTCATTTGATTTTGGAACACATCGAAGACGCACTAAAAGAAGTATACAATATAATGAGTGTCATTTGCTATGGAAATTGTTTATTCCTGAAGGCAAATGCATACCCTATAATGAACAATAACCTATTTATTTGAAAAATTTAACTCTTTTAAGCGATAATGGCTTCTGAATTTTACGACAGGCACAAGACAGACATCATCGAGTAATGGACATACACACACACTAGATACGTTTTACTGACACAGAAGATAGAAATTCACAAAAGAAGGAATTTAACATGCATAGCCTTCAATTCGCAGGTTGCTAGGGGTGTGGGGAACCAATTTTAAAGGTAACTGGGATTTTATACCGGTGTGAAATGTTAAGAATGATATGTAATAAAGCTGGAACATAATGAAGATGAAATGTTCTACAAGATTTCACAGGTGCTGGCATGTTGCATTCAAAATATGGTAGAGCTGCAATCCACGTTTATAGCGAATGCAACGGCGTTGGTGAATTTTTTTGGCGCACTTCTAGTAGCGAGTTATGGTAGGTTGAGACAACCCATCTATATTTATGGTTGTTACGGTTTTCATGGCAACCTCGACAAACAGAAAGTTTAAATTATTCTGATTTTGATTATTCTGATCCTGGCCGACCGACCGGTCTAGTGGTTTAGGTGTTCGCCTCTGGATTGGAAGGTTCCTGGTTCGAATCCGGGTTCAGGTCATGGATGTAAATTGTGCAGTCCTTTGTTATGGGCAATGATGGTCCTCACAATGGGTGCTACTTCACAAGTGGTCATTGCTTCCGGCATTGTAATGGCCAATGATTTTCAAAATCCGTTAAAGTTGTTTGATTTTATAGGTTCGTTTGAAATTTTATATTTGGTTCCATTGGATATTTATTTTTAAACTATCCTTTGATAGCATTGATCCTTAAAATTTTTTTTTCATTGATGTCATTGGTACGTTTAATGGTTTTTCGCCAGTTGTGGAATTAAAATTTGTTATAATTTTTTTCATGGTACATTCTGACGTATCAGGTTTGATTATTTTTTATATTCCGTTAAAACTAATTACTTTCTTTTGTAAAAAAAAAATCAGTTTAACCTTATAACATTTGTGGACGTTTAAAAAAAAATGTTTTTCAAAGCGTTCACAAATGTGTTTTGAAGTTTTCATTTTCCGCTGTAAAAAGAAAAATATTTGTGAAAGAAAAATATTTTTGAAATAATTATTTCATTTGTGACTTTAGAAGTGCGCCACAATAAAAGGCCAGTTCCACCGCTATAAACGTAGACTGCAGCTGTACCGAGACATCTGACCAATTTTGATAAAGAGATCTTTAGCAAAATTGATCCGATCTCTGGATGGCAGCATATGTCGTCGAAATGATTTGAAGGGGTAATATACTGACGTTTAAAACTTTAAAAACAACATTGTTTGTAAAGGTTACTGTCTCAAAATGAGACTAAGTAGCCTGTGGCCCGACGTGCATAAAAGGGATACTCATAAGAAAAACTTTTCACACGTTCGTCGCATTTGGAATGTACATTAGGCGTATTTTGTAAAGGTTTTAATGCTAATTCAGAACATGTGATCAGTTTTGTAAAACTCATTTTTGAAGTAAATATGACCCCCTTAAATTTGGCGACTTCTTGGCGAAACGTTTCTACCCTTAAAATATTCTAAACATTTTCTACCCATTGAAATCCACCAGTCACTTACAGCACGAGTAAAAAATGGCATATTTGAAGTTGTTTTTAATTCAGTTTAAGTCCAATAATTGGCGTTCAACGTGCCGGAACCAGTATTATTATTATAAAAATTACATAATTTTTAATGGTAGTGAAATTGTTTGTCTTTTATTATAATTTTTTCATGGTACAGTTCTGACGTATCAGGTTATAACTTGTTGCATTCCGTTAAAAATAATTACTTGCTTTTGTAAAAAAAAATTCAGTTTAACCTTATTACTTTTTGTGGACGTTTTAAAAAATACATACCTCAAAACGTTCACAAATGTGTTTTGGAGCTTCCATTTTACGTTGTAAAAACAATTTTCTTTTGTGAAAAAAATTTCAATCTAAGCGTATAACGTTGTGTGAAAGTTTAAGAAAATTATATTTTTCAAAACGTTCTAAAATATGATTTGAAGCTTTCCTTTTCCGTTGTAAAAAGAAAAATATTTGCGAAAAAAAAAGTTTTTTGAAATAATTTTTTCTTTGGCAACTTTAAGAATGCGCCAAAAAATTCGCCAATGCCGAAGCCACCGCTATAAACGTAGACTGCAGCTGTACCGAAAATATTTCACTTTTAGTTGAATCAATACACCCACTTCTCAACCTTGCAAGTCGTTTCAATGAGGTATCTCGTCCATCGAGGACTAACCAGATTTGTTAATGACAAAAAAATCTAATCATCAAGATATCTCCGATTGTTTTATGATGACGAAATCAAGGTGTAATCAGTTCCATATTAATAACGTGACATCTCGTCTTTCAAGATTTGGTTAGTTTTACCTCAATACCTCGTCAAAACGACTACTAGAAAAACTAAAAAAGAACCCCGTATAAAATTCATTTCAAGTGCTCTTCAACAGCCATCATTTCAAAAGGGATAAAATCCACAACAGAAATGTCGTCTTGAATAAAAATAGACGTGTGACGTTGTCATAAACACATTTGGTGAGGAGTGAAAAATATGACAATCTGAAAGCTTTTCATGGATGGTTATTTTGTAAACATATCACACCGCCATCCCAAAGGGCTTGAATTTGCCCGATGTTTCAAGAAAAACTCTCTGACGATTTTGACACTTTAGGAAAAATTGAGTTACAATGGAAAAATTAATTTACGTTCTGAATTACAGTTTATGCGCTTTGACATTATAAAAGAACTAATTATAGTCTTGAAAATACATTCTGATGAAAACTGACAAAAATGCAGATTCGTGATTTTGGCGCTGTGTATATGTGCATTTGGAACACAGACATTTTTATTTCGAAATTTTACGCAAAAATGCACCGCGCACTGTTTTGACATTCGCCTTTTTGATCTACGTTGTAATAAACTTTAAAAAATTCAACCACTACTTTAAACTTCATGTCCATTGCTACAAAAGAGAAAAATATTCTTTACAAGATTAAACATTTTGATGGAAGTCTAGTATTCAATACGAAATTAACCAATTACTAATTTACAATTACAACTAACCCTACTGGCGGTTGTCTTCGCGAGGTCTTATATCATTAGCAGATCTTGTAGGACGAGATATCTCCTTGTTATAAGAAAACTAATCAGAGCTTGGATATTGCCCTCATAAAAAATATATATTGATGACGATATATCTCATAAGAAGATTAATCAGATCTTGATAGACGAGATATCCCGTAGAAACCACTTTTAGGGTTAATATATAAATTTTATTACCACAGCTTAAGCACTGAAATATAATTTAAAATACATTGGATTATCCCTCAGCCGCATTCTACTATTCAGTCTTATTCAACCATTGATTCTCTATAGCAATAGTAGAATATGACCATCAGTCCAATTATGGTATTGTCCTCGGATGTTTATCGTCGGGATCGATCCAGCACTCCGTACCTCCAATCCCTTGTGTGTTGTCCCAGTACGACGTTAAGTGAACAACTTAATACATAGTACATGTTGCGTTGAAAATATGTTAGACTCGTATAGTAGAAAATATTTAGCTTAAATAATGATATGTCTCCCTATGAACAATAAAGTGACCAAGCACAGTTCTTTTAAGAGTTAAAAGATACTTTATTACAAGAATTAAATTATGAAATAGTATCCAAACCAATAGTTAAATAAAAGGGGCCCCAAAAATACATAGAAAATCAATTATCGCAAATAATGAATTGAAACAAAAGATGAAAGTCAAGGAGAAAGTAGGTGGGGACCGATGGCAAAACTCGAAGAACCCTCGGGAAAATACGGTGAGATTTCGATATACCAGTTGTGAGGTTTGAAATCGAATCTACAGGCGAGTCCGGCAGCAGGAACGTTCCATGGAAGATCGTGGTTCCCGGATTTAGCAAGATAAGAATCTCCCAAGTAGTCCACGAAGTCGCCAGAAAATTATTTCTGTTCAAATCTTCCGCTTCGTTCTGTGTCCACAATCGTCTTCTTTCAAAGCAACCAAAGGCAGTGGTCTCGTTGATCTATGTTCGATCCACGTAGAGTAGAAAATTTATCTGTCTGTCAGTTCCAGATCAAAACTTTTGACCCCACAATTCACTTTTGTCTCTCTTAGGATCAAAATATTTTCAAAGCTTCGATGTACAAATACTGTCGAAAATTCTCATTCTTAACGGAACACGAACACGGACTCATTCTTAAGAGAACAGGAGCACGAACGTATTGTCCATGCACGTAAAAATGAAAAGTAAAAACAAATTATTCCTAAAAATTAACTCAACATAAATGTCGAACTGTAATAAAGTTGGAAGCATAAGACACTCGATTCAATTCATTCATTTACTCTAGTTATCAAGATGCAAAATTATATTAGGTAGTTAGTAAAACAACCGCTATAAAAATCATTAATCCGTTGCTCCTGATATTTCTCGTGGAACTACATGTGTTTATGAAAGTCGATTGGGTTCATTTCGGGGTTATTTCCTAACGGTTGAAGCGTCATTCTTGAAACAAATAAGATTCCTTGAGATGGAAATGGAAATAAACTAGCATGGAAATAAATAAATTATGAAAAACTGAAAGCTAATTGGGTGTATCAAAACGCGCAAGATTTGAAGTATTGATTGAAAGAAGCAAGTTAATCCTACCTGTGAGCTTTAAAATTGTCGTCAGAAATGCCACTTAAATTCATTAAATACTAATTTTGTAAAACTAAAATAACAATCTTGAGGTATGAACATGCGTTGTGTAAAATAGGATTAAACTGACGTATGAATATGCAATTAATTTTAAACATTGCATTTTATTAGCATCCTATAATTCTAGTATTTATTTAATTAAAGTGTTGTTTATTCAATTGCACTTTTTATACATGGAAGCCCCCGAGGTCTACATTTCATAAAACGAGCATAGCATTTTTAACATTTTGTCAGCAAGTTTGTTTCCTTGTATTAAATGTTCTATTGTTAAAAAACAACATTGCCGTAAAAGTAACGACGACTTTGGAAGAACACCAATTATCTATTCGACACACTATTACTGTAAAATTGACTTATTCTCTTCGTTGATACCTATTCGTTTTTACGAGAGTGTGATACCTTCCTGGTGATTGTCTTGACCAGGTGTGTCTCCTCTATATCAATAAGAATGGAGTGTTTGTTTGTACATTGAGTATTTTCGACCCATTTCAAGTTTTCTATCCGTTTTGGGACCTACTGATGCCTATGCACGTCCACACGGTTTAATATATTTTCATGAAAATTTGCAAATAGTGAGTACTTATCTTCATTTAGTGAGCGAAAGTGGTTGCGAAAGTCTATCTGTCCGTCTTTCCGTTCTATGTTCGATTTTGTGTTTGTGTGTTTGTGCAGGCATCACATGAATTGTATTCCAGATACTTGATTGCAATTTGTTTTATTGTATACATTATCTATTATTTTAGTGAATGCAATGTTTAACATTTACTTATTGTTACATTTAAATTAATTTTATGCTAAAACAAATGAGTAAGTATACTTAAATCAACCATAATTAGGTAGTTTTGGAAAAATTGGAATATATATTGAGTATTACGATTACTTTTATTTGCTTTACCAGTACTGCTAAAAAACAAATTATTTAAAAAACTTTTTTTTTATAGAATTTGAGCTCTGATACTTCATTTATTTCGAGGTTTTTTTTGTTCTTTGCGCAATGTAAACGATTTCCGAATATTTGGAACAGACGATATTTTTCAACGAACGGGTATAAAACGGAAACTCGTGTTTCTTTCGCTCTGAATTAATTTCGCATTTCTAAATTTTGTGCACTTTTTAGTTGTAAGTTGTGGCAACTGCGAGATTAAGAGATGTAAAGGAATCACAAATTAATATCTTTCGAAAAACGTTTTCCTTACTTCTTTTATTTTGTTTTATGTCGCTGTTTTCTTTTCGTTTTCGGTATTAAATACTTATTATTTTAATAAATTGTGTTTCTGTTTCATCACACGCAACACCACCACAAAGTATTCCACTTAAAGTGACAGGTAGGCCGGAATAAAGCACATTTTAAGTGTAATCATGCCATTATTGAAAGAATAATACGGTTATTGAAAGAATAATAATGTTTAAAAAATCTGAACAAGAACTTTTCAAGTATTAAAATATTCTTTGTCATAATGACAGCAGGAGATTGCGAAATTTCACAATGTCGCATACCGGATGCAAGAGCGCCACAAGTAAAAAATATTATTTTGTTGACTATGAGTGCGAGAGCCCAAGCCGTAAATCGTCGTTTTTATTACTTGAACATGAAAACAACTTAAGAGGGAATTCCAAATTTCCCTCAAAATCGTCTTTTGTAGTAGTAACCTTAATGTTACTTGTAGCTTTTCCTACAGCAAGGGTGCAATGTATGTAAAAAGTATTACATATGTAGATATGCATGTGTAGGATTTGTGTCCAAACTAAGTGGTAGAAATTATATAGATGGCTGAAGGTGTTAAAATATTATTTTATCCTACGAAAAACGTAAGTCATTATATATATATATCATTACTTCAATTTAGAGTAAACCAATTCAAACCGAGTAAGGTTGGGTATTTTGCTAGTGATTAATAAAACTGACATTATATTGATGAACAGAATAACTCGTCATTCGAAGAAAACTGACCAGATCTTGATGAATATCGTCTTTAGATAAAAACTTAACAAATAAAAATGTCTCGTCGTTATATGAAATTCTGAGGTATTTCGTCATTAGAAAGTTAATTAAATCTTGATGGACAATATATCTCGTCGAAACCGTTTGTTAGGACCTTTGGTAAATAAGTTTATCTAATGACGAGATACCTCGTCCAGATTACCTCAAGGAGGGTTAAAGGTTTTCTCGCTCAACTTTACGAACTTAATTTTGGAATAATACGTTACAAATACTTGATTAAATCAACAAATTCTGAAATGTAAATTCAATTATTTAAATGAGTTAAGAATTTAATGGCTACTTATTTTAGTGCCATTTAAGGTATCCGAACATGTTCGAGACACTTTTTTTTAAAATATAGAAACGTTTTAATGAAACTTTAATGGTTAGGGTTATCAAACAATAGCATTGGGCTATAAATGTTTAAAACATGTATTAATAATTTTGTAAAAATGATTGTTATGTATGGAATGTTAAAGAAATTTTACAAAAACTTCAAATGTGCTACATGAAAATCTTTTCAACCCATTTGAAAATGATGCTACCAAAATAAGCTACATGAATTTTATAGGAAATGAACTAGAATTAAAATGATATTTAAATAAATAATATTTTTCCAAGCGATTGAAAAGTGAATGTAAGATTTTTGATAGTTTCACAGTCCTATTTCTTAATTAGATGGCAATAATTTGAAAACCTTTCAACTCAGCATAATTATTCTAGTTCATTCCCTAAACATTATTAGAAAGAACAAGTTTTCTCTCTCTCTCTCTCTCTCAAAATTTTACGAGAATCCTTCAATAACTTTTTGTGTTATAAACATTTGAAGTGAGGAAATAATGCATAAATATTAATTTAGAGTAAAAAGTAGTTTCAAGAGTATCGTTTGCTTTCTCTCGCTTTTACGGTTTGGGTAAACAATTTTGATCTTCTCTTTAAAAATGTTCGCAATATTTTCAAAAGAGAAGCCATTTAAACATTCGAGAAACCTTTCTAAAATTATGTTTTAAAAAAAAGTAAATTTTAAATTTAAATTTTGACAGGCTTTTTGGTTTTTTAATGGCCAATTCCGGTGTTTTCCGTACCTACTTCCGGTTTTCCCGCCTTGATTAAAACTTTAATATCTCTTCAACTAATTAATTACCTTAGAGAAAAAATCAAATATACTTTGGAAAGTGAAGTACATACTCTCTCAAATAAGATCAAAAACATTTTACTTTTGGAATTTTTGGACAAAAAGGACATTTTTAACAGGTTTGGATATTTAATACAAATGAAATTATTTCATACTTAACATCCAATTTTAGTTCGATCACGCAAAGTCTGAAAGAAATAAAATCGTCTGGGGCATAAAAGTTCTTTGAAAAATGACGATCTTATATTTCGAGATGAATCGGTTACACCGAAAAACGTCGTGAACAAAAACTTGTTAAAGGTTACAGATTTCCGCAATCCGTATTTGATACATCATTCTTTCGTATCCTGCTCGTTCGTCTTAGACAGCTCCCAGATAAAATGTTTGATAGTCTTCTCGAACAAAGAGGGACAAAACTTATGGCAGACAGACAAAACCATGATAGTTGAAACCCATGTTCTAGTATCCTTTTTTTAATGCATCAACGATTACTTTTAAGAAATTGCGTCACCAATTCAGTCTGCTGTCAACTACCATACGTTTCCCCATTATGAAATCGATGGCTGAGGTAACTTATAATTCCACGCTGTTTCCCTGCTGTTGGCAATCTATTTACTATCAAGCAATTTGAAATAACTCTGTATACGGCCTTCATGTCTATCCATCCGTATCCCACAAAGAATAATCCGCGGTTGCCCGGTTAGAAGAATAGCAGATTGGCAACCCGAGGGTTGCGAATTCGAATCCAGCTAAAGACCATCCTGTACAAAGGAGTCTGGTGAGGTTTATATCCTTAGTAGCCTTAAATGTCCCCGCGTTGGCAGTGTGTGGAGTTTGGTCAGTAGAGTACCAGCTCAGGTATAGTTCAAAATTACGTTGTGTTGTCCACGGATATTTCTATTAGGATTTGGTCGCTTACCGTTACCGATAGCCTGTTGTCTTGCTCCAGAGTGACGTTGATTAAAAACTAAATACCCCAAAATAACTTTTTATAAGTATGAGGGCTTATAAACTCATAATATGCTACTATTATCTGTTACCATGAAATACCAGAGATGAGCTGATCCTCCTTAACCACTGTTGTCTCTGATTGGAATCTCCAGGAGCCACCATCTCTAACCACGACGATGAATGTTGCTGACTTCATGAAAGGTAGAAGTGTGATATGCAATATCACACCTCTAAGAGGTTTTGACGAGATATATCAATAAACGTCTGACCAATTTTGTTAACGGTGATATCTCTCGATATTGGGACATTGACGATTATTTTGACGAGATAAAACCTGTCCGGTTTTCTTCTAGAGATGAGATACCTCGTCCATTAAGATCTGAATCAGTTATGTTAATGACGAGATACATCGTCAAGACAACTACCAGGAAGGTTAAATAAATTTAAAGCACTCTCAAACTATGTCTAACGCTAATACTAGTCAGCCGAACACACAGCTCATCCGTCTGTTCAGATCTACTAGGTAAACTGTGGTCCTCGTACCAATTACTCATGAAAGCAACCAACATTGTGACAGACACTAACTTTCTATAAATGGACCTACCCAATGTCATCTGCTGTCATATATTCACTTTACTGTATGGTTATTTTCATTTATTTACGTATTATTGATACATGTCAATTATTTATTGCATATTTAACCTCCAAGTTGTTAATACGAGATATTTCATCCTTCAAGACCCGAACAATTTTGTTAATGATATCTCGTCCATCAAGATTTGGTCAGTTTTTTTGTGACGAGGTTTCTAGCCTATAAAGGTCTGGTCAATTTTGATGATAACCAATTCCCGTCTAATGACGAGATACCTCGTTCATTCTGGTCGGGTCTGTTTCCTTCTATTTTGCCGAAATATCTCGTCCATTAAGATTTGGTCAGTTTTTCTGTGACGAGGTATCTTGAACATCCATATATGGTTAATTTTGATAATAACCAGTTCCCTTCTAATGACGAGATTCCTCATTCATTCTGATCGGGTCTGTTTCCTTCTATTTTGACGAGATATCTCGTCCATCAAGATCTGGTCAGTTTTATTGTGACGAGGTTTCTCGCCCATTAAGGTCAGGTCAATTTTTATAACAAATAGTTACAGTCTAATGACGAGACACCTCGTTCATTCTGATCGGGTCTGTTTCCATCTATTTTGACGAGATATCTCGTCCATCAAGATTTGGTCAGTTTTATTGTGACGAGGTATTTCGCCCATCAAGATCTGGTCAATTTTGATAGTAAACAGTTATGGTCTAATGACGAGATTCTTCTTTCATTCTGATCGAATCTGTTTCCTTCTATTTTGACGAAATATCTCGTCCATTAAGATTTGGTCAGTTTTTCTGTGACGAGGTATCTTGAGCATCCAGATATGGTTAATTTTGATAATAACCAGTTCCCTTCTAATGACGATATTCCTCGTTCATTCTGATCCGGTCTGTTTCCTTCTACTTTGACGCGATATCTCGTCCATCAAGAATTGGTCAGTTTTATTGTGACGAGGTATTTCGCCCATCAAGATCTGGTCAATTTTGATAGTAAACAGTTATGGTCTAATGACGAGATTCCTCTTTCATTCTGATCGAATCTGTTTCCTTCTATTTTGACGAAATATCTCGTCCATTAAGATTTGGTCAGTTTTTCTGTGACGAGGTATCTTGAGCATCCAGATATGGTTAATTTTGATAATAACCAGTTCCCTTCTAATGACGAGATTCCTCGTTCATTCTGATCCGGTCTGTTTCCTTCTACTTTGACGAGATATCTCGTCCATCAAGATTTGGTCAGTTTTATTGTGACGAGGTATTTCGCCCATCAAGATCTGGTCAATTTTGATAGTAAACAGTTATGGTCTAATGACGAGATTCTTCTTTCATTCTGATCGAATCTGTTTCCTTCTATTTTGACGAAATATCTCGTCCATTAAGATTTGGTCAGTTTTTCTGTGACGAGGTATCTTGAGCATCCAGATATGGTTAATTTTGATAATAACCAGTTCCCTTCTAATGACGATATTCCTCGTTCATTCTGATCCGGTCTGTTTCCTTCTACTTTGACGCGATATCTCGTCCATCAAGAATTGGTCAGTTTTATTGTGACGAGGTATTTCGCCCATCAAGATCTGGTCAATTTTGATAGTAAACAGTTATGGTCTAATGACGAGATTCCTCTTTCATTCTGATCGAATCTGTTTCCTTCTATTTTGACGAAATATCTCGTCCATTAAGATTTGGTCAGTTTTTCTGTGACGAGGTATCTTGAGCATCCAGATATGGTTAATTTTGATAATAACCAGTTCCCTTCTAATGACGAGATTCCTCGTTCATTCTGATCCGGTCTGTTTCCTTCTACTTTGACGAGATATCTCGTCCATCAAGATTTGGTCAGTTTTATTGTGACGAGGTATTTCGCCCATCAAGATCTGGTCAATTTTGATAGTAAACAGTTATGGTCTAATGACGAGATTCCTCTTTCATTCTGATCGAATCTGTTTCCTTCTATTTTGACGAAATATCTCGTCCATTAAGATTTGGTCAGTTTTTCTGTGACGAGGTATCTTGAGCATCCAGATATGGTTAATTTTGATAATAACCAGTTCCCTTCTAATGACGAGATTCCTCGTTCATTCTGATCCGGTCTGTTTCCTTCTACTTTGACGAGATATCTCGTCCATCAAGATTTGGTCAGTTTTATTGTGACGAGGTATTTCGCCCATCAAGATCTGGTCAATTTTGATAGTAAACAGTTATGGTCTAATGACGAGATTCCTCTTTCATTCTGATCGAATCTGTTTCCTTCTATTTTGACGAAATATCTCGTCCATTAAGATTTGGTCAGTTTTTCTGTGACGAGGTATCTTGAGCATCCAGATATGGTTAATTTTGATAATAACCAGTTCCCTTCTAATGACGATATTCCTCGTTCATTCTGATCCGGTCTGTTTCCTTCTACTTTGACGCGATATCTCGTCTATCAAGAATTGGTCAGTTTTATTGTGACGAGGTATTTCGCCCATCAAGATCTGGTCAATTTTGATAGTAAACAGTTATGGTCTAATGACGAGATTCCTCTTTCATTCTGATCGAATCTGTTTCCTTCTATTTTGACGAAATATCTCGTCCATTAAGATTTGGTCAGTATTTCTGTGGCGAGGTATCTTGAGCATCCAGATATGGTTAATTTTGATAATAACCAGTTCCCTTCTAATGAAGAGATTCCTCGTTCATTCTGATCCGGTCTGTTTCCTTCTACTTTAACGAGATATCTCGTCCATCAAGATTTGGTCAGTTTTATTGTGACGAGGTATTTCGCCCATCAAGATCTGGTCAATTTTGATAGTAAACAGTTATGGTCTAATGACGAGATTCTTCTTTCATTCTGATCGAATCTGTTTCCTTCTATTTTGACGAAATATCTCGTCCATTAAGATTTGGTCAGTTTTTCTGTGACGAGGTATCTTGAGCATCCAGATATGGTTAATTTTGATAATAACCAGTTCCCTTCTAATGACGATATTCCTCGTTCATTCTGATCCGGTCTGTTTCCTTCTACTTTGACGCGATATCTCGTCCATCAAGAATTGGTCAGTTTTATTGTGACGAGGTATTTCGCCCATCAAGATCTGGTCAATTTTGATAGTAAACAGTTATGGTCTAATGACGAGATTCCTCTTTCATTCTGATCGAATCTGTTTCCTTCTATTTTGACGAAATATCTCGTCCATTAAGATTTGGTCAGTTTTTCTGTGACGAGGTATCTTGAGCATCCAGATATGGTTAATTTTGATAATAACCAGTTCCCTTCTAATGACGAGATTCCTCGTTCATTCTGATCCGGTCTGTTTCCTTCTACTTTGACGAGATATCTCGTCCATCAAGATTTGGTAAGTTTTATTGTGACGAGGTATTTCGCCCATCAAGATGTGGTCAATTTTGATAGTAAACAGTTATGGTCTAATGACGAGATTCTTCTTTCATTCTGATCGAATCTGTTTCCTTCTATTTTGACGAAATATCTCGTCCATTAAGATTTGGTCAGTATTTCTGTGGCGAGGTATCTTGAGCATCCAGATATGGTTAATTTTGATAATAACCAGTTCCCTTCTAATGACGAGATTCCTCGTTCATTCTGATCCGGTCTGTTTCCTTCTACTTTGACGAGATATCTCGTCCATCAAGATTTGGTCAGTTTTATTGTGACGAGGTATTTCGCCCATCAAGATCTGGTCAATTTTGATAGTAAACAGTTATGGTCTAATGACGAGATTCCTCTTTCATTCTGATCGAATCTGTTTCCTTCTATTTTGACGAAATATCTCGTCCATTAAGATTTGGTCAGTTTTTCTGTGACGAGGAATCTTGAGCATCCAGATATGGTTAATTTTGATAATAACCAGTTCCCTTCTAATGACGAGATTCCTCGTTCATTCTGATCCGGTCTGTTTCCTTCTACTTTGACGAGATATCTCGTCCATCAAGATCTGGTCGCTTTTGTTAATGACGGGATTCCTTGTCGAGACAAACATGTTGAAGATTAAATCTAGAGTTATGAATAAAAACCGGTCAAATATTTTTATTTGATACTCAAAGGGGATGTGAAAGTATAGCACGTTTAAATAACTAAAATGTAACAACAGCCCTACATGAATTCCAAACTTGCAGTTCCAAATCCGTTGTCAACCATGGTCAGATGACCATGGTTGAAAATTATGTGGTGATGTCCTCGTTCTTTCCCTTAGGGTTTGATCCAGGGGCTTTGCCATTAGCCCGTTGTGTTGTGTTATCACTTTCAACACTAATTCAACTATACCTACTTACCTGTCCAATTAAATTAATAGTGATTTGAAAAGCGTCTGTTCTCTCACTTTGCCATGCTATTTGTCTTAAGCCATTTTTGTTTAAAGGGGTCCGGCACCTCCATAGTCACCAATGTTAAATTCCACACTTTGGAACATCTAATTTACTCATAAATTACTGTATTAATCTGAAATTTTTAAAATGTGTTATATTTGAATACTTTTAAGAAGTTTAAAGCGAAATTTTTAATTTAAAAAATAATTTACAAAATTAAAACTTTAAAAAAAAAAGACAAAAATATTGAAATTTTTTAGATAAAATATATTTTTTTAAAGTTTGCATTATATATCTTATTCTTTGTGTTAAAGTGTTTAAAATTGCGTCATAAACAATCATAAAAGGTTTCTAGAATGTATATCAAGTAGTTTTTGAGTAATATGCCCGAAACATAAAAAAGTATGTTGTGAGAAATAAGTCTTTAAATTTCAGTGAGGGTGGATATTAAATTCACTAAATTTAAAGGCATCTATTCATAAATTATTCTATTAACCTGAAATTTTTACAGTCTAATATTTGAATACTTTTAAAAACTTTAACACGGAGTTTTAATTTATTTTAAAAATTCTCAAATTTATAAACTTTTTCAAAAAGTCACAAAACAGTTTGAAATATTTTCGACAAAATATTTCTTTAAGTATACATGTTATATCTTATTCCTTGTATTGAGGTGTTTAAAAGTGCTTCATAAGCATTCATAAAAGCGTCAAGAATGTATATCAAGTAGTTTTTGAGTAATGTGCCCCAAGCTTGAAAAAAGTATGTTCTGACCCGTTCAAGATCTTTGTAAACAGTAAAAATATCAAAATTATGATTTTTTTCGAATTTTTAGGTGCCGAACCACTTCTTATAAATGGAAAAAGACTTTTATATTTAATTGAGTAAAAAATCGATCCTAGCTCCGAGCTATCCTGATTACGTGTTCATCCAGCCTTGTGCTAGCTCTCTAAAGATTTCACTGGAAGAATATAGGAGTATCTGGAAAGAAGTAAAACCAATTTAACCAGATTATTCCCAACGGTGCTGTTAATGTTGAAAAAACTCCATTTTTGCAGTGGAATTTCAAAAGACACAGTTTATTAGTGGACATGGGGGAGTTTCACAGATTTCTTCACAAATTTGTTTCGTTCCCCAAGTGTCCACTGCATGTGTGGAAATAGGTACTACGAGAAGGATTTTCAGTGTAAAAAACCGGATGTAATTTTTAATTCTTGCAACCCAAATGTTATTGCATGATATAAATCATCGGTGTTACTTTGAAACAAAACTTATTGTCATTTCCGGTGACGTTTGGCGTTCAATCTAATTAGAGTTGACCAATCAACTAGCAATCGTCGCCTTACGAGGTAGGTATTTTAATTATCATGGCACTGGAGCAACACAACGGGCTATTGGTGTTGGTTCGGGATCGATCCCGAAGGGAAGGATACTAGGACAGCACCACATAATTTTGAACCACTTTCAAATGACAAGGCAACACCTGATCTGGCACCCGACTCTCCAAACTTCCCCACCACGCCAATGTGACGGTGTTTTACAAGTGAAACATGTTAAGTCAAAATTTTCAAAATATGAGTTCTTTAGCTTTTCTAGACCAGAATGTAGTGATATTCAAACTCGTGAATTTTTTCTTAACTTACTAAACTTACACTTATACTCTTGCTTACTTTATATAAATTTACTTACTTTAAATTTACTTACTTTATGCAACCTTGTATAAACTTACTTACTTACCTTTATATAAACTTACTTACCTTTATATAAACTTACTATTTTATATAACCTTATACAGACTTACTTACTTTATATAACCTTTTATAAACTTACCTACTAGTTATAACCTTATATAAACTTACTTACCTTTAAGTAAACTTACTTACTTTTTATAACCTTATATAAACGTACTTACTTACCTTTATATAAACTTACTTACTTTTTATAACCTTATATAAACGTACTTACTTACCTTTATATAAACTTACTTACTTTTTATAACCTTTTATAAACGTACTTACTTACCTTTATATAAACTAACTTACTTACTTTTATATAAACTTACTTACTTACATGAATATAAACTTACTTACTTACTTTTATATAAACGTACTTACTTACATTTATATAAACTTACCTACTTTTTATAACCTTATGTAAACGTACTTACTTACCTTTTTATAAACTTACTTACTTACCTTTATATAAACTTACTTACTTTTTATAAACGTTTATAACCTTATATAAACGTGCTTACTTACCTTTATATAAACGTACTTACCTTTATATAAACTTACTTACTTTTTATAAACGTTTATAACCTTATATAAACGTGCTTACTTACCTTTATATAAACGTACTTACTTTCTTTAAACTTACTTACATTATTTAAACTTACTTACGTTACATAAACTTATTTACTTTAAACTTACTTACTAAACTTTTACTTGCTAAAAAAACTTACATACTTTATATAAGCGTACTTATTTAATACAACCTTTCTTACTTTAAACTTACTTATTATATTTAACCTTACTTACTTTAAACTTATAACCCTACTTACCTTCAACTTACTTTAAATTTACTTATTTTATTTAACCTTACTTACTTTCAACTAACTTTAAACTTACTTATTTTTTTTAACATTACTTACTTTAAATTTATAACCTTACTTACTTTAAATTTATAACCTTACTTACTTTCAACCTTACTTTGATGTTACTTAATATACCCTTACTTTAAACTTACTTTATGTAGCCTTATATTTAATTTAAAAGTACTTCATTATAACCTTACTTACTTTGTATAACCTTACTTATTTCGTATAACCTTACTTACTTTGTACAAATTACTTACTTTGTATAACCTTACTTATTTTGTATAACCTTACTTACTTTGTATAACCTTACTTACTTTGTATAACCTTACTTTATTATAATCTTACTTACTTTGTATAACCTTACTTTATTATAACCTTACTTATTTTGTATAACCTTACTTACTTTGTATAATTACTTACTTTGTATAACCTTACTTACTTTAAACTGTTCTTACTGTTACTTACTTTATATGACCGTACTTACTTTAAACTTACTTTATATAAACTTACTTTATATAAACTTACTTATACTTTAAACTTACTTATACTTTAAACTTACTTATTCTTTACCTACTACTTAACTAAACTTATGGTCGTTTTGGTGACGTTTGGCGTTTCATCTAACATCAGTTGCAATCTCAACTGCCTTATCGCTGTCTTACAAGTGAAACACGCTTAAGTCAATATTTTTAGGTTATGAGCTCTTAAGCTTTTCTAATCCAAAATGCGGTGATATTAAAACTAGTGAATATTTTTTCGGTTTAGCTTCGTTTAAGTGAATACCTTTTTAAAACTGGAACAGTACTAGGAACATGCATGAAAAGCTGAGCGTTACAACTCTTACCGAAAAAACGTTACAACTGGTACCGAAAAAGTGTTACAATTGAATCTTATGATTTCAGAACTCGTTGTCTGATGATTTCAGAACTCGAAGAAACATCCAGTACATAAATATAACATCACGTAGAGAGAGATAATAATGATGTCCGTAACTGCTATGACCATCGGGCCGATTACGCAGGCTCAGTGAGAGCGGGGAATCGGTTCGCAATACACCGAAATTCTATGGTGCTGTACGAGATTAAGGCCAGTATGATTTTGTAGTGCGTGGAGTGAGGACTGCGTAAACCTTGTCATTCTAAAGCTACTGAACAACGTTACGAATAATATTGAACAAAATTCGTGCGCGAAAAGAATTGGGTGATAATTGAGTATAATTTAAGCAAAATTGAATAAATTTAAAATTTGATGACTTGAGAACTAGAAGAAACGTTAAGAAAATAAATGCAGCGTAGTGAGGAAATAGGATATCCATTCGGACCTAGTACGCAGGTTGACTCAGCAACGAGAGGGGGACCCCAATGTGCCAAATTTCTACGGTGTTGGGCAAACTTTGGGCTAATGTTTCTCTCAAATTCGTGGAGTGAGGACTGTTTAAGTGGTCACATTCTAAAGTTACGGAACTACCTTATAATTAATATTGGATAACATCATTTAATATGAAATATCACTTCAATCGTTCTAGCAGAAATTAATTGTTAAGTATTCACAATAAACAATTGTTCAACCTTCTTATGTCTGCTTCATTCATTCCACTGTCCATCATTAGGTCAGTATAATTGTCTAAGCAACGGTTGGGATCCTCGACACAATCTATCAAATGCTTTCTTGTTGATTATAGTTCTTCAGAAACAATGAGTTAAATTAAAGAGAGTGGGAGTTTTGCCAATTCTTTCTCTCATAGCTTTTTCTGACTTGTTTCACTAAAAGCATAAAATATAACCATCATATATTAAATTTTTGGAATTTTATCGGCTATGAGCTGAAATTGCACTGGAAAAATATACCGTCACATCTGTAATATTTACACAAGAAACACATGCCAAGTGACGTCACATCTGTAATATTTACAGTGAAAGCACGTTCTTCCGCTGAAACAATACCATCAATATAATTTAGGTTGATAGAAAAACTCTAGTGCTATGTGTATTATGAAGCATGGGAAGAACCTGTTGGAAAATAAAAAGAAACATTTTGGACAACGTGTGAGAGAGAAAGACTGCGAAACCTAGTCTATCTTTATCAAAGAATCCTTACAAAGACCTCTCACGAAAGATTATATTCCAAGGAACGAAGCAAAATAATATTTCCAATGAATACCACATTCTTCGAAAATGATCAATAAAATCTTTCAAAGGCAATCTATTTTAAGGAAAGGAGCAATCGATTCTTTCCACAGGATCTGTTCGGGAACAGGCCAATAATATCGTTCTAAAGAATTATATTTCAAGGAAAGGACCACTAGAATCATTTCCAAGGAAAGATCAGATTCTAAGTCTAAAAAATCATTATAAACTTCGAATGAATCCACGTATTATTTTTTTAAATGCGGTAATTTAGTCATTAATGGGTAGTGGGGTATATATATAAAAGCAACAATACAATACTCGAGAAATCTCGCGACTTCGCTCTAAAGTAGACTTTCCCAGACTGGTATATGGCATGGAAATTATTTTGCCTTCCAAAAAAAGACATTTTACAGATGAATTCCAATGCCATATATATTATTGTAGTGCAAATTAATTTTTGTAGTGGTGGCCAACTTCAAGACAAGTGTAAACATCCATCCAACTTACTCCAAACTCGTGCATAGAAGACACACTACTATCACATATAAACCTTCCAAACTTCAATTACATTCACACGGATCGAAAGATACTGCCACTTTATAGTGGGATAAAACAAACTCTACACTACACTACTCGGGAAATCTCGCGACTTCCCTCTAAAGTAGACTCTCCTAGACTGGAATGTGGCATGGAAGTTATTTTGTCTACCAAAAAGGTCATAGTACAGATGAATTACAATGCCATATATATATTACTGTATTGAAGTTAATTTTTGTAGTGGTGGCTAAGTTCACGACAAGTGTAAACATCCTTTCAACTTATTCCAAACTCGTGCATAGAAGACACTACTAACACCCATTAACCTCCCAAACTTCAATTACATTCACACGGGTCGAAAGATACTGCCACTGTATAGTGGGGTAAAACAAACTCTACACTACACTACTCGGAAAATCTCGCGACTGCACTCTAAAGTAGACTCTCCTAGACTGGAATGTGGCATGGAAGTTATTTTGTCTACCAATAAGGTCATAGTACAGATGAATTACAATGTCATATATATTACTGTATTGAAGTTAATTTTTGTATTGGTGGCTAAGTTCACGACAAGTGTAAACATCCATTCAACTTATTCCAAACTCGTGCATAGAAGACACTACTATCACCCATTGACTCCCCCCCCCACACACACCGAACTGGATTTACATTCGCACGGGTCGATTGATTCCCACCAAACCCTCCAATTACGCCTTCACAGCGGGTTCCGTTCCAACGCCGGACAATAGCATTGGTGCTTTGTGGAAAAGCCGCGACGCTCCGACGCGTGTAATTTTCAATTTGTCGGAGGGGAATTTACATGACCGTTCGCATTTAGAGGCTCCATTTGGCAATGGGCACGGAGTGCTTATATTGGTAAGCACAAAGGCGGGACTGTGATAACTGGACTGTTAGACGCTTGGTGTTTATTAACTTTCGGAGGTCCTTGGGGAACTGATGTAGTGTTGGTGTGAACGACTATGGTCCTGTAGAATCCGGGATCGCGTTAGCCCGGTTGGAAGAGTAACGGAGTAGTTCGAATCCATTTCAAGACCGTCGTGTATAAAAAAAAATGGTACACGTTAAACCTACCGTGGCTTCAAATATAATCCGGTTGGTGGGGCGTGGAAGTTTGGAGAGTCACTCATCCAATCGCAAATCAAAATTACGTGGTGTTGTCCTCGGATCTTTTGCCGACTAACCGGTATAGTGGTTAAGGTGTTAGCCTCTAGATAGGAAGGTTCCTGGTTCGAATTTTTTTTAGGACTTACACTCTATAACAAAAAAAATCGATTGACCAAGAAGGAGTTGTTCGATTGCGATAAAATTGGTGGATGTGAAGAACATGCATATCAAAACAAACGATTAAATTTTCAGAACAATTGGATGATTTATTTCAGAGTTTGACCGTTACAAAGTCAGGAAGTCAATAAGGCGGGGGAACCACCGAAAAGTTCCCGGATGGTCTCCTGCGAAATATCTTGCCAAATTATCTCCAACTGTCGGGCTAAATGATCAACCTTCGAGGAGGATTGCAAACGCATTCCCATAACGTTCCAAATGTGCCCTATGGGAGAGCGATCAGGAGACCTAGCTGGCCAAGGAAGTGTTGGGAAAGCTTGAAGACAATTCATACCAACACGTGCCATGTGCGGCCGGGCATTATCTTGTTGAAAAGTAAGTCCAGGGTGTTGCAAAAGGAACGGGGTAACACAACTGGTCGTAGAATGTCGTCTACGTACCGCTGTGCTGTAGTGTGCCTGAAATGACTACCAAAGGGGTCCGGTTATGGCACCCAAGACCATAACACACTGTTTTGGACATGTGTGGCGTGCGATAGTAAAGGCAGGATCCCCACGCTGCCCTGTATGTCTCCGGACAAGTCTGTGGTTGTCGCCAGGACAAAATTGGAAACGGGACTCGTCACTAAAGACTATACGTCCCCTGTCAGCGCGGTTCCAAATGGATTTAGCCCGGCATAACTCTTTCTTTTGCGTCGATTTTTTTTGTTATACAGTATATATTATTGCAGTATATATTATTGCAGTATATATTATAGTATATGTAATGAAAAGCATACACGACATCTAGTTAGTATAAAACATTCAGGCTCAGGATATGATCAATTAAAAAAAATTATATGTAAAAATTCAATGAATCCGATATAGAGAATATTTTTGACGTAATCAATAATCCAGCAGCTGATTCGTCCCCTGACTGAGTTTACTTTTTGTTTCTGTCTGAAATCCAAATAACCAGAAAAACATCTTAAGCCTCATGCATCGTTGGATCAGTAAATATTTCATGTAAATACAAGGCCTCAAAGAAAGTCATTTCAAGATGTTTATTTTCCTAGATCTAAGAAAGTAATTTATACGGAACCAAACTCAAATACATTTCCTGAAATCAGAATCACTGATATGAAAATCTAAAAAAACTTTTTAGCAATTTTTTTTCATAGATTAAAGATCTCCTCTTACTTTAGAAAACTCGGTTTCTTCTAGTTTTTGAGAAACATTATTTATAAAAACACTCGACACAGATAAAAACGAATCAACCCTTGCGCTTGCATCAAGCCTATACAGCAGTTTCAAAAATGAATATAAAGTGTTGAATGCGTAACGCACAAAGTTTCGCATGCGTCTGGTACCCAGAAAAAGCATACGCTCTCATCTCTTATTTGTGGAACTGTACATTACCAATGCTTTTTCCAGAACAAACATTCCTCTTCCAGATAAAAAAAAAAGATAGCTAATATCTCTGCATGAGGAAAACCAGAATTGGGAACTCAGCCCAGCGTTTTCATATTTGTCACCAAGTCCTGGAGCGTGCATCACGAGTTGCCATGGAAACCTGACGTCATACTTACGACATCCGGGCCTTCTGGGACCATTTCGAATCGGGAGACAATGCTAAGAACTTTCTGTTAGCGTTATTATTTTTTGTGAAATTAATCCGCTTAAGTAAAGAAACCCGGCGATTTTCCATTCTAATTTCAGACCATAAAGACTATTTTTTCTCCTGGTGCATATCGACAGTTTGCTTGATTTTGGACGGTTTAACTTTGCTTTTTTTGGATCACTTTGGAAGTGTAAATTCTATTAACAAATGCGCTAGTGTAACGTGGCCTTGAGGGATTCCATGAGGTATCAATAGTAATACAGAGTCGTAATTACGTTTCTAAACAATGGAATCAGGTTATTTTGGGCTGTGGACCTTAATTTGATTACGTTTTCCAGCTTTATTATTCCCTTTAGAGAAATATGAGCAGACCTAGCATTTTTCTTACAATCTGTTTTATTTTATGCAACGCTCGGATTCTTATATACTGGATTTTATTGATTGAAGTCCAGAGCTAATGACTCACGAAATGGAAAAAGCTCGCTTTGTTACTCTGTTTTTAAAATGTTCTTCAGTGTTAATTGATTATGTTGTGGAATAAGGACCCCATTAAATGAAAACTCTGGTACTTAAACCATTTTTTCTGAAGTATATTTTGCATGTGATTATAGAAAGCGTTTATATATTTATTATTTATTTTTTTATTCCTAAATTATTTATTTTCGAAGACAAAAGCTAGGCAAAAACCTCGTGTCTAGAGTGTCGTATGAATTTGAATATTTTTCCTGTGCATGCAGACTAGGATTTGTCCTAAGCTTTAACAGACGTTTGTACAGTTTGTATAATATTCAGATTCTTTCCCATTGGTTATATTGATTGACGCATGAAATATAAAACGCTTCTTAGGTTATTCCTGGTCTTTAGAATATTCATTAGTGCTTAGTTGTTATGCCTTAAAACTCCAACGCTTTCAATGACAAATGCAGTATAAACTATACTTTCGAATATAAATTTGTCGTAGAGATAGAGAGCGTTACGTTTTGAGTAAGTAGGTGAAGGTGTCGTACTTTGGGACAGTTTTAAACAAATATCTTTCCTGAGGCTATACTGTAGCTGCAGTTTGTTTTTTCCATCAACTATTTACATTCATTACTTTTGAAGGAATTTGTCATTTTTTATTTATTTGTATATATACCTCGTACACTAACTGTTTAATAAATTGTTTTGTTAATCTATTCAAATGTCCCAAGGTTCAACATGGCGTTGTACCTTGGGATACACATTGTTGTACCTTGGGATACATGTTGTACCTTGGGATACATGTTGTATCTTGGGATACATGTTGTACCTTGGGATACATGTTGTACCTTGGGATACATGTTGCACCTTGGGATGGGATACATGTTGTACATTAGGATACATGCTGTACCTTGGAATACATGCTGTACCTCGGAATACATGCTGTACCTTGGAATTCATGTTACTTTTAGATTGTTTGAAGTAGACTACATTCATAATAAATCATTTCCACACATACTAAATTCAGTATTTTTTAAAAAATACACAGTTTCAACATTTTATCGCTTGGCAACACGGACGCCCATTATTTTAGCGTTTCTCTTGCTGCGATACGCTGTAATGTAGTGGTCCGAGTGGTGTGCCTGTGAACACAATGAAACAGCCTAATTTACAAATGTCTTGGGCGCTATAAAATAGGAAAAAATTCAACGGCCGTTGCCCCATAAACAAGCACCACAAAACAAACGCATCTGCTCAGCTCGAGCTCTCTAGCAGATCTCTCTTTGTCATCAGATTTTTCAGGGAATCAGTTAAAAATCACCTGCACTCAAAACCAATAGATGACCATCTGCGCGGTCAGGCCAGATGGAATGGGCTTAAAAATTTTAGAAACCATAGACTCCAACGAAGATTGTGTTATAGATACAAAGCGAGGAATAAATAAAAGTATTAGCTTGCTAGGAAGAAATTTCACGTGAAAAAAAGAAGGCATTGTGTCGTCATACGAATTTGTTTGTTTTTATGAAGCCATCGACATCGAAATAACTTTTAACGTTTCACATTAATTTCTTACTATGTATAAAAATAAATGCAATTTTAATAAATAGTTTTCTTCTAAACTAGTATTTTTGTTAGTTCTTGGTCTTAATTAAATATAATTTATATGCCCCAACTTAAGCGAATTCGACTTACGCGATTTTCCGTCGGTCCCACCTATCGTGTAACTTCAGGTTATTAGCGTATTTGTAAACCCAGACTGTTGTATCAAAAGATAAAATAAATTGTTGTACCTTGGGATGTCTTAAGGCACACTATTTATTTTGTCCCAAGGTACAACTGGTTGCCTTTACAAATAAAACAGTCTAGAAAGTAGTATCAGGTTTATGTTTAGATTGAAATCGTATCATCATATTGAGTAGAACAGATTTTTAACTAACTTTATCAATCTTAAAATAAATGTAATTCTAATCAGTGAAAATACAAGAATAAAAATTGAAAAATTCAAAATATTTACTTTCTGGAGGATGTATTTCAATTAGTTGTTTAGCAAACACACAACAAACAACTGTGGAGTGATAATCTTTGTGTTATTTTGCTACAATGTGTTATTTTTTACAATGTGTTATTTTTTACAATGTGTTATTTTTTACAATGTGTTATTTTGCTACTTACGCAAAAGGAGGCAGCACAATATAAACTGTTTCAAGGTACAACTGTCGCAAGGTACGACACCTTCTCCTAAACCGTGAAAATTCGTTTCTCAGTTTGAGGAGTGTGGTATCAAAATAGTTTTTTAACATTGTATACAGACTAGTATTTGTGTAACATATTAACCAACGTTTTAATAATATTTAGATTCTTTCACACGTGTTTTTATTGATTGATCTGAGTAATGACGATGAAAAAAAAAGCTTGTTTGGTTACTATCTCAGTTTTTAGGCTATTCTTCAGTGTTAATTAATTACACTTTTCCTGAAGTGCGTTCGTTGTGTAGTGAGAGAAAGTTAACGTTTTGAATACCTAATCCATAAAAAATTCGTTATGCAACTTGTGGAATGTGGTGTCAAAAAGATTTTGTACCCCTGTGGTGCAGACTGGGATTTGCACTAAGCGTAAATAGTGGTTTGTATAATATTCAAAACGACTTGGTGTTATTGATTGATCAGTCTAAAGACGCACGATTGGGTAAAGCTCCCTTGGTTATTCATTCAGTTCCAAAAGTATTCGACAGTGCTAATTGGTTAGACAGAACCAGGTAGATATTTTAAGGTAGACCCAAAGCACAAATTTTGGAGAAAATTTTTTTTAAGTGTTTTTGGTTTATTGGATAAAACGATGCATCAGATATTCAAGAACAAATGGAAAAATTTCAGAGTCGAAGGAAATTGCTACCAGCTGCTTTTTAACTTTTAGTTGACCTTCCAACTACATAATCGACTGTCAACCATTGGCTTGAAAACCTCAATTTATGCAACATTATATCATAGTGTATCTATCGATGATTATTCCAAACATTTTGGATACCCTTAAAGCGTAGACTCTTGGTTTTTCTATCAATCAGCGAAAGCGGAATTACAAAATTTAGGTCGTCATGTAAAACATGTTGTGACACCTATGGACTTGTTAACCAAAGTGTGGGAAGAATTGGACTTTAGGTTGAATGTGCGCCGTATAACTTAAGATGAACATATTGAACATTTGTAAGAAAAACTAGGTGAGTTTACCTACAATTTGATATATGATTTGCTGTAAATAGTCTAAATTAAACTGTTATAATATACCACTGAAACTGGGTCATTCTTTTAAGGGTACCCTGCATTTCACGTCTATGGTTTGACCCCTCCCAATTTCTTATAGTACAGTGACGTAAGTCCTTTTATTTTGTTTTGGATTACCTACTATTATTATTCAAGTCACTTTTTTACCTTTGGATCCTGCCGCGTTAGTGATAGACTTGAGCAAGGTGCTACCGTAGTTGGGATCGTTTTGGGATTTTATGGCTCTAGGGCCATATTTGGCCAAGCTGCGCCAAACACGAGACAGGCAAAGAAAAAATGTCGTGGAAGGGGGAAAAGGACGGGTTAGGGAATAGAGTAATGGGTAGGAAGGTAGCTATTTTAATTAACTTTGCAATGGAGCAACACAACGGGTCATTGGTGACGGTCCCGGATCAAACCCGAAGGAAAAGATCCAAGGACAATAACACGTAATTTTGAAAAAACAGTCAGATGACGAGGTAACACCTGAGCACCACACTCTTACAACTCTTTCACACCACGACAATGTGAGAAAATATGAGGTCACGACAGATTTAACGTGCACTATCTTTCCCTTTTAACACAACGGTCTTTGGTTGGATTCGAACTCGCAACCCTCCGCTTCCTAATCCGCTACTCTTCCAACCGGGATACCGAAGTCCATAAAGTAATGTGATGAAAGCATAAAAGAATCGCTAGTGTATCCATGTGGCACTATCCTCGTGCTTTCTACATACCGTAAGCCCCATGCAGAAAAAAAGACTACTATAGTACCACCAGTCCGTTAAGCTCGTACATATCTGAAGATGTGTCCTGAGGACTAGGTTATATCGTGACCAAAGTGGTTAGCAACCACACTAAATAAATAAATGATTCGTAGGTTTTTCATTTAGCATAAATGTATTTGACCTGTTTGCCTTGATTTACTTCATTATCCCTGTAAACAATTCCTTAAAAAAAGGCAGTTACATGACTTGTCAACTTGTTCGTCACACTTATAGTAGCTCCTCTGAATAAAAATTTTTAGGCAACTTTTACTTAGTTTAACCCCTACCAATTCCATATAGGCACATTGAAGTGTAAATCTTTTAATTTGTATTCTATCATGTGTAGTCATTACGTAATTCCATCTATTTTCCATGAGGTCACCTCACGTCATAGCGGCAGACTTAGTCTATGTTATACCGAGACTAAGGGGATTAGTAACAACACTGAATGAATTGTAGATTGTTTCATCGAACATTAATTTATTTTTACCAGTCTGCCTTGATTCATTTCATTCACCCTGTAAACATTTTCACACGAAGAGACATTAACATGACTACTAGTCAACATGTTGGTCACACTTTTTGTAGCTCCTCTGAATAGCAACGCTTAGTCTACTTTTATCTCACGTCTATCGATGGACCCCTCTCGATTTTTATGTAGGCACATTGCAGTAAATCCTTTTATTTTGTGTTCAACTCGTGCAGTCATTACGTAATTCAATCCATTGTGTAAGAGATCACCTTGTGCTATGTAAGTAGACTTGGTCTATGTTATACTGTGACCAAAGGGATTAGTAGCAACACTAAATAAATTAATGAATTGTAGATTCTTTCATCGAACATTAAATGTATTTTTACCAGTCTGTCTTGATTCATTTCATTCGCCCTGTAAACATTTTCTCACGAAGAGACATTAACATGAGTACTAGTCAACATGTTGGTCACACTTTTTGTAGCTCCTCTGAATAGCAACGCTTAGTCTATTTTTATTTCACGTCTATCGATTGACCCCTCCCGATTTTTATGCAGGCACATTGCAGTAAATCCTTTTATTTTGTGTTCAACTCGTGCAGACATTACGTAATTCAATCTATTCTGTAAGAGATAACCTTGCGCTATGTAAGTAGACTTGGTCTATGTTATACTGTGACCAAAGGGATTAGTAGCAACTCTAAACCAATGAATGACGTAGATTTTTTTAATCTCAGATTAGTGTATATTTACCTGTCTGCCTTGATTCCTTTCATTCACCCTGCAAACATTTCCTTAAAAAGAGGCAGTTACAAGACTACTAGTCAAAATGTTGGTCACAATTTTTGAAGCTCCTCTAACTAGCAATGTTCAATCTTCTGCTATTTCACGTCTGTGGATTGATCCTTTACAATTTCATATAGGCGCAGTGTACTTTCACATGTCTGTCTGGATTCATTTCGCTCACCTTGTAAAGTTTTCCTCACGAACAGAGACAGCTCGCCGTGCGTTTTCTTTTCAGCAAAACTAATAAAGAGCCCTCAATGAAAACTCCGCTGCGTTTCACTCCTTGTTAAATTAGGTGCCATTCCTATGACATTTCTCTCCCCCGGAGCAAGTCAAATTACTGGCCGAGGGGTGTTTCTGCGGGAACTTCCGTCTGTCGGGGGCAAGAAAAAAAAATGGCGCAGAGAACAAACGAAAAAAAGGGCTCCGAGCGAGACGTTGGAACGCTTCTTATCTTGTCGGGGAAGAAAGTGTTATCGACAAGTCGCATTATCGAAAACTTCACTTCTTTTCACTTGTCCCCTTTCTCAGCTTAATAGAATACATGATGACTTAAACTTCGTCTGGAAATATTCCGGACATCGATTTGGGGCGAGATGCGGCATTTAATGGCGGGTTTATCGGAAGCGTTTCTGTAATGACGGGAAAGAAGTGGAGGAGTAAATTGCATGCGTAAATGCAGCTTAGTTGTGTGGGATAAATATTGAGAGAAATTGCCAGAAGATACGTGACTAACCCCTTATTATGCGGAAAATTTATTTTGAGATTGGACAATGCCGACTTGAAGGGAGTTGGAAACTTTCGTTTTTGCAAAAATGACTTTCATACCGTTTTTTCTTAACACCTCCTGGTGGTGAATCGTCACGTTGAAAGCTGTGATGTTGAATATGGTATGTTTAATTAAGTCGATGAACTATATGGGCTCCGATCACTATCTCCTCGACTGCGAACTTGTCAGAACTCTTAACCAGAACCTTGGCTGGTTGCGCTTCCGACCCCAAGACTTCACTACTAGCCCAGAGTGGTTCCCAGCAATCCTCCGCTTGGGAAACTATGTGACCAAAAGGCTGACGCCTCAAATTCCCCATCTAAGGTATCCTCTCCCACCCTAAGAAGTAAGTGAATTTCATTACTCTCTGTTTCTCCTACCGCCTTGGTGAACAGACACGAATCGAAGGCACTTGTGCCGGAAGTCTGTGGCTACCCTTTCATCGAAGGTCCCCTTGGCAGATGCCGGCGACTACCTTCCTCTTTTCATTTTATTCCTAATGCATGTTAGTTAGCAACTAATGAAGGCCTCGTGCTAGAAGTTGCGGAAATGTATAATCTGTGATGCTTAACTCTGTTTATCAGCAACAGATGAAAGTCTTGTACTGGAAGTTGCGAAAATGCATAACTCTATGTGGCAAATCTGTATTTATGTAGCCAAAACTGTATTTCTGTGTGGTACTTGTACCTATGCCGCCTAGGCATACACACCCCTGGGAAGGTGTACACGCTACTGTCTGTTGGGGAAGTAGTCGTGGGTCAACCCGGACGGAAAGCTGGTGGTGGCTTTTAATGTCCGGGAAGACTGTCCGTAGGGATGATAGCAAGATGATGGGGCTGAGGACCCGAGATCCGGGCAAAAGGATCGGGGGAGGGCGCTGCGCACTTGGGGCGGTGTGCATCCTGAACCAAGTAATTGATAAACAGTTAGTAACTTGTTATCAGTTTACGTAGACAATGCTTGGAGTCCCTAAGTGGACGTGTGTTGGTTCCAAGGAATGAAGAGTGATGGCCCCCCCCCACTCGGACCGCGGCTCTCTCTGGAGTTGCAAGGGGACTCCATAACTCCGCAGATCATGGGCCTATCCGTGTAGGAGGAATATGTCAGTCTCTAACGTGGCGAAGCCGCTCTAGCCAGCAGGCTATCGGTTTGGGTCGTAGGAACTGGCACAGGGCGATGCCGCTGTTCCTGCGATCAAGTAGCGACAGGAACCTCCTTAGGTGCCACACGGAAACTAGCGGTGTCGGGACCACTCCCCGGCTGCCCTAGGCCAATACCTGTACGCTAACGAAAGAAGGCTATCTGGCGGACGGCAAGGGTCTGCAAGACTCCATAGATGATGGTATCGGTTGCCCACGGTACCGGATAAACAGGATGTTGGGGCAGCCTGCTGTTCCGTTGGGCTACTCAGGAATGCCGATAGGTTCCTAGGAGATGCCTGGGTGTGCGCCTCTGACGCCCCTCGGCACGAATCTATAAAGAAAACTTTTCCGGCTCGAAACGGACCTAAGGTTGACTGATATCTTTGAGCCGGGCCACATATTTTCAGCGCACACATTCCAGGGTCGACCACGTCCACGCCCTATCGTGTTCATCCTGGGCAGATAAGGGTTTTTCGGACGGCGTGTCACCAAGCCCACTTCTCCATTATCTCATTAGAGGCTTTCCCTAGCTTCGGCTAATCCGCTGTGGGTTTTCAGTAACTCGGTACGGAGGGGTCTGCTTCCATTCGAAGGAAGGAAGGACGGACACCTTATAACGCTGGGGCAGGGTCGGTGCAGGCTGTTCTGGACTCCAACCACGTCTTGGATAACCTGGCGCACCTAGCCCGCCTCCCACATGCCCGGTTCTTCTTTCGTTTTCTCATTCGAGGCTTGCCCTGCCAATACGCTGTGGGTTTTAGGTAACTCGGTACGGAGGTGTCTGCTTCCATTCAGAGAGAGAGAGAGAGAGAGAGAGAGAGGAGAGAGTTATGTTTAATTAACGTCGCTCAGGAGCAACGGGCAATTGGCGACGGTCCGGGATCAAACCCAGATGGAAAGATCCAAGGCCAACGCCACGTAATTTTGTGCCACAGTCAGATGATGAAAGATATTGCCTCAAAATGGTTGTAGGGCTTATACCGATTGTTAAGTGGAGTTAGTACCTTTTAGACATTGCGTTGCTCGCGAAAAAAATACTTTTTTCGATTCATCATAAATAATTGAGTTTTTTATATTGTAGTATAAAATTGATACAGTTTAAAGATAAGTGTATGGCTTTTAAAAAACAGCAGTCATATTTGTAATTAAAAAAATATTTTTTTTTAAAACCTCGCAAAACTTATACATAATTTCTTTGTTTTGAAATTTACCCACTTAACTTTCCCTCAAGTTTAAAAAAAAGTAATAAAAATAGAGTTGGGAAATTTTGTATGTTTATTCTAAAAGAAGATCTTAGTTCTCTGAACTATGGATTTGTGTATGAGAGCTATAGTTTTTTTATTTATAGATCCATACATAACTAAAAAAATTTCAAAGTTGACTTATATTAATACTTTTAATTTTTATAAATATTTGTACTTCAAATATCACAAATTCCTTTGTTCACAGAATTAAGACATTCATGTGCTTCAATTTGGTGCAAAAATTTGGGTTTCATAGTGCATCTTTCAAAAGTTATCTTGTGGGAAAGTTAAGTGGGTAAATTTCAAAACGAAGAAATTGTGTATAATTTTTGCTAGGTTTTAGAAAAATAGATGTTTTTAATTACAAATATGACTGCAGTTTTTTGAGAGCCATACAATTATCTTTAAACTGTATCAATTTTATACTACAATATACAAAACTCAATTATTTATGATGAATTGAAAAAAGTATGTTTTCGCGAGCAACGCAAGGTCTAAAATGTACTAACTCCCCTTAAATCTCTCACATAATTTAGATGGTGATGTGTGAGTGGGTGGTGTTAGAGAGGATGGAAAGAAGAGCTTCCTCAGCTCTGAGCAGGTGGATTTTTAGCCTGAAGATTTGTTACGTTTATTCTTAACACTCGTTGTGTCTAATCTTATAGCCAAAACTTGTAGTAGCCAGAATCTGGGGCAAAAACCTGTTCAAAAGTGTCACCTGTTCTAGGCAAGAGATTGTTTTTTCTACTTGGATCTCTTAATTCTTCCTTATGGTCGAGTGTCAGATTTGCCTCGACGAGATTGATCGTCTTAAGTTAAATCCACCCGATCGTGGACGATATTCCTCGTCATTAACGAAATTCACCAGATTGTGGACGAGTTTGCTCGTCCTTAGCGACATTCGCCAGATCGTGAACGAGATTACTGTCATTAGGAACATTTACAAGATTGTGGACTAGATATCTCGTCAAAGTTTGTACAGTCACGGATTAAAAACCGAAGGAGGGAGCGAGAAGAGATGCGACATCGATGTCGATGGTTTCAAAACATCGATATATTTAGACATCGATGTATTGGAGTCGATGTTTTAGTAACATTGATGTTTATACTTGTCGATGCTTTATTTTTAAATGAAAAAAGTACCGTTATAAAAATTTAAAAAGTAAGCAAGTAGCATAATTTTCATAATCAGCAAATTGTACATACTTTTAGACTAAAGTGGCCAAGGGTGAAGGGTCTGAAAAGTAGGGATGTGACAGCGATGTCGATGTTTTCAAAACATTGATGTTGTATAAAAACATCGATGTATTGGAGCCGATGTCGCATTACTAGTTGCTAAACCAGTTTTAAGAAATGGGGAAAAAAGTTTAAGTACACTGAATTTTAAAAACATCGATGTTTTGTTGTTGATGTCGTATCACTAGGTGTGAGTTCGAAACTTAATGTCGTAGCCTCAAGTGTCCTTATGTTAGTGTGAGGACATTCGAGGCCGCGACTGATTTAACACACCGTTACCCGCGAACATGACGGTCTTTGACTGGACCTAGTTTCGAATTCGAAATCTAACGGTAGCTAATCCGGTACTTTTTCCAACCAGGTTACCTCGTCCCATTGACTTTTAGGACATACTGTCTGTGCAATATTTATATTGTCTTGTAAGATACGTCAATCCGATTATATGACATCTTTAAGTAGTCTATACTCACAACGATATACATTTTATTCCTCAACTGTCTCCAGTAATGTTGGATGAAAACAGTCGTATAAAAGCTCTTAGGAAAAAGAGATCTGAAGCATTTATCCCGTAAACTTTTTACATCAAAGTATTGGCCTTCTCAGACGTGTCGGATTCTGAATTTAGTTACTACGAAAAGAAAGAACTTTGGAAAAACTTTGGATAAAGAATGCAGAAAAGCGACTTAGATATCCTCCGTTATTTCAAGAAAATAATATACCTTACTGAATCAATCCCAAAAAAACAAGTTTCCGGGAATGGAATTTGATATATCTTGTGTAACGAAAAATAGCAATGTTATCATTGACACATACAAAGTCATGTAGCATTTAGACTCTGACGATTGGAGTGAAGACTGGATGAAATTGGATATGCGTCTTGCCGAGTTACTTATTTTGGTTTAATTTTTTTGTGTAAACAAATATCTAAGAGGGTATTGTTTAAAAAATAAACCGTAGTGAGCGTGTTTAAACTTTATATCACACTAGCCACTGTGTAGCTAGCCCGGCGTTGCTCGTGCCAGTTGCTTTTGTGGGGTTAAAGGCTTGCTTCGCAAACCAAATGGGAATTCCTAGCCTATTGCATAAGCCATAACGGCGTTGCCCGTGGAGTTGGTATGCTTCGCAAACCAAATGGGAATTTGTAGCTTTTTGGATAACAACCCTAACGGAGTTTCCCGTGGTGTTGGTGAAATAGTTTAGATAGTTATAATGGATAAACCAAATGGGCGTTGCTAGTGACAGTTCTTTTCATGGGGGGGGGATCACATTGCCGGCGGTGTTAATTTGCTTCGCAAACCAAAAAATATAAATATTTAATTGAAAAATTATTTATTAAAAGAAAATCAAACGAATAAGGTACCTATATGGTGTAAACTTTTCCGCAGATTTCAAATCTTTTAAAATTTTCATTCTATATTTAACGATTGCAGAGATAGGAAAAAGCACCGAAGAACGCCAGTGATAACATTAATAATTTCTTTTGCTACACTCGAATCCGTTTCTCGGGAAATCAAACTGAATTAATCTCAAATCAGACGAAGGTCATTCGAATCTACTTGCAACCATTAGAGACTGAAGGTGAAAAAAACCTGGCATGGGTCCAAAAGTTGACGTCACTAGTGACGTGGGGGAGAAAAATCTAAATTTTTTGGTGCTTCTTCATTTGAGGGTCGGGTGACGGCACATTCCGGAGGAAGAAAGAACGGTGGAAAAAAAAACTATTAAATTCATTTAAAAATGTTCTAGATTGAATTTTTAAAATTCGCTGCCAACCAAAAATTGAAAAAAGTTCGGACTTCCTGTGTGCCAAATCGCATTAGTGTAAGTGATATTGATTCGTCAGGAATTTGCGTGTAGAAAATAGATAGAAAACCTTTCCTTTTATAATATTATAAATGGAACATTTTTCGTACGGTTTAGTTGTGTTTTTTAAAATTCTAGCACAGTTATCATCTGTTGTTTTGAGTTAAGCATGAGACTAGAAAAATTAACAGAGTAGTTTATTACTTTGCTTTCATACACCTGTGTGCCAAACGTTAGGAACTTCATTACTTTTTATAGGTCACTACCTCAAAATTAAGCTAAACAAACAAGCGACTTTAGGGTTTTCACACTTGCGAAATAGTAGCCATTAAAGGCATAATTTAAAAAAAGGATCTTCACTTAAATCCTATTTAGAAGGAAGTTGGGTTGCTCATAAACCAAATGAATCGTATGGAGGAAAAGGAGTTGATTTAGCATGAAACAGACGTTAGAAGATCACGCCAAAGAATTAAAATTATAATTTAGAAAACTGAATAATTTCTCAATCTTTTAACTACTGCTATAGATATAACAAGCGCGATTCTTATAACTTTCAAAGCACAACTTCTGTGACGGCCGTAGTCTAAATTTTTGGCGCTATTCTTAAAACTTTCAAGGTTTAACTAATGTACTGGCCGGTGTCTAAATTTTTTCTTGGCGCTATTCTTATAATTTTTAAGGTACAATTGTTGTAACGACCTTAGTCTAAATTCTTTCTTGGCACGATTCTTATTACTTTCAAGGTACAACTGATGTACTGGCTGTAGTGCAAATTCTTTCTTGGCACGATTCTTATAATTTTCAAGGTACAACTGATCTACTGACCGTTGTGTAATTTCTTTCTTGGCGCGATCATTGTACAACTGCTGTACCGGTCGAGGTCTAAAAGTTAACAAGGTTATCATGACAATTCTAGCAACAACAGATTCCGATATTTTTCTTTCATTTTTGCCACTGCTTGACACTAAAACTTCGCAATCATTAGAAACAATTTTCAAAAAAAAAAAATTCACGACTGCAAAGATTGCAGTTTGTATAATAGAATTATGCGTGTGAACCCATCGAATTTTCTTCTCCAAGCATCTCGATATTTACGAGGCAGTGTAGAATTTATATTACACCGTAACAAATAATGAATAAATAACCACATCTGTTGGTTGAAAAAAAGAATCCACGAATGTTTAAAACCTTTAAAAACTTTCTGTGTATGTGTTGGACTTTTCCTTCTGTTACTAATAAAAGTTTATCTTTATTCACCTCTGACACTGGTCTTGTGAGTTTTATTTACATTTCATACATTGGGCTAGTCTCAATTAAAAATTTTAAATAGATAAATTTTTATATCAGTCTTTATTTTGTCTAGAGTTTTTTCTTGTTCTGTCTGGCGTGTAGCTTGACCATATGTAGCCCCTGTGCCATGAAACCCAACTCAACATTCTATTTACGTTGGACAGATTATACTTGTGGAGAAGATCAAAACTGGTTAGAAAGTATGCTGGAAAGACAGCAACTTTTACAAGGTGGAATTACGCGTGTGAACAATTGAGAGGGTTACAGCCCTTGCCACCTGTTCCGAAAATAAAAATCGCTGCACATCTCAAAGTGATTTAGAGACAGCAGCGAGTTTCTGGTTAAACCTCCCATTACCATAATTTCCCCCACAAAACATCTCGAGAATTCCTCCTTCTCACGTATGCACAGACCCATCAAAAATGTTAAACCACGAAACTTTCCTCTCCTCTCCGCCACTTAAACGTCAAATTAAAACACCTCGGTGGCAAGAGGAGTTTTACCACTTTAATTACCTCCCCAAAGTATAATCAGCAGCTAGGTTTTTCCGGCAAAGGCAAGAAAAAAAAAAGACCCCAGGCATAAAAAAAAAACTGTTTTTCTGTGTTCGACAGCGATTAGCCGTGAAAAGGCTTCGCATGGTTGAAGCCCTCCAAGTGAAGCGTAATTTCTGCAGCAGAAGTGCCGAAAAAAGTTAAGTCATTAGTAATCCATCACGTGATGATAACGAAGGTAAACATTGGATACGTCCGTGGCCAACTGACCAATGAGATAGTTTGGAGCTGAGGGAATCATCAATCATTGGACCGATGAAGCGATCAATCATTTTAGGTTGACGGAAAATCTTTGAATGTCGAAAGAATTTTCTTTTAAGTGGTGTCTTACGAAAATACATTATTTCAATTTGTTTCGGATAGGATACATAACTACCTTTTGGTATGTTAAGCAATTACTCCTCTTTGACTGTGTACATAGACTGGTTAAACCAACTCTGTTTTTATATGAAGCCGTGGTTTAAGTAGGTTAGCTTTATAGCGAAATGGCCATATTTGGTCATGCCGCCATATATTTAGTCATCATATTTGGCAGTGGTAGAACATTTTTGTGCTAATGAGGAGCTTTTTCTAAGCTAAATGTAAATGGGGGAAGAGCTTTTGCCTTGAACATACTTCCTGTACGAATTCCGGATGCAACGTCACATGAATTGTTTTTCGAATACGAATGCAGACCTTCTCCAATAAAAATTACAAAGACAGTCTATACGAAATTGATTTATTATGATTGTTTGATAAGATTAAACGCAAACATTGCCCAAATGGGCAATGAACTACATTTAAACCCTCTAACTGGATTAGAAGAGATATGTTTTCCATCAAGATCTGGCCAATTGTTCTATGGCGAGGTTTCTCATCATCCAGCTGTTGCCGATTCTTTTTATGATGTAGATACCACGATCTTATTAGTTTTCTAATGACGAGCAATCTTACCCATCATGATCTGGTCAGTTTTGCGAATGACGAGATACTTCGATGGGCCAGTTGGTTGGTTTGGGTTTTATGGAGCAAGGTCCAAAATTGGACAAGATGCGCCAGACGCAAGATGATGAAAACCAGTAAAACTAAATAGAAGGTTAAATTAGTCTGATCAATAAAATGTATATACCATATTGATATAAAAGATACATGATAAAAAATGCAACTCATATTTGTCGCCATTGTTAAAAACAAAGTATGGTAGTTAAAAATATACATAACAATGGAGAGATGTATGATCAGATGGAGTGTCCCCATCTTAGTCGATTATTAAAACCATTATGAAATGCAGATGGTGTGTCCCCATCTTAGTCGGTTATTAAAACCATAATGAAATGCAATAAATTATTATAACAATGGTAAAATATTGTAAAGATGGTAAATTATTATAACAATGGTAAAATATTGCAAAGATGGTAAATTATTAAAACAATGGGAATTGAACCTGGACCATCGCCAATAGCCTATTGTTTTGTTCCAGTACGACGAAAATTAATTACCTACGTATGGCCCTTGCGCCATAAAACCTCAACCAATCAACCAATATATACTCTTATTTACAGGCACTAAGTGCCCCAAGTGTGGAATTTCCGCAGGACTTCCACTCTCACTGATGAATAATGGCAAAGGTATAACCACCATGTTCACCATTAAGCGTATACTACGTTTTAAAATCCTTACATAGTATCCAGTCCAGAATAACGACAGGGAAGCAATCTATATGTGTATGGCAGTGACTAACCACAGAAGGTTTTGAACCATCCATTTCATGCATAACTTGCCAAAGAAGTGCAGAAAAAAAGCACTCATTAGTCATCCATCCCGTGACGATAACGAAGGTAAACATTGGACTTGTCCGTAAACAACTGACCAACGAGAGTTTGGGAGACAAGTCATCAATCACAGGAGGGGCTTGGAGAGCGACGAAACCATCCATCATATCAGGTTGACGGGAATCTTTGAATGTTAAAACAGCAACTCTGTCACAAGTACGAAAATTGATTGAAGCTTCATTGTTTTCTGCCTTGTTGGACCTCGAATTTGTAGCAAAGCGTCGAGAGAAGTGTGTGAGCCCAATATTCGTCATTCCGTAACCTACTTGTATTTCTCGATGCTAGCATGGGATTGAATAGTTATTAGATTAAATTTCAGGGGAGTGATTCATCAAATTTGTTTTATGTTGTTGGCATCAAAAGCAATTGGACTGCATCATGGCTACTATTAAATTTCAAGTTAATTTATCCTTCAGATATGGGGGCCGTCATTGATCAGTGAGTATGTTACTGTGCTAGTGTGGTATTGCATATCACAGTTTTACCTTTTATAAGTTCAAAGCCGGATTACTTCGGAGAGAGAGACTCCGGGGCATCTCCATGATGAAAACTACCTCCACGAATTTGTTTGGTTCTTGCTCACACCACTCAACTTGTAAAAGTGAGAGCAACCATATGGACTATTGGCGCGGAGGTAATGTATCATTGCCACTATTAAATTTCTCAAGTTAAGTTATCCTTCAGATACGGGGGTCGTCATGGCCCAGTGAGTACGTTACTGTACTAGCAACCTGGAGTTGTAGGCGGCGTAGGTTCAATTCCTGCCAGGTGCATTCCTCCCTGAGTGTGTTTCTCACTTCGTATCAGAAAAGCCTTCAATGTGTGTGTATGTCTATTATTTTATATGGTATGTCTTGTGTCAATTACTTGGAGTTGTGTCTTACACAGCATGGCCAATATGGCCCTTGCGCCATTAAACCGCAAAACCAACCAATCCTTCAGATACGAACTTCTGGACAGGTTTGCTTGACACGCCGACGAGATACATCAGCTCAGCTATCACTCAAGATACGGACCTCTAGACAGGTTAATCTGGCCTGTAGTTGCGATACGATCCTCCCTCCAGGATTGCCTAGCCCGCAGACCAGATATGGCACTCCAGAGAGATTCAATGAACCCGCAATATATATATATACACGTCCTTTCAAATAATTTTACCTGGTCCGCAGACCCTATACAGATCATTGAACAAGTTTATTCGATCCGAAATACCTAATACTTCCCTCTGATAAAAATATACAAAAATTTTATCAGACCCTCTTACAAAATATAGCTAATCGAAAAGGATTTCTTGCATCAATCCAAAGAAAAAATGGCAAAAAATTATTTTTTTTTGGATTGATGCATTTTTTAAAACACGCGTGACTGTTGTAACTAGAACATTAAGGCAAACATTAAAAAAATACCATAAAATTCGTCTACCTGCATTTCATTGGAGACATTTTCACTTTTATTCAAATGTATATTCCCTTCTGCCTATAGTAACAGTTTTAATTTCAAAAAGGGAGAAACGTTGGTGAGAGAATTTCAGAAAAGAAAACAATTGATGAAAAGGAGGTTAAATTGTAAATTAAGAGAAGGAAAAATGATGAAATTTTAATTCAGGAAAGTTTTTATTATTTTCCTACTTACCGAATTCAGCAATGATACCGGGAGAAAAAAAAATTTAACGAACTTTTTCGTTTACTTCGCAGTTAGTTTTTTCCCCGTTGCTTGATTCTTACCTCAACAAAAAGATTAAAAATAGTTTCGCAGTAATTAGTTCCTTCTTCTCTCGCGCCAGTGGTTTGGACTTGTTCTTGTTATTTTCTAAACTAACTCAAATATGTAATCAAGTTTCACGCGCTAAATAACCCCCCCCCCCAAAAAAAAAAAAAAAAAACTGCGGTCGAGATAATAGAAAACGAATTTCGTCACCTCCAAATTATGCTTTAATTATCGAGAGAGATAAAATGGCACAAAACAGCATTTATAATATAGTTTTTGAAAATATTTATAAATTCTAAACCGAAAAAGAATTATTCTTGGCTCAGAAAAGATATTGAATATGTTTTTATCGAGATAAGGCTTCATTGTTACTTCCAAAGCAGTTTTTCATAAATTTATTAAAATTACATGACTTATTAATAGGTCTTAGGAAATATGGGGCCACGATTGGTTGGTTTTTATGGCCATATCTGGCCCTACTGCGCCAAACATCGTCTATATCTGACTATCTATAATTTAAAAGAGTAGACGATTAAGTACACAAAACAATTGTGATCTGGCCAAACTGCACCCAACACCGTCTATATTTTATTATATACTAACCACTGCGTGGCTAGCACGGCGTTGCCCGTGCTGTACTTTGTGGGGTTAGGTGTGTCCATTGGGAACGTTTGTAAACCACCGGTGTTTGCTACGCATTCCCATTTGGTTTGCTTCGCAAACCAACACCACGGAAAAGCCGTAATGGCCTCGTTATTGTGAAATTGGAATTGCGAAGAGAGTGAATAGGTGTGACGTCACAATTTCTTGGAGTGTGGGGTGCCAGCTGAGGTGTTATGTTATCATATGACCGTGGTTGTCCACGTATATTTCCCTTATTGGATTTAACTACGACCCTAGTTAATAGGTAGTTGTAGTGCTTGAGAAAGTTAATTAAAAATTACCCAATTTTCTCGGATACTTTCCTTAGGCGATTGATCCCGGACCGTAGTGAAGAGCCCGTTGAGTTGGTATTGTACGACGTTAATTAAAAATTGCCTCGGATCTTTTTCTTAGGGATTGATACCGGACCGTTGTAAATAGCACGTTGAGTTGCTATAGTACGACGATAAGTAAAAATTACCTCGGATCTCTCAATTAGGGAATTGATACCAGACACTCGTTAATAGCCAATTGTGTTGCTTTTGTGTGAGGTTAATTAAAAATTACAAATTTCTGAAAATTTAAAAAATTCGTTGAAATTTTTAATAAAAACTTGTAGAATTTGTGTTGATTGTTGTATTATTTTTTAAATCGATCTTATACACGTGCATATTTTACTACAATGGCAAAAATTGTATTTTCTAAGAATTAAAGAGATTTAAGTTTTTGAAAAAGGCAGTTTAGAAAATTAAATGGTGAAAGGAGTGAGAAACATACTTTTTTTTTACTAAAAACCGAAAACATGAGTCTCCCTTTTTTTTAATTTTACAACTGAAATGTGTATCTTATTGTGAACACAACAATGAAATGTGTTGATTTGGGCAACACAGTATATTTTAACCCCAAATTACTTAAATAATAGGGATACAGAAAGATTAGAAATATTTTTGTAAGTTGAGGTAATTTTGAATAAAATAGATTAATAGACCAAAATAAAAGGTAATTTTTTTTTATTTTGTGTAGTACAAAGTGAATTATTTTATTGCTTATCTGGATTTTTAAAATTAGCAACATTTGAAGATGTGAAATGTAACTTTAAAAACAATTAAATTAAATGAAATAAGTATGCGCCATGTGCAAAAGGAAAACAAATTTTTAAAATTTGCATTTTTTACTTGATTATTTTTTTCCCGAGAGAGTATACAAGTACACTTATTAAAATAACCATATGTGGCAAGAAATTTAAGTGATATCTCTTTATAAAAAGTAAAAAGGTATTAAATAATCTCAAACACTTGACCGTGGGAGAAACACGGTTGAATGAGACTGAGTTCTACGACTTTAAGGTGATTGTGCCTTCTTGATGCTCACAGTGAAACTTAAACGAACTGGGAACTGAAGTTTTTAAATTGGAATGTGGATATCAGAAGTGATGATTGGTATTCTAGGAATGAATACGTTTTAACTTGCAGCATGTCTAGTCACGATGGTGGCTTCAATAAAATTTTGCATGAGTTTCTTAATAGAGTGTTGTGCCATTGCACAGTAAAGGTGGATTAATATTTGTGAGAAGCATAATCAGTGCTCCAATATGTGCGAAAGTAGTCAAGGTGGTTCCAAACTGTTAAAAAACTGTGTCGTGTGTTTTAAGGCTGTTACGATCTTCGGACGGGTGTCATGGACACATATAAGAACGGTCGTTCTTGTGGCTCCTGTTCAGTCAGCATTACCTCAGTCAACCTCTCTCAGTCAGCATTACCCCCCCCCCCGGAGTGTTCGGTGTCTGGCCCCCACCCCGGAGGACGAAAAGAAGGGAGTGAAGACGACAGGGTAGTTCGAGAAGAGACGGTGGAACCGGCGGTCTTGGAGTAGACGTGTTTTTTTTTAGGCACCGGACGGTGTGGTGTATATATCGTAAACTTAATTTATTGCTGTACAAAATAAATGTGTATGTCCAAATTTGGTAAGCTGTGTCCCTCTGTTCTTAGCCACAACTACACATATTGTCTTGCAAAGTAGACATCGCTCGGCCGCTCTGACATAAATGGCGTCAGGAGTGGGGTTGTGTAGTTGTGTGATCGTGTAGAATAAACGGCAAAGAGGTGACGCTGCGCCATTTTGAGGGTTTTGTGAAAGAGCAACTGGATTATTGCTGGACTCCATATACTTGCACTAGTTTCTGAAATGCAACTGGACTGTTGCTGGATTCGGGATAGTGAGCTATCCTGGGTACTACACTATCAAATGTAGAGTGATCTGGAGATCTTCCACGTCGGAAGAGTGATCCTGGAGATGCGCTTGGTGTCGACTAGGGGCGATGGAAGGAAAATGCTGGTTCAAGCGTTTTGCGATGGAAAAGCTGTGAGGCTGATCTGAGAGGGTTAACGTCTGATGAGTGATCCAGTGTAAAGCCGGAAAGGTGTCTGAGGAATGTGCTATTCGCAAGCGAGGAGGGATGGAAGTGCGCCTTCTGCAGTCAACTCATACCTTGAAGGGTACTGGGGTAAGTCCCTTCTGAATTGATCCAGTGAGCCATTAAATACACAGGGAGGGAACACATATGTGTATGAGAAGCAGGGTGGTGATGATTTTTATATATTTGTGCTATAATGTGTATTTATTTTGATGGGGCTAAGGATCGTAGGATTAATGTGTAATGACCATAAGCTAAGGAATAGTTTTTAGGAATTACTGTGGGCAAATAAAATTGTAAGATTATGCAGATGTATTTAATATAAATAGTTACTTATTGAAAGTGTTAGAATATTTAATAGAGTAACTAGGGGAATTATATGGAACATCGAAGTGTATGTTTGAAAAATCTTTGTGTATTTACTTGAGTAATTATTGAAGCTGGGTGTTATTATTAAAATTGACTATGTTTACACGGGGATCACCATGGCATATTTTGAGGGAGCGAGGATAGAGGAGCTGAGGTATGTGGCAATTGAAATAAGGGAAAACGTTCCTCCAAATGCGACTAGATTTGAATTGAAAAGGATAATAGAGGATTCTAAATCATACGATGCAGATTATGTGGAAGTGTTCGTGACATCTATTGTTAATGAAAGGAATTTAAGAGAGAAAAGAGAAGCTGATAAAGAATCTGAAAGGGAGGCGAGAAGGGGTCGGATAGAAGCGAAAAGGGATTGGAGAGAGGCTGTAAAGGATCAGATAGATGCTAAAAGAGAGTTGAAATTTAGGCGGATAGTGGCTCAGATAAAATCGAGGAAGGAATGTAGAGGAGTAGAGGGACGAGTGAAAGGGTCTTGGGCAGAAGCTAGAAGGGATTGACGGTTGACCGAAAAAAGGTATAAAGCTGCCCAGGAAAAGGCTGAAGAGAGATTGTCCGTTTATGAAATGAAATTGAGGGTGTTAGAAATGCCTGAGATAGGTGTAGAAAGAACGGAAGGAGGTGAAATTGAAAGTGCAATTTCTAGTGAAGATAAGGGAAGGAGCGATCTCGCTCAGGAGGGGAGGATAGGGCAGGAAAATAGAACTGACCCTACCTCAACGGATGTGAAGGGGAAATCAGAAACTTCGCAGGACATGGAACGGGAAAAAGAACTCGTGGGCGAAGAAACGGAGTAAAACGCTCTCGCGGCCCAGGGGAAGGTGGCTGAAGGTCACAAAAAGAGACAAGGCGAGGTAAATGACCCAACGGACTCATCGGGAAGGGAGCAAACGGACATTCCTGGTGAAGTTATTACTTCCAAGGAGGGGGAGAGTCATAGATGTATTCGCGTGAATGGGAAAAGGCGAAGGTCTCGGAAAGGGGGTGGAAACCAGTACTTCTCTGTAACTCCACAGTTGTGTAGGGAAAAACACGAGAGTGAGATGTTGCCCAGGGCGTTCGGGGACACTACGAGGGGTAAGCAGCACCGGCTTGAAATATATAAGAATAGTTTGGGTTTTGGAGAGAACGGGAAATCGGAGGTCAAGGAGTGCTTGTCTGAAACACCGAAGTCACGCAGGGGAAAATATAAGGGTGATATTTTATCCAAGACGTTCTTGGACACTGGGGTTAAGCGACGCGGAGTAAAGACGGATAATCGAGAGATCGGTTTGCGGAGAAAGATTCGTCAACGAATAGTTCTCTTGAAGCGCAGACCAGAAAGGTTAGGAGGAGCTTCGGATATTTTGACGGATAATCAGGTGGTGGTAGAGAAGACACGAGAAAGGGTAAATTTACACGGGAGTTCAGTGCGAGCAGAGGTGGCGCGAAAAACCATGAAATACCCTCAATCTAAAATGTGGGGTGTTACTTTTTATTGGGGGAAGAGTAACAAGTCATATAATTTGATCGGTACCCAAGAAATGGAATGGAATAGGCGACTGTCATTCCTGTGGATGCATTATCGAAAAAAAAAAGTTAATTTATCAATTTTGGTTTTGGATTTTACGAAAACTGATCGGTTTGCAAAAGGAGGTCCTTAGGGGCCTGGAGAACTACGAAATAAAGGAATGTTGGAAATAGAAATTATGTTGTATATAATTAATTTTTCACTTTGTTTAAGTTCCTGTGTTTAGTTATTTGGTCATTTTAATTATAGTACTTATAAGTGAGATTCCGGTATATAACGATCTCGTAGGAGACTGGTAAAAAAGAGACCTTAAAATAAAAGTATCCTGAAAAAATATGTATAACTTTATTTTTTAATAATTAAAGGCATTACTTAAATATGTCTTTTAATCAATATTTACCTAAGATATGCATAGTTGCGATGACCTAGCTACATATTAAGATCTGTTCAAAAACGTCTATTTCCATAAACTTTGGGGCCCTGTCGGCACGGGTTAACATTAACGTAGGAAGTTAAAATTTTATATCTAAGTAAGGCTTAGTACATTAAAAAGAATCAGAGGGTATGCGTTTTGATAACTGCAAAAAAAAAAAAAATTCGCCCATATAAGGGACACCCTAATATATATATATATATATATATATATATATATATATATATATATATATATATATATATATATATATATATAAGGAGGAGATGATTAAGTACATAAGACAATTGTGAATTTAAACGGAAGTTGTATCAAATAAAATTTATAAAACTAATATCGGAAAGGAATAAAAATAAGTGTTTGTAATACGGAACCAAATAGGTTTGTTAAGTTAAGATGCTAAACACAAAATAGGGTTAGTGACATCTTGGTCGGTAGAGTTGCGAATTGGCAAACGGAAGATTGCGAGTTTGAAGCTCAAATCAGAGTACCATGTAGGTGGAAGGCCGTTGCATGTTAAACCCACCGTGACCTGAAATGTATTCACGTTGACAGAGTTTTGAGAGTCTAGTGCAATCTAAAGCCGCGTTTACGCCGTAGTTGCAAACTTCTCCCCCTCCAAACATCGAAGCTATTCCAAGAAACGTCGCCAATTTTATCGTCAAGATCTCATGTCGGGGTGGTGAATTGGCGAGTTTGCAACTCCAATTTTGTTTTCTGCCAGGTGTCAGTAAAGATAGAAGGATTGGAACTTTTGGAAGACGTTTCTTCGAAGCGAAATTTGGGATGAAAATGCTCTCCTATCTCGTCCCCTTTCGGTATTTCTTGACAATCACCGCTCCCCTCTGCTCTTAGGCACCCAGTGATCGCTCACCCCGTCTTTTGTTCGCTCATTGTAACCTCATCGCTTCCCTTGACAACATCTCTCGCAAAACGTTTAGTGAGTGACCTATTCGATCAAAATGGCTTGATGAATGACGATCACTCTTTTCTACAAAGGAATGAGAAGACTGCTCACCCCTTGGTGTTACCGATAAAGTCTACAAAGTGTTTACACCGGAGTGGGTCGCAAAAAGGGTCGATGAGGGGTCAGCATAAGGGAACGTAAAACGGCCTCTCCACGAAAAGGGGAGAAAAATATTTGCAACTCTCCAGTGCGAACGCGCCTTTGGATGTTGACCTCACAATAGAAGGAAACTGACCACATCTGAATGAACGAGATATTTCGTCGAAATAAAAGGACACTGATCAGATCAGAATAAACGAGGAATCTCGTCATTGGTCGGAAACTGAGCAGATTTTGATCTCGTCATTATCAAAATATAGGCAATATCTTGATGATGAGATGTATCGTCATTTGGACAAATCTTGATGGACCTCGAAAGATTTAAGTGGTTCAAAAAGATGAGGTGTTTTCCTCGTATTCATATCCCTTGGGTATTCATCGGGGACCGTTGTTAATATCTAGATGTGTTGTCTAAGTGCGACGTTAATTCAACGACCCTACCCATACCCTAAGAAATATTTGTCTGTAAATGATCTGCCAATTCAACTTAATCATTGTGGCACTACAAGAAACTGTGCATTGCTGTGAAGAGGAATGAAGGCACAACCGTGAACCTCATAGCTTCCTGGTGCACAACGGGGAAGTATCAAGAGATTACACCTCACACACATTCTTTGCACAACCCTATTATAGAGGCCATATATTCATTCCTGACGGACAAACATCCATGTCTTAGTCCCGTATTTAAAGCGGGAACCTTTCCATCTGCAAGCCATATCCAGCACCCTGACGAATATATCGACCTGTCGTCAATCCTTGGAAATAAGAGTATGAATTATAGTTTCGAATTAAGTGTTGTGTACAAGTTAATGTACAAATTCAATCGAAACAAAGGACCATGGCTACACAATACCCTAAAAATGACAAAAATATCGACACATTTTTTTTTGTATTTTTCCATAGCCCATACAGTTGGGAAGATTGGCTCAACATTCTAGATTTAATATCCAATTAGTTTTAAAGATATTTGAAGTTTTCTAAGTGTTGCCAGTGTCAAAATTTGACAGCAGGGAGGGGGGGGGGGCGTGGTTACATTAGTTTTTGTTTTGATGTATTTTTACATTCTTACAATAAATTAAAAATATTTTTCAATAAAATCAATTCCTTAGGTGAAATGGCTATTATCTTCAACTTTCACTACTAAAATCGTATCTGTTAGTTTATGTTTTGCGTTCTCCTCTGAGTCTCATTACTAGCTAACCAATATCGATAAAAAGGTCTTTTTCAAAACCAATATTTGGTTACGATTGTTATATAAAATATATTATAATTAAAATTTGGTAAGTATTTGGTATGACAATATTAAGTTAGGATTAAGATAAATACTTTGACGCTGCCGTAACAAATGTTTTTTTCATCATATGAAAACATAATATTTTGAACTAAAAAAAATATATTCAATCCCATTGAGTTAAATTAGTGTTTTAGTGCATTTTATAAGTTGGTAAATAATATATTAAAAAATTAGTGCTCTACAAGAATTATTAATTTTTGTTTTATGACTTCAAAAACTTAAAATGCAATTTTCTCAGACTTTTATTTTTGTGGGTGCAAGTGTTTTCAATTCCCTAAGGCTTTTTTTCTGTTCAAGATACAGTCTAGAAATTTTTTGTCGATAATTTCATACATATGTACTATAAAAATTAATATGGATTTAAGTCTGAGATTTCTAGTAATTTTTTAAAAAATGTCAAAATTAATATTTTTAGAATTTTTATGTTTTTTTTTTTAAGGTTTAGCTACAAAAATAATTATTAAAATTAAAAAATGAGACAGATGGTCAATTCCATTCTAATTTTTGTTCACACACAATTATTTAAAAAATATAAATCACTTGAAATAACTAAAAAATATTTAAAATTAAATATTTTATAAGAGTTTAAAAAATTTCAAATTTTTTTTAATTTTAAAATAATGGCCCTTGCTAAACTGACTTTTTTTTTATTGAATTCAATTTTAAAATATAAGCTGAAAAAAAATCATTAATTATTTTGAATGTTACTGTCCAATGAAAAATGTTTTAAAAAAGGGTACTGTGTAGGCTTAATTGGGTTGGTTGTCAAGAAGGAATCGTGTTGTCGATTCTGACCTTCTGTACAATAACACTCTCCAATTCAAATTAAATCCGGATCCATGCTATGGGCTTCATGTCGTTAGTAGAAGTCTTAAGATAGCGATTATGTTATTAATTGGGGCACACTTCTGGACTACCAAACACTCAAATCAATCCTGCTGCATGTCAGCAGCAGTATTAAGATAGCGATAAAATTATTACCTGTGGCACACTTCCAGGCTTTCTCCAATGCAAATCAACCATGCAGTTCGTCATGAAGTTCATGTTATTAGCACAAGTCTTAAGATAGTAATACAGTAATTAATTGCAATATACTTACATAATTTCTCCAATTCAAGTAAATCCTGCTCCGTTCCATGTACTTCATGTCAGTAGCAGAAGTCTTACGATTGTGATGAAGTTATTAATTGTGGACAACTTCCAGTCTTTCAGCCATTCAAATCAATCCTGCTGCACGTCATAAATTCATGTCATCACCAGAAGTGTTAAGACAACGATGTAGTTATTAATCCTGATACACTTCCATACTTTCTCCAATTCAAATAAATCCTGCTGTCATGTCATTTGCAGGAGTCTTAAGTTAGCAATAAAATTACTAGTTTGGGTACATTTCCGGGTTTTCTCAAATTCAAATATTCAAATAAATCCTGCTGCTTGTCATGAATTACAGATGGAGGACAAAATAATACGAACACCTGGGGAAAAAGTATGACGTATTTCACACCTGCAGTACAGCCGCGCCACCTGCAACAGAAGTCTGCCACCTAGTGGGCTTGAAGAGGAAGGTATCAGTCTCTCAACAGCAGTCACCTGCATTGCATGCGTCTATCAAACTGTCTGTGATAAGTTGAAATGTCAGACCTGTCAGAGTTCCAAAGCGGAATGCCTCGGTTATACAACCACAGTTGACAGTAGCCAAGTTGGCATAGCAACAGAAAAGCAACACGAGGGTTGCGAATTCGAATCCAACCAAAAGTGGGCTGGGACACGTTCAATCTGTCGTGGCCTTAAATGGCCTCACTTTGGCGTGGTGTGGAAATTTGGAGAATGGGTTGCCAGCTCAGGTGCTGACCTTGTCATACAACTGTGGTTCAAAATTAAGTGGTGTTGTCCTCGGATCTTTCCCTTGGGAATCGATCCCGGACCGTCATCAGTATCCCGTTGTGTTGATCGAATGCGACGGTAATCAATTATCCACCTCAAGACAACCCTCAGGAAAATTCATTATCATACATCACCGCCGTTAAAACTGACCGTGGTTCAAAATTACGTGGTGTTGTCCTCGAATTTTTCCCTTAGGGGATTGATCCCGGACCGTCGTCAATAGCCTGTTGTGTTGCTCTAGTACGACGTTAATTAAAAATTACTATTGCCATCGCTAAAACTAGTCAACCAAACACACAGCTCATCCAGCTGTTCGGACCTGCCTTAACCATAGTCCTCTATCCTGACCTCTAATGGAGCCATCTCGATGCTTGTTTGTATTTCGGCGGAGTAATAGCCGTTAAGAGGTCATTACGCGCAAGAAAAATAGTCCCATTCCGGAAGATTTCTTCCCCGGGTCAGTTTCGCGGCATTTATCACGTTAAGGGGCCGATCACGTGATGCACGTCTTTCTGCTGACTGGATGTAACTACCTTTCGTCATCAGGAAAGTAGTCACTACATAATGATCGGGCATAGGGATGAAGCATGCGTTCATTGAGTAGGTACATTAAGAGAGGCTTGCGGGACGAATGAAGTAAACGGGGGGATATATTTTTTGTTTTTGTATCCCTAATCGAGTAGAAGTTCCGTGTAAAGGGATGCGATATCTCTTTCTTTCCTTGGAGATGTGCAAGTTGGGAAGTGTCTTGATGGTCATTATGGAACTCCCGAAATCGGAGATTGTTTCAGTAGATCGATTTGACTTGATGAACAGCTTTGTTTAATTGGTCGTGGAAGCTTTTCTTTTACACTGTATGCTAGGAGTTTTCTTGAGATAATACTTATATACACAAGGCTGTGAGAATGTTTGTGTATTGAAACCTTTTAGATATAATGCCTTAGCTCAATGGGTTCATAGATGGGAAATATAATGGGACTGAGAATTGCCATTGTAAGGAGCTTAAACACAATTGATTAAAATACCTACTAGTAGTCATGTGACATTTCTGTGAAAATTTACTTGTTTGGCTGATTTTGTAACTTATCGCCTCGTTTGGAGATATAACATCGTATGATAAGGCAGGTATATGGATGTGGATTTCTATTGAATGTCGAGAAAGATATAGAATCTTGAAAGTCTATTACTATCAGAATGGTTAATCAATTAACTAATCAGTTGATCAATCAATGAATGGGAGTCTTTTCCACTCCTGTGGACCAATCAAATGATAGTTGGTAAGTTCCACCGAGCAGACGGGGCAAAGGGTCACGTTACTACTAATTTTTGTCACATGGTTCTTGGGCACATACAGAGGTTAACATTGATCACTCTACTCATACTTTTTATGTGATTGGGTTTGTCCGCAGCCTGCAAGTTGTAGGTGGTGTAGGCTTGATTGCTGCAACTTACCCAGCGTATATTTCTCTTTTTCTGTGTCATTTAAATTTTCCTCGTTTTTGCAAGTATATTATTTCACACTATCAGTCTTTTGGTTGGTGTATTTTGAGCAAATATGAGACCTTTGAGTCGTAGAATTTGTACAACCATTACAACAATAACATTAAAGTACCTTTTCAAATTATTGAAACTGTGAACGAAAAATTCTATATTTAATGCCTTCCCAATATAAAAACCGTGGTTCAAAATTACGAGTCTTTATCCTTGCATCTGTCCTTTAAGGATCGATCCCGGACAGTCAAGATATAGCAAGTTGTGTTGCACGAGTGTAACGTTAATTAATCGCCACTACATACCTCCAGAATAAAATCCTATAATCGAATAACTATACAACGCTATACTCCAAATTGTATCTTTCCTTGGGTGTACTTATTGCTTCTATGTCAGTAAAGCTTTGCTTCTTCGTGAATACCCATTACTTAACGTTGTCTGTCTTGTTTCACGTAGCTTTGATGAGCATGTCTTTGCAACATGAAACCCAATCAGGCAAACAACCTAAATAATACCGATATTAACCCAAAAGGGCAGTTTTCCACACGAAGATGAATCACCAGAATTAACCGTCTGAGTGTCTCCACGAGATATGTCGTCCGCGATCTGGTCAATTTTGCTAATGAAGACATAGTTCGTAGTAAAAGAGAACTGCCCAATTACTTCAAGGAGAGTGAAGATCCATGAAGGGAAAACCAATTTTTCCTTTCCTAATACTGGTGACAGTTTGGAACATATTTTTGCACTAGAGACTGGATTCTACAGGACAGTTTTCGACACGAAGATAAGCCACCTAAAGGCTTAAGGAAACAAAACTGACTTGGAAAGAAATACATACAGATTCAGTAAAATAATATTGTGTTGTAACGAATTCATGCAATTATGTTGTGAGAAATTAAACCCTTTTTTGGAGAAACAGAATATTCTCAACTTTTTTATACATTTCAGGATTAAATTGTTTTATTTAAAACAAAATTAGATCTTTGGATGCAGAGCGTTATCCTCCAAGATGGAATACGAAGTAGTTGAAAACATTTTTAGACTTCCCTGGCGCAAAACATTTGTATACAAAACCTTTTCTCCTTAACACGTTTGCTGCCAAAGCTGATACGGTGCGTTTATAGTTATTGCCCCGCCGTAGAAATGGATTTTTCCCAGACGCCAATACCATAATAGATTGGCGAAAGCTCGGCCAACAAATTTGAAATTTCATCATCTGTTAGAGGTTTATTAGATTGAATTTCCTTTTTGGGGTGCGTGAAGGTCATGCAGAACTATCTTCTCTACAATTCATATTTACAAAAATTTTTAAATAACTAATACAGCTATCAATTCGAAACCACATACCTTTACAACTAGCTTCTAACCTTTATTACACACCAATACCACAGACACACCTAACATATAACGCCAATTGAAGCGGAAAAATATGTTCAGGCGCAGCTCTTCCCGCGCGAACGCGTGCCTGGCTACTGAGACATCACTCCACGCAACACTCTGGCGCGTGATTGGCTCTTTAGCGTTGACACCACATCAAGCGCTAAAGCGAGATCGGCAGCGAAAGTGTAAAACAAATAACACAAAGAACAAGATTAGGAATGATTTAAGATAGGATTTGCTTTTCTAATCGAATTAGAATCTGAGGTATCACTATTCAAAAATCAAGCTAATTATCTACTTATATTTAAATTAGATAATTAATGATTAGATTCATCCCAATTTTCTGAACTGAAATGAATTAAAATGCAAATCAATGACCTATTACAAAAAAACTTAAATTTTAAGGTCAAAACCCGTCCAAAAAATGTTTTAGTGTATACATACACTACCCTACAATAATGGACGAACAGTAAGATGTGATGGTATAAGGGAAATAATGCATGCTTTAATAGGGGATGGTCCCCCACGTGCTGCAATTACACTAGCAAAATTTCTGGGCATACTTTCAAGGAAATATTGATACACAGATATGGGTATTTGGGTCCATTCCTGCTGCACGAATGTCGCCAGCTCATCTGTAGATTTCGTACGTGGTTCCCTAGTCCGTAAAACGTCCTACAATGGTTCTATAGTGTTTACGTTGGGACTCTGATCAGGTCAAGGTAGACGTTTTACATGCATATCTCGATACTACTGCTCGACAGAGGCTGCAATATAACACAGAGCGTTGTCATCCTGGAAGTAACATTCGTCCATTCCATAAAATCGCCAAAGCGTAGGAAGGACCTGAATGTCCAAAATGTACATGTAGGCATCGGCGTTCAATTGACCAGCAACAACATGCAAAAGTCCCAGGTCATACCACGAAAAACACCACAAAACAAGTAGTCGGATTTTATGCAAATCCGCGGGCGTCCGGTCCATTATTATAGCGTAGTGTACATCTTAAAGTTTCATGTGCAATCATTGAGAATCAATTAAAATCACATAGTTAAAAGGATTCTTAATTCAGATCAAATTGATGTTATAAAACAAAACTCAAAATGAAGCTTTAAACAGAGGTATAACAGAACAACAAAGCAACTTTTTAATCTTAGAAAAGGCGGTTTTTTCAGTCTCTTGAAGGATTGTTACCAAAGAAGGAAAAATGTTGTTCAAGATAACATTGTCCTCAGGAACGCTCCGGTTTCGCCTAAAGAGACAAAAGATTAAAGATACTCTAATCAATTAATGGTCATCGATTGTCAAGTCTAAGGTTTCTATTTATAAACTCTTATCTTCTGTCATGAGCCGACCAACCGGTCTGGTGGTTAAGATGTTAGCTTCTAGATCGGGAGGTTCCTAGTTCGAATCCGGGTCAGTGTATGGATATTTGTAAGCGTATGCTGGTGAGGCGACTAGTACGCCTTAAATCTGACGTGACCGAAAGTCCTCACGTTGGGTTGGTGTGGAAATATGCCAGCGGGGTGCCAGCTCAGATGTTGCCTCGTCATCTAACCGGGGTTTAAAATATTTTGGTGTTGTGATCGGATCTTTCGTTTAAGGGATTGATCCAGGACAGTCGAAAATAGCCCGCTGTGTTGCTCTAGTACGACGTTAATTAAAATTACCTTACCTTACCTTACCATCTGCATGACTATGGTTTTGTTTGCTCGTTATAGGCGTGTCAGAATAGGTTACTGTAACTTTTTTTGGGTGTACTTTTACTTATCTGCCAGTAAAACTTTCCTTATTTGTGTCCGTCCATTATTTGACGGTCGACCAACCGGTATAGTGGTTAAGGTGTTAGCCTCTAGATCTGAAGGTCCCTGGTTCGAATCCGGGTCCGGTCATGGATGTGTGTAGGCGTATGGGGTAGAGGAGCCTGGTGCACCTCAAATCTGTCGTGGCCGAAAGTCCTCACGTTGGGTTGGTGTGGAAGTTTGGAGAATGGGGTGCCAGCTCAGGTGTTTCCTCGTCATCTGACCGTGGTTCAAAATTAAGAGGTGTTGTCCTCGAATCTTTTAAACCGGACCGTCGTCAATAGCCCATTCTGTTGCTCTAATGAGACGTTAACTAAAATTACCAATACCTTTACCATTATTTGACGATGTATGTCTTTTTGACGCAGCACGAACAAATATAGGCATTGCACCGTACAACATAACCAATCATCAACTTGCTTGGTAACTAAAAATAAAGTTACTCTACCTTTTCATAAGTATGAAGGGGCTATCATTTGGAATGAAATTTTCTACTTTTGTCTGCATTTTTCAAAACAAAATCTAGGTTATACGACTCCTTGATCTCACCAGTTGTAATAGTAACAGAGCAGCGACAGGAGGATTTCGAGTTTGAATTCAACCAAAAATCGTCGAATACAAAGAGGGCTAGTGCACGTTAAATCTGTAGTGTGCTCAATGTCCTATCGTTGACTTGATGTGGAGGTTTGGAGAATAATGTGCTATCTCAGGTGTTATTGAGTCATCTGATCGTGGTTCAAAATGACGTGGTTTTGTACTTTGATCTTTACCATAATGATCTTTACCTTCGGGATTGATCCATAAACGTTGTGTTGCTCCAGAGAGTAACGTTAATTTATATATCAACCTATCTACATTTTTCCAAATCGCATTCAACCCTGGGTATTACTTTCTTCTGGGTTATTTAAGTTTTCCGAACTTGTGTATATCGATTACTTGACCTTCTATTAAGTTTGCTGCAGTTTGATCGAAATACAGACCATACACTAAAATCTAAAATGCAATCCTGCCTACTCTCTTCACTTCAGTCCTTCCCGCTCCTTTTTAACGTCCTCACAATGTAAAAACAATTTTAACCCTCCTGGTATTTGTTTCGACGAGTTATCTCATTATTTTCTAAACTTACCAGATCTTACTGGACGAGATATTTCGTCATTACAAGAAAACTCTTGATGACGATCGTTAGAAAAAAATGTCCAAATCTTCATCACGTCATCTTAAATAAATCAGAAACTTCTTGACGACGAGATATCTCGTCATTAGCAAAAGTGGTCCGACCTTGAAGGACTATGTACATCGTCAAAACCATTTAATATTTCTATTGATTGGGGAGGAGAAATCCTTTGTCAGGTTTCAAATCAAATCAAACGAATCAATTCAAGTTAAAAAAAAAAATTAGAAACATTCAGAAAGTGAAAGAATTCTTCTATGAACCTGCTTAAATGTATTGATCACATGACACCCATGTACAAAACATCACAAACTTTAAGCCTGTGGATATTTTTAATGTCTGCCGCGCAGCTGGAAATGACAAGGCAGACATGAAATGAGAATGAGGTGCTTCAAGGACCAGACAGCGAGATCCATTAAGTAAAAATAGATTTCACAGTGAATAAAAAAGCCATTCAAGGCCGCAGGAACAGGTGATTATAGTGGCTAGAATCGATATTTTTTATGTGGTACGTGGGGGGAATGTTTTTGTCAATTTTGTGGCATAAAGGCTTTATAGTTGGCTGCGTTAGAGGGTTCTTACGCCCATGTAACTAATATAGCTCAACATGGCCATGTCAGTCAAGTGGAGGACAGAAAGGATTTATTCATTAATCTTGTGGGCAGTACATAGTATAGGCGTTACTAAAATAACAAGCGCATTAGTGATCCAAGTTTGACACAAAAATCATTGTAAACTTTCACTATAATGGGGGAATTGTAGACTTGCTTCCACATGATGTTCCAGTGGAGTGTTTAAGCCCTCCTTAAAAAAAACTCTATAACTTGAAAACGGTAGGTAGTTATTTTACCTTGCGCTATAGCTATACAACGAGCTACTGGCGACGGTCAGAGATCAATCCCTAAGAGAAGGAATAGTAATGGTAATTTTTAGTTAACGTCGTACTAGAGCAGCACAGCGGGCTATTGACGACGGTCCGGGATCAGTCCCTTAAGGAAAAGATTCGAGGACAACACCTCGTAATTTTGAACCACGGTCAGATGACGAAGCACCACCTTACCTGGCACCATAGTCTCCAAATTGCCACACCAACCCAACGCAAGGACTTTCGGCCACGACAGATTTAAGGTGTACCAGCCGCCTCTACACCATACGCTTACAAACTTCCATGCCCGAACCCGGATTCGAACGAGGAACCTTCCGATCGAGAGGCTAACACCTTAACCACTATACCAGTTGGTCGGCACCTAAGAGAAGGATTCAAGAACAAAGCCTCGTAATTTGAAATCACTGTCAGATAATGAGGCTTCACACTATGCCAACGTTAGGACATTTGATGCCACGACAGATTTAACGTCTTCCATCTCCTTTGTACACAACTCTATTAATCTGATCCTTGTTTGAAATCGCGTCCCTCAGGTTGCTTTCAACAAGGCTACCGCTGCCCAAAACGTGATTACGGATTTATTGATAATACTATTAACTATCCCCATTTATTAAAGGGATTCTATTTAATTCAATATATTAACACGAATTAACCAGTCGAAGTTACGTGTTGTCTTAACTTCCTCAGTCTCACAGTAAAACAGTTCAAGAAAAGAAAAGAATCCCAAATAGAAGTACTTTCACGATCGTGAGAGGAAACGCATTTCCCGGAAACATTAACTTAATCCCAAGTCACACATAAAGAGCACATTAAGAATTATCCTCGAGAAGGGGGACAAATCACACATAAGGCGACCCTAAACCACTTACAAAAGACTTAACAGTCACGTCACTTCAGACAGCCTCCACAAATCACTTATTTAACTAACATCCACCTCAGCCGTTGCCATTAATGACTATCAATTAACACTTCCTGTCGTGAAAGGCGAGGTCACGCTAGCGGCAGGAACGTCGCGTGGCTCTGTCGTCCTTTGGCGAGAATTGGGAATTGGATTTGTCGAGGATTATGCTTTTGCTGCGTTGGATTTCTTTCTTGGCTGCCTTTTCTTTGGCGCACTTTCCGAGAAGGGAATAAATATTAGTCTTAGTAAAGGGGGATTAGTGATTCGCGGAAGACCCGGGATAGGGACTTGGAGTTGTTTTAGTTCCGTCGTGAGATGGATTAGTCATTTGCAAATTGAAACACCAGGACTGGGGACGAATTGTTATTCTTGTTCATGATTGATGAAGATTTACTGTGCTTTCGTTGTACTATAGTAAAGAAAAATAACTTTTGTCGTATGTTTATTCCAATATTCCGAGCCTCGGCCATCCGATTGGTAGTTAATGTAGGCATTTTAATTAACGTTGCACTGGAAGAACACAACTGGTTATTGGCGACGGTCCGGGATCAATCCCTGAAAGGAAAAGGCAGAAGGCCATGTATTTGTGAACCACGGTCAGATAACGAGGTTGGAAACTTGAGCAGACAGCTCACTCTTCCAAACTTCCACATCTTTCCCTTCGGGGGTCGATCTTGGGCAGTCTCCAATAGCCAGTTGTGTTGCTTCAGTGTGATGTTTATTGAAATACCTACCTACTTATCCAAATTTCCAAACCATGGAAGGATGAGGACATTTGAGACAGATATAACCTTAACCAGTCTCCACTATCTTTAGTTGAATCTAGTTTTTAACAACCCTCTGATTGCTAATTCGCGACTCTGCCACATGGGCTTCTATAGCCCCTGGTAATGGTAATGGTAATTTTAGTTAACGTCGTACTAGAGCAACACAACGGGCTATTGACGACGGTCCGGAATCAGTCCTTTAAGGGAAAGATTCGAGGACAACACCTCGTAATTTTGAACCACGGTCAGATGACGAATCAACACCTGAGCTGGCACCCCACTCTCCAAACTTCCACGCCAATCCAACGTGAGGACTTTCGGCCACGACAGATTTAATGTGCACCAGCCGCCTCTACACCATACGCTTACAAATATCCATGCCCGGACCCGGATTTGAAAAAGAAACCTTTCGATCTAGAGGTTAACACCATAACCACTATACCGGTTGGTCGACTCCTGGCTTATAGGAAGGGTATGTAGGTATTTTAACAACCGTCGCACTGGAGCAACACACGGACTATTTGGGACGGTCCGGGATCAACCCCCGAAGGAAAAGATCCCAGGACAATACCACTTCATTTTGAACCACGGTCAGATGATGAGGTCACATTGGAGCTGGCATCCACTCTCCGAGCTTCCACACCACGCCAACAAGTAGCCCGATTTGAAGAGTAACGAATTGGTAACCGGAGAGTTGCGAGTTCGGATCTCAACAAAAGACCGTCGAATATGGCAGGTTGGTGGCACGTCGTTGCGTCAAGTGTCGTCACGTTGACATCGTGTGGAAATAAGGAGAGTAGGTTCCAGCTCAGGTGCTGACCTCGTTATCCGACAATGGTTCAGTAAGTCAAGTCGTTGTCTTTGGATCATTCCCCTCGGGATTGGCCGACCAACCGGTATAGTGGTTAAGGTGTTAGCCTCTAGATCGGAAGGTTCCTGGTTCGAATCCGGGTCCGGGCATGGATGTTTGTAAACGTATGGTGTAGAGGCGGCTGGTGCACCTTAAATCTGTCGTGGCCGAAAGTCCTCACGTTGGGTTGGCGTGGAAGTTTGGAGAGTGGGGTGCCAGCTCAGGTGTTGCTTCGTCATCTGACCGTGGTTCAAAATTACGAGGTGTTGTCCTCGAATCTTTCCCTTAAGGGACTGATTCCGGACCGTCGTCAATAGCCCGTTGTGTTGCTCTAGTACGACGTTAACTAAAATTACCATTACCATTACCCCTCGGGATTGATCCCAGTTTAATATCCTGTTGAGATGTTTCAGTGTTGCGTTAAAAATTAAATATCTCGTTACAGAAAGAGAAGCAAGGTAATTAATACTGTGGTGACTATAAAAGATGGTAATGGTAATTTTAGTTAACGTCGTACTAGAGCAACACAACGGGCTATTGACGACGGTCCGAAATCAGTCCCTTAAGGGAAAGATTCGAGGACGACACCTCGTAATTTTGAACCACGGTCAGATGACGAAGCAACACCTGAGCTGGCACCCCACTCTCCAAACTTCCACGCCAACCCAACGTGAAGGTGACTAAAAGAAGATAAATAGTCTGGCTTTCTGGAGGATTCTATTAAATGTTAAAAATACAGAACTCCAACTGGAACCGAATCAATTGGGACCAAACCACATACGGATAATTGGATAATTCACGAAATAAACTTATTTCTTTGTAAAAAAAAAATTCGAATTTTGTATTAATATGTATTGTAATTTAATGACTATGAAGTTTCGCAGTATTTACTTGTTTCCGTGCACTCAAGTCTCACATGCACTTGACGATGAGTAGCTGCAGATGGTCGCAATCAGTCAGCCGCCCCATGTCCTTTAGCGCTGTGTCAAGGCACTCCAACACCAAACTATCTGACGGTAACGCGTCTGGTTCAGTAGCAATGGTCGTCGTGATATTTCGGGTCATCAATAAGTTCATCATCTCTCACACTTTGAATGAGTTCATCTCACGCACTGAGAATTTGAAATCCCGTGTCCGAAGAATCACACACCAGCTACTCGCCTACGTCCTCTGCACTGCACTCGGAACATCCAGGAATTTTCATTTTGATCTTTCGTATACCCTGAACATCCAGGAATTTTCATTTTGATGTTTCGTATACTCGGAACATCCAGGATTTTTTTTGTTTCGTATACTAGGGACATCCAGGAATTTTCAATTTGATGTTTCGAATACCCTGAACTGACATTTCGTCCTCTTCGTTTTTATCATTCACCGATAAGGAACGTTGAAATGCGGATTGTGCTTTCATTTTTTCTCAAGGTGATTCGGACAACATGAGTTCGTATAAATGGAGTTCTACTGTACTTTGTTTCATATTTTTTCAGTTATGTTATTCAAGGAATATTCTGTGAAGCTAAATGTGATTCTTGTACATTTTCGGACAGTGGTGCATCTTAGTATTTTTTAGTTAACGTCACACTAGAGCAACACCATGGGCTAGCCCAGTTGATATTATAAATAGCATTGAGCCAGGGGGTATGCATTACGCTACAATAATGGACCGCACAGCAAGATGTGATGGTATAAAGGAAATAATACATGCTTTTATAGTGGGATGGTCCCTCACGAGCTGCAATTACAATAGCAAACCTTCTGGACATACTTTCAACACGGTTTTGATACACTGCTATAGGTATTTGTGTCCATTCCTGCTGAAAGAATGTTGCTAGCTTAGCTGTAGATTTAGGACGTGGTTCCCTGGTCCGTAAGCATCGCCCTAATTTGTCCCACAAATGTTCTATGGGGTTTAGGTCGGGACACTGAGCAGGCCAAGGAAGAAGTTTTACATCCACATCTCGATATCACTGCTCGACAGTGGCTGCAACATTACATGGAGCGTTGTTGTTTTGGAAGTAACATTCGTCCATTCCATACAATTGCCAGAGCGTAGGAAGAACCTGATTGTCCAAAATGTTCATGTAGGCGTCGGTGTTCAATTGACCCGGAACAACATGCAAAGGTCCCAGGCCATACCACAAAAAACACCCCCAAACAAGTAGTCGGAATTTATGCAAATCCGCTGCAGTTCGGTTCATTATTGTAGGGTACATTATTGTGCACTATAAGTAAGAACTAACATTGTTAGGACACATTTTTGGGAGGTCATCCTCATAAAAGTGTCGACCTCATAAATACGATGCACGAGGTATGGTGGCATGTCACAAACGATGCGGTCTCAACCTCGCTCATGTGAATCAAACATTTCGAGGTATATCCACACACTCGTGTAGCTTTCTCCTTTCTCTAACGGCCGTATTCACAAGTCCGAGTTAACTCGAGGATCAACGATAATCCGCGAGTTATCGAAAAAACCGTATTCACAAGTCCTGATCCGTGGTTTAAACTGTCGTTTCGGTGTTACATTTTGATCCTCCGAAATCGGCGAGTTAACTCGCGAGTTACATTTAACGCATGCGCAGCACCATCTTTTTGGAAAATCAAAATGGATGACACATTTCATTCTATTCTCAATTGCAGAATTCTTGCGACGACTGAATTGGATCTGTCATTACGGAGCACCTACTCGATAGCAGCTAATCTCCTCATCATAATATTGCTTAAATGAAAAAATTTAAACATATTTTTATTGAAATTCAAAAGAAAAATGAAAATAAAAATAGCTGCGTAATCTTAACCAAGCAGCTTAGCGAAAAGTTAGATGGCGCCACCTCTGTCCTGCAAGCCAGAGATTCGAACGGTAGAAAACGACCAAGGCAGATACAAATTCGTCGTAGAATAAAAGTTATTCTGTTGATTTATTACGAATGAAAAAAAATTGACAATGCAAGTCACTTTTCACACTACCAACACACACCCATACTGACAAGTACAAAGATAATCGGATTACATACATCTGTCAAGACACACATTGTGTACAATTCTTTCTTGCAAAATTTAGGTTTCCATAAAAATCCAATTTGAAATTAAATACCTTTGCATTTATTTTCCCAAACCCATATTAAAATGCTGTACGAGTCCTATTTATTCACAATTTGGAATCAATTCTACGGCGAAGAACGTGCTTGATCTGTATGAATGCAGATTCGATGCGTCGTAACCAATGTAAACAATACCACGTGATCGTGAGGTAGCCAATCACAGCGAGCGTCTCATTTTAATCCCCGGATCACTTAACACGCTGTTTGAGAATACCGTTCTTGCTAATCCTCGAGTTAACTCTTACTCGCGGATCAACTGATCCTCGAGTTAACTCGAGACTTGTGAATATGGCCGTAAGTCTGTCAGCTGGTCACACAACGACCTCTGACTCCCAACTAAGACAGATCTCCCAACAAATATTGGTCCGAGCTCATCCGCTTGGTAGAGTAACGGACTAGCAACAGGACGGTTAAAAGTTTGAATCCAACCATGGAACGTCGTGTACAAAGGGGGCTGGTGTACGTTTAATCTGTCGCGATCTCAAATGTCTTCACGTTGGCGTGGTGTGGAAATATAAAGAGTGGGTTGGCAGCTCAGATTCTGACCTAGTCATCTGACCATGGTTCAAAATTACGTGCTGCTATCCTCGGCTCTTTCAATTCTAAAGTGCCGACCAATCGGTATAGTGGTTAAGGTGTTAGCCTCTAGATTGGAAGGTTCCTGGTTCGAATCCGGGTCCGGGCATGGATGTTTGTAAGCGTATGGTGTAGAGGCGGCTGGTGCACCTTAAATCTGTCGTGGCCGAAAGTCCTCACGTTGGGTTGGCGTGGAAGTTTGGAGAGTGGGGTGCCAGTTCAGGTGTTACTTCGTCATCTGACCGTGGTTCAAAATTACGAGGTGTTGTCCTCGAATCTTTCCCTTAAGGGACTGATCCCGGACCGTCGTCAATAGCCCGTTGTGTTGCTCTAGTACGACGTTAACTAAAATTACCATTACCCTTCTAAGGTTGGTCACATATTATCGCCAATAGCCCTCAGTGTTGCTCCAGTGCGACGACAAGTAAATATTTACTCAACAAAGAAAGTCACACCAAATATATTAAGCGCCAAACGCAATCAAAACGGAGATAAAATATATTTTTATGGTAAACACGATATGCATCATACTAGAGCGTTCGCGGAATTAAATACATTTCCAAATCCGCATGTTTTGTTTACACGGAAAAACCATCTGACGAACAGTTACGACTTATTTACACTAGTTCTGAAACCTAGAAACGAACGAAACGTTCACTCAAAAATGTACTTACCCCTCGAGAATTATGCTCACAGATTACTAAGTTACAATTAAATAGGATACCTTTTTACATTTTTAACCTATTAAGAGCGCAAAATCTGGAATTCACTCTAATTAAACATGTCACAAATCCAGTTAAATTAACGACGCCGTTTTGTTAATTAATGCAGATCGGAATAAAAGCATTCAACAAAGAAAGGTAGAAATCGCTAATACGCTTTTAATTGGGAAATACTGCAAAAACAAGCCCTCGTACCAACTCCTGTTACACCATCTGCTGTTACTCACCTAACATGCTCAGATGAATTTAAGTTTTAATAGGGCGACAGCTAAACTCAGGGTCGTTACACCCTTTTCATTGTTGTTTTTTAAAACACGCTGACAAGCCGATTTTTTACGCTCATGGTTTTTTTCGATGGAGCATGTGTGTACAGATGGTTTTTCTTAAGGGTCACTCGTTTTTGTTGTCAGCGAAAACCCAGAAAAAGCATCTGATTAATTATTCTAATCAGGTTAAATATGTTGTAGATACTGAAAATATGTTTGCTCTGAAAAAGAAACAATAATTGGATTAGATGTTTAGCGATTTTCGTGTTTGCGTTTCAATGAAAGAGTCTGGAGCTACTTTTAGAACATTCGAATGCAGAAGGATTGATTTATTGTGAGTGGAATGTCAGGGCAAAAAATTATCTCATTTCACTTTCTAGGTTGTTTTGAATATATAGTTGGTTGTTGTCAGTCTTTTGTAGTTACATGTCTTCTTTCAATTCACTGGAACATTTCCAGTTTTCCAATTATTTTATTGAATACAGCACATAATCATTATAACAGGTCAGAAATGAAAAGTGCATACAAGAAGACAAAGAAGTCAAAACATATGTACTAATTATGTATGTAGTTATGTATACAAGAACATCCCGCCAAGAAAATCCAAACGTAAAAAAAATACATACACTGCTGTTTGTAAAAAATGCAACACCATGAAGGAATCATCCGAATGAAATGAAATTTGTAGCTAATGTCAATTATAGGATGCTATGCAAATTAGTAAAGTTTCAGAGCCACCACGCATGCGTGGTGTGAGCTGCGCCCTCTGAATTGATGGTAAAAGCGTATAAATAGAGGGCTGTAGCGGGACGTTAAAAAAAGTGCATGGTTATTTTTTGTGGCGAACGTTTAGTGAGACCTAAGTATGCCTCCACGTGAAATTTCAACAATTTACGGTGTTTGAAAGGGAGAGAATCAACGTGAAGGAGGATTTTCCTATCGCGCAATAGCAGCTCGTGTGCAGCGGAACTGTTCCACAGTGATGCGCGTATGGAAGCAGTGGACCGACGAGCACCGGACAACTCGAAAAACTGGGAGTAGACAACGGAAGGTGATGTCAGCGAGCGATGTTACACACCTGGTCCACATGGCGGTGAATGACCGTACAGCTTCCTCCAGGCAGTTGGCAGCACTTTGGTCTACTGCTACAGGTGTACTAATGTCGGCTTCGTCAATTCGCCGACGTCTGCTGCAACGTGGACTGCGTGCAATGATTTATTTATACAATATACTTCAATACTTTATACACAATATACTTCAATACTTTATACAATATACTTCAATACTTTATACAATATACTTCAATATTTTTCGCACACAAACAATATGGAATTCTCTTCCACAAGCAGACATTTAACATCTGTTTCACTCCATGCCACGTCGTATAGCAGCACTTATTGCAGCGCGTGGTGGCTACACCAAATACTGATTTCGGACACTTGTATAGTTTTTTTACTTTGAAAATTTATTCATTTATTTCTACTAATACAAGCCGCTTGTGTATTAAATTTCATTAAATTCTTATGACTCGTTCATGGTGTTGCATTTTTTACAAACAGCAGTACATAAAAACATAGTAAGAGCCCTTTAGATTTGAACAGCCCTGAAAGCCGTAGAGAACAAGTAGACGGAACAAGTAGTGAAGTAGATAATGCTAGAAATCTTTTTTTCATCAGAAACAAAGGAAGTTCTGAAAATGTAAAAGGAGTGGACCCGCTTATGTTGTTTAGGGGAGAAACGCAGGAGTTACTTTTAAGAAAAGAAGCTTTGAGTTTTCTCTATTCTAGCGTGAGGCTTTGCCAAAGAAATAAACACAAGTAATCCACGGAAAGTAAAAAAATACCGAAGATAAGAGGAGAATATAAAAACACTAGCAGGACAGACGCTGCCGTGACAGTTTTTTTCGTATCCTTAGTGATGCTGAAAACATTAAAAAGAAAAAAACAATAATTTTAAGAATGAGCAGCACTCCACCCGACATGACATGGGCATGTCGCCATATTTCTTCCACCTTACTGATCCTTGAGGAATGAATATGTCTCCAATGTGCTTGAAAACTATGTTGTGTCCTCGAATAATAACAGTCTCGATTAAATTTTAAAATTTGGGCTTCGCACAAAATTCCGAATCGATCTTGCGTAAAATTTTCCTCAGATTTCAAATCCGTTGAAATTTTTACTGTATCTTTAATGATCCATAAGATATAAAACCTCAAATAGTCCTTTTCTGTTCGTAATAAATTTCTTAAATGCAGCCAAATTCCTATTGCAAAAATATAAAAGTTACAATTGAAAAATAATTTATTTAAATAAAATCATTTTTAAGGTATCGATCCGGTGTAAAATATTCGGCAGTTCTCAAATTCGTTGAAATTTTTACTCCATCTTTAACGATCGCTAAAATGGACTAACGAAAAAAAGAGAAATAAACGCCTGTCAAACATTTTATTTGTTTTGTTTCGCTTCACTGATTTGTGCTCAGGAAATGAAAGGAAAAAATAAATTTATAAACTGTGATCTATTCGCACTATTGCCCTTAAGGGACTGATTCCGGACCGTCGTCAATAGCCCGTTGTGTTGCTCTAGTACGACGTTAACTAAAATTACCATTACCATTACCATTCGCACTATTGCCATTCTAATGAAAATAATAAATAAATGCCAATGAATTAATTTTATAATGTTCTTGATTGAATATTAAAGTTCTGAGTTCGCACAAAATTTGGACTACTTGTGTGCCTAATTTCAGTAATCTTTTTTTTTATCCTACGCCCAGCTCAAGGCCTTTCGGCCATACGCTGTCTTGCCGTCCAATATAGCGAATAAAGTTCTTGGGGAGAAGTATCCCTGGTGTCAATGTCCTGTAAACTAGAGCACTCCGCAAGGTGTTGTCTGTTCATAAAACCATCGCTACAAAGCGGACAGATCGGGGAGGTAGCCACCCCAATCTTATGTAGGTGTTGTTGGAGATAGTCATGTCCGGTTAATAAGCGGAAACAGGCCACTCCAATCCCTTTTGGTAGATCAGTAGGGATTCTTCCCTTGTTACTCAATAGGCAATCCCAACTCCTTCCCTGTATATCCCTCTGATACTGCAGTTTTCTTTGTTTCTTAAACTGAGAATTTATGTAAGTCCTGCAGTTCCGCAAAGGGAGAGGTGGAGAAGGTTGGGGCAGGGAGAGGGCCGATTTAGCCAATCTGTCAGCTTCCTCGTTACCCTTTATCCCACAGTGACTTGGAATCCACTGGAGAACAATCTCACCACCACCCTCAAAGAGGCGACTGATAGTTTCTTTGCATTGTGCCTCTGCCATTGAATACACGTGGTTTCTATCAGTAAGAGCCTGAATTGCTGCGGTTGAGTCGATAAATAAAACAATTTTCTTATCCCTTCTAGTGGCAAATGCCTCAACAGCCATAAGAACAGCATAAATCTCACCATCAAAGTATCTAAGTCAGTAATCTAAGCGGTGTATATCGTACGAAAACACAGACAGACACACACACACTCAAACCTTTCTTTTTTTTTTATTACAGTAGAGATACGATATAAAACATCTAAGAAACTTGAAACAAACATTAAACAGACAAAGGAATGAAAAAAGACAACAAAAATATAGGCCCACCATTTAAAAATTCCATCTTGTCAAATGCAACTTTAACCGTAGTATTAAAAGTGTTAGAAACATGGGTTTAAAGTTAGTTAAGTATTTAATTAACGTCATACTGGAGCAACACAACCAAATATTGGTGACAGAGGAATTTTGGACAACTATAGAAATAAAAACATAAAGTATGGAGCCTTCTAGTGGCAAAACAAAGGGATAAAAGAAAAACGTTTAAAAAAATTGGAAAGATCATTATTTTTGAGGGTTGTATGAACATTTTAAACTGCTAATCTAGTAATTTTATCCCTGCAGTTATGATAAATTCGGTGGATTTGATTAAAAATGTAATTCCTGTAAATACAATTAGAATCTCACAGGAAACAAACTTGTGAATGTTAAATAGAAAGTCGTTCCTCTTATCATGGATATATGTTATTGATCTTGTGCTGACATCAATATGACTGTCAAAGAAACTGGAGGATTAAAGTTAACTATATATATAATTATAAGGATACGTTCATTGGGATAGATCTTTAAAAAAAAGTGTTCTGGCGAGTTAAAAATGATTAAGTCATCTATACAGCGATAAGAGCTAACAAATTTAAGTGTGATCTTTAAAAAAATTGGAGATAAAGACTTGTAATAGTGCTGATAAATGAGGTAACCTGTGGTATCCCTTGTACATGATGGAATTAATGTTCAGCAAGGGGACATAGTACCTTTGCTGCTTCAGAAAATCGATTTTTCAAAAATGTTTAAAAAAAATAATCTAGAATGTTACGAACGTTTTAAAACAAACCGCATGGAAATCGGGTGACAATTACGACTACAGCATTAAGAAATGTTAATGTCAACCTTTTAAATCCCAAGTAAACAACTAAAGTTTCCGTAAGTTTCGATTTCGGAATGTAACGCAAACCTTAAAAATATTTCATGTTTCATAATTGTTTTAACTATAAGAAAGAAGTTTGCAACTCAGCATAGTTCTAATTCACACTATAAGTTGTGTTTATACTTGTTGTCATTGCTATATTTGCTGATTCTAAGTGTTCTATTTTCTGTTAGCTTTTGCAAAACGTTACGATTTAGCGTTGATTTTTATATATCAATATAAATAGCTTTTTTGTCAGTGTTTACTGGTAAAATGTCAAGTAAATAAGCTCGTAGATCTAGTGATTTTCGCCAAAAGGAACGTTGTTTTCATGGTAATCAACATTACGGAAAATAAATATTGAATGCAGATGTTTCTTGTGTACCTGCATCAGCGAAAAAGCTACTTCTGGAAAGCTCTGAGGATGTAAAATTATACATTTCTAATCAGATTAATGGTTATAGACTGATAAACATTAACATTTTGATGTCAGAACTATCAAAGTTATTGATGTGCTGCCACTGCAAATATAAAACAGTCCTGAAAGACATAATTGTGTATCTACTGGTGTCTGAGTTCTACATTGAATGTAAGTCATGCATGTCAGTATCAACCTTTAAAAGTTCACCTTATTTTGAATCGACAAAAAATGATTACGAGATCAATACAAGAATAATTTATGCTATGCGTACTGTAGGTATACTGACATATATACGATAAGTTTATCGTATATATGTCAAATTTTTGCACAGCCATGGATTTGACTCCACCTGTATCACAAAAGTCTGACAGAATTGTGAAAAAAATTAAAGCGGCCAGTTTTGAAGTAGCTACCAATTCACTGTAGAGTGCAGCTATAGAAGAAACTTCAGCGATGACGAATAACGAAATATGTGTCAGTGGTGATGGGGCATGGAAGACGCGAGGCCATATATCTCGTATTAGTGCGTGTAGCGTTATTGGGGATGTGACCGGAAAGGTCATATATACTGAAGTTTTTATTATATTGTAGGGACTGTGAACAGTGGAAAGGTTCGAAATGTGGAACAGCATATGATCAATGGAAACTAAGTCATCAACCACACTGTGTAAAAAAACCATTTTGGTTCTTCATGCAAAATGGAAGTTGACGGTATGAAACGAATATTTCAGAGATCCGAGTCTGAAAAAAAAGTGAAGTATGTGAAGTATATTGGTGATGGAGACACAAAAACATTTCCTGGGCTTCAAATTACTGCTTCATATGTAGTTGAAAAAGTTGAATCTGTAGGACATATTCTGAAACAGATGGGTGCTAGGTTACGAAAATTGAATCTGATAAATCGTGGTAAAAAGCTATCAGATGGTAAAAGCATAGGTGGAAAAAATCGTTTAACAGATAAACTTATAGATAAATTTACAACTTACTATGGAAATGCTATTCGTGGAAACAATAGTTCCATTGAAGGTATGCGAAAACCCATTTGGGCCATATATTGCCATTATAGGTCCACTGATGATACACCTATGCATTACTTCTGCCCTCTCGGTGCCATGTCATGGTGCAAATGTCGAAAAGCAGTGTTTGAAAAAAATGATTCATTTAAATCAAAGTTGTTAAAAAAAATGCCTGGATGGTAAAACTCAGAAGGAAAATGAATCTTTTAATTTCACTGTTTGGAAATACTGTCCCAAAACATCCGGAGCGTCAAAAACTGTGGTTGAGATAGCCGTTAGTGAAGCAGTGGTAATGTTTAATGAAGGAATGGCAGGTCCTCTGTGTATAATGAAATGTCTTGGGTTTAATTTAGGACATTTTTCTGTCACTTCTGCTAAGCAGTCTGACTATGCACGTTGAAAAAATGCTATAAAGTCTAGGTCATCAACACTAGAGGCACGTAGGGCTAATAAAATGAGTAAAAAGACCATAAATGAGCATTCTACAGAATTAGAAGATCCTACATATGAAGCAGGAGAATTTTACAGAATTAGAAGGTCCTACATATGAAGCAGGAGAATTTTACAGAATTAGAAGGTCCTACATATGAAGCAGGAGCATTTTAAGCAATGCTCTTCATATTATATTGAAAATAATAAGAATTCAATCTTTAAACTTGATTTTCTCAGCTTCTAATTTTCACACTTTCCCGCAAGATTAAAAACATTTTTGATTGTACAGTTATAATATTTTGCATGAATGTTCTACTTATAGATACGCATACCGTGAACCTCAACTATGTTAATGGCATCCATACATTTTAATATATAACATAATAAATACTAAAATTTTCAGAATTTAAAATTTTTCTGATTCTTTAAATTTTAAAAAATATAAAAATAGATAACTTTAAAGTTTCAGGTTCACCAACATGAAGTAATATTTAGCTTCAATTTGACATAAGAATTTGGTTTCTACTGTGTTTCTTTCAAAAATTATCTTGCGGGAAACAAAATGTAAGTTTTTTTTAAATTATTTTTGTGCAAATATTTTATGTTATTTAAGAACATCTATTAATTAAATGACAAAAATTAATTGAATTTTATAAAATTAGTACCTTTTTATAAAACTTATCAAAAGTTCACTCTCAAACGAGCAAAGCTTTTTGATTTAAGATTAGTCGTACAGTATGTAAAAAATGACCAATTTTTGGCTTGAAAAGTACTGTGCCCCCTCGCTAAAACTATGGAAGACACAAAGATTTATAAGGCTATTCCGACACAATCACAGATTCCGTTTCTATATATACACTACCCTACAATAATGGACAGAACGCCAGCGGATTTGCATAAAATCCGACTACGGGTAACCCTCGTATAGCACGGTACTTCTATAACACGAATTCTCTATAATACGAATTCTCTATAACACGGTACCAAAATTGCAGCATCCCTCATATATCATGCCTAGGTTCTCTATATTACACGGTTTACAATAACAATGATAATGTTTATAAATAAGAATGTAGTGTTTATTGAATATTTTCGACCTTTTTTCACGTCGTCAATAGCCCGTTGTGTTGCTCTAGTACGACGTTAACTAAAATTACCATTACCATTACCATCGCTCTTTTTTCAAGTTTTCGATCCCTTTGGATCCTTCTGATGCCAAACCACCTCTTGCGCGTCTGTTCGTATATCTGTGTATTCGTCTGTTTCGGGTCTGTCTTATCTGTTTTGTTTGGTCTGTCTTGTCTGGACTGTTCGTCTGTCTGTATACTTGGTCTGTCTGTTCATCTGTCTGTCTGTATTGTGTGTATCCTATATACGTCCACAAGGTTTAATATATTTTCATGTAAATTGTGGTTTCCGCATGACACATATAACGAAATACCAATCCATTGGTTTCCATATAACACTGTACGCATTATAAAATATATATGACCTCTGAGTTTTGGTTAACACGGTTTCTATACCACGAGTTTCCTTTAACACGGTTTCTATACCACGAGTTTCCTATAACACGGTATTCCATAAAGCACAGTACGCAATATCAAATTTGTGGGACTTGTAAGTTTCGTATAACACGGATACTCTATAACACGGTAGCAATTAACCGTGTTATACGAGGGTTACCTGCATTTGTTTGGGGATGTTTTTCGTGGTATGGCCTGGGACCTTTGCATGTTGTTCCTGGTCAGTTGAACAACGACGCCTACATGAACATTTTGGACAATCAGGTTCTTCCTACGCTCTGGCAATTTTATGGAATAAACGAATGTTACTTCCAGGACGACAACGCTCCATGTCATGTTGCAGCCTCTGTTAAATAGTGGTATCAAGATATGGATGTATAAAGTCTTCCCTGGCCAGCTCAGAGTCCCGACCTAAACCCCGTAGAATATTTTTGGGACGCGTTAGAGCGACGCTTACTGACCCGGGAACCTCATCCCAAATCTACAGTTGAGCTGACGACATTCTTTCAACAGGAATAGACACAAATACCCATAGCTGTGTATCGAAACCTTGTTGAAAGTATGCCCAGAAGGGTTGCTAGTGAAATTGCAGCATGTGGGGGACCATCCCTTTGTTAAAGCATGTATTATTTCCCTTATACCATCACATCTTGCTGTCCCGTCCATTATTGTATGGAAGTGCATATACATGTGGGGAGGGGGCGGTTATGTGAGCAATTGATAATCTAGAGAATCGTTTTCAAGAATAATTAAATTTTTTAAACAGATTGATAAATATTTACAAATTATTGAGTTGGTCAATACAATCAAAGTTAACTAATGTGTTCGTGAAAAGTTCTGAAGGGAGCACAGTTTCAGTAGCAAAGATTTTATGTCATAATTAATCCCTCCTCCGTCGGTGCCCACTGCCCGTCGTCGGTGTTACCTCCAACTCCAACGTATTTACACTTGCTTTATTATTTATATATATATATATATATATATATATATATATATATATATATATATATATATATATATATATATATATAGATATATATATATATATATATATATATATATATATATATATATATAGATATATAGATATATACATATATATATATATAGATAGATATATATATATATATAGATATAGATATAGATATATATATAGATATATATATAGATATTTAGATAGATATATATATATATATATATATATATATATATATATATATACTAGCTGACCCGGCAAACGTTGTTTTGCCTTATAAATTATTTCTAGTTTCTAGATAAATTCTAGTGTAGACAAAAAGTAACTTACTTATTATAAGTGTGTAAGTATGTGGTATATGCGTGAAATGGGCATGGAGCGCTATGAACGATAAGGGAATATAAAAATAACAAACGCCAAACAATATTTTTTTCAAGTTATTATAGTTTATTTCTTAAAATTACATATCACATATTAATTACGACAGTAACACTAACAAACAACATCAATCTTTTAATGCTATAGCGTGGACGATATTTTTTGTTAGCCCATCTTTAGCGAGCACAAACAAACTGGATGGTTTACCGACTCGAGAGCATGCTACGTACAATTGCCCGTGTGAAAAACATGGTGTACTCAAATCTAAGCCACAAACAGATATCGTTTGGCCTTAGGATTTGTTGATTGTCATTGCAAATGCCAATCTAATCGGAAACTGAATTCGTTTGAATTGAATTGGCCCATCTGTAGGTATGATAGGAATCCGTGGTATTAAGATATTTTCACCTTTGAACTTGCCATTTAAAATGCTGGCTTCGATAACGTTTTTCATCAATTTTCGAATGACTAATAGCGTACCGTTGCACAACCGTGGCGGGTTTAAATTACGAAGCAAGATAATTGGAGATCCAACCTTCAATTGTAAATTATGCGGTGGCATGCCTGGCAAATCCAGTGAGTTCAAAAATTCTGTGGTAAAATTGACAGCTTCGCTGGCATCGCAAACTGTATCAATAGATTTGTATGATACCAAGTTCCCTGGCAACAACTGTTGTAATTTCAAATTTAAATTGTCAACGTCTGCATTTTTTGCTGCTAAAATAGCTCTTTCTGCAAGCCACTCATGATTTATGTACTGTGTGTGTACATCGGGAAATATTTGTTCAATGAGAGTATCTTGCGAATCAGCGATTGTGCAGAAATCGGTCGGTAATTTTACGTATCCAGTTTCATCTGTAGCTACTTTTCCATCACCGATATCTAAGAGTTGTTTTGAGAATGTTTCAGCGGATGGATCTTGAAGCATTTGAACGCGCATATTTACTTTCAGCTGTACTTTTTCAACATTACGCCACAATGGAGATGATTTTAAGCAAGCGTTGATCTCATCAACGTATGTTGAACGTGGAATGACGGGAAGTGTTTGTCTGAAAACACCTGAAAGCACCAACAGAGTGCCGCCAAATAGTTTGTCGTTGTTTTTAATATCTTTCAATGTCCTGTTCAACGCCTCAATTGAATGTTTGTGTGCCATAGTACATTCATCCCAGATGATAATTTTACACTGTTTCAGCACGGTGGCCATGGACGATTGTTTTTTAATGTTACACACTGCGTCAGGTTTATTTTGAATATTTAGTGGCAGCTTAAATACTGAATGAGCTGTTCTGCCTCCATCCAATAAAGTTGCCGCAATGCCCGATGATGCAACGGCCAATGCGATGCCATTATTTGATCGTATTTCAGCAAGAATTAGTGAAATAAGGAATGTTTTGCCAGTTCCACCCGGTGCATCCAAAAAGAAGAACCCACCTTGTCCTGCTGAAACTGCGAGCAAAATGCGGTCATAAATGGTTCTTTGTTCGTCATTCATTAGTGGGACATTGCGAGTAACAATCGCTGCCATTTCTACAGTGTTGTACTGCAGTTCACGATTCATTTCAGTGTTAATTAAATCAGATGCAGTTCGATTTGGCGAATTCATACCGAAATGAGTGAGTGATAAGTTGGTAATGACAATGCAAAGATCATCAATAGCAATCAATGCTTCATTGTACATAGCGTCGCTGAATGTTATCGTTAGATCGTTGCACCGTGTACGATGTTGATGCAATATATCATCAGTCATTGAATCTTTGTGATTATCCCACAATATCTGTGCTCGAGCTGGGAAACATGTAGTCAACACTATAGCGAATAGTAGACGAATTTGTATTGCTGTACAGTTCAATGCAGCTTCAGCAAGCATACACTCCCACTGGTTGTCGTCTTCCAGCAAGCCGAGTGCAAGGCATGCGTCTTTATATGTCGGATACTGTTGCCCATTCCCTTTACGTATATCTTGAAATGATAATGGGCCAGTAACATTAACCAACAACAGTCGAAGATAAAAGCACTCAGTGTGTCTTGGATTGACTGTATATAATCGCCCCAAAGCGTTCGATTTAAATAAATTGAGACATGCATCAACTGGTGAGCCTTGCTTGAGGGGCATCCATTTTTTTGTTTGAGCCCATGTGAAATAGTGTGGTACTTGTGAATAGAGTAATGTTCTTGCAAAGGCACCAAAATCATCCGTACTATTACACAATTCAAAAAATGCAGTGAGTGTAGTTTTAGGTGGATTTGTAGCACGATCAATCACTGTCTCGTTCGTGAAAAATACACGCTGACCGTTTTCAAGATGGACGGCTAACTGAACAACTGCTGGATCCCGTTCATGAATTGGAAAACCGAAGATACGCCAAGCAGTTTCATTGGAGCTGATGTACCGACCAATTTGGTAGAGCGTAATTTCATCGTTTTTATCCATTGGAGGAGCATTTACATTAGTATTTTCTACTCTAAACACAGCCATATCACTGCCTTTATGGACATACTTGCAAATATATTTGATGCTCTTCACAGAACTGCAAAACTCAACATTAATATGAGCATTGTATGTCTTGCTTAGCAGAGGCGAATACGACACCACCCAACGATTGTCAATGTCAATGTCTGTGTTGCTGATATTTTTAATAAATGATTGCCCGCCATTATCGGGACTTCTTCGACCATATATTGGATATCCGTCAGTATTTGTTATCGTATCATTAGTGAAATCTTTAGGGAAATTTTTAGTGCATTTTCCATCTGCCATGCAAGGCGATGAACGATGAAAAGTACCGCATGGACCATGGATCATGTTTGCTGTAACAATATCAAACAGCACTTGGTCAGTAGACGGATCTGGAATTTCCGCAGAAATGATGCTATCGATTTCTTCAGGACGGATTTTGTCGATTAACCAAACCAAAATGTGCGCATGAGGTAATCCTCGCTTTTGCCATTCAACTGAATACAGCCAGCAACGTGTGGGACCGAATACATGTAATTTAGTAATGATACTTATTAGAGACTTCAACTTTTGTCTGAATACACGTGCTGTAATGTCATGACGATGTATTGCATTTTGGCCAGGCAATAGCAAAGATGTAATCTCTGGCCATTTTGGATTACATGTGAACGTGATAAATAAACACGGTCGTCCATATTCGCGCACGTAAGCCATAGCATCCTGTATATATTCTTGCATATGACGTGGACTGCCTACGTACGATGATGGTAAAATGACAGAGTTACCAATTTCGGCGACGTCGGCGTTGTTGTTAATAGCGTCTTGTAAGTGAATGTACTCTTCCGCACGCAGCTTGAGTTGATTATATCGTAAGTATCGTAGTCGTTTGCCCTCTATCTTCGCGTACATGTCGACCATGAATTGTTGACAAAGCTCACGACATCGTAGAATGACGTTGTCCAGGCCGCGCCGAATCATTAATCGGTACGCATAATAATCTTTCGAGCTAACGTTCTTGTTTGTTTCAGCTCCTGTAATAATATATTTATGAATATTAATTTAAATTAATTCCGTTCAATAATTTAATTGTTTTGTTAAATGGTTAATGATCAAGTTCATGATAAATGAAGTACCTGATACGGGATCTCGTTGTTTTATGTTTATGCAATATACGTCTTGCCCCTTCCAGAATATTAGCGGATATTGGAGAGCGTCATATGAACGATGTGTATCAGCAATGAACTGAAGATTATTATTTCTTCTACGAATCACAATTTCTCGTGTACCTGTACGATCGCCAACCATGATTCCAGCAACGTCTTCAACAACAGGTGCATTGTATCTACGAATATGTTCTCCAGCTGGTGTTTTATCAGGATTAATGACAATAGCGTGATTATCGCTTTGTAATTTGTGCATGTGTGATTTGAATATTTTCAACAATTCATTGTGCTCGTTCAATAGAGCGTCCAAGTCGCTGACGATGCAATGGCAAAAAATGAATCAAGGTTATTATAGTCACAACGTGCATTCACGCGATTGGCAAGTGCGCTTCCGGAATCCTCGCCGCCCATGAAGTAGATTTGTAAAAATTTATGTGGTTCGTTTGGCATTGGCAGCAATGAGCCCATTTTATGATAAACTTGGCCTCTGATTTTGAATGTAGAATTGTATTGTTGACCATTAGCATTAGTATTTCGAACTATTTCTGTTGCTCCAAACCAGGGCTCGAAATACCCGGGTGCACAGGTGCACTGTGCACATGAAAATAAAATTGTGCACCTAATTTTTTCCCGCTAGGCGCACCTGTGCACCTAATTTAAAAACTTAGGTGCACCTTGTGCACCTGTATTAAAAAATATATTTCGAGGCCTGCTCCAAACGATGTCATTTGAAAGCATGAATTGAATGTTCGAATTGACTTCAGGAATACGTTAGAATCTGGATCCGTGCCGATAAGTAAACCGTTCAATGGTTCAGGTGGTGTTTCAATTTCAGGTAGTTGCACTTTTCCTGACGCGCAACACATCCCAGGTGGCTCATTTTTGAATTTGAGAGCATGACAATGCGGACATTCCTTATCCATAGCACCAATTACCACTTTTGAATGAGCATAATATTCAATATCGGGCTCAAACTGGAATGCTAGACGCAAAAATGAATCAGATGTAAATGCACGATGTACCTGTTGGCGTTGTTGGTCATTTGTTCTGCGTCTATTAACCGTAAAACGGCGTGATTGTCGTTGTTCTAAACGTATAACTTCATTGCGCTCAGCTCGTGTATCTTCTGATTGTTCTTGACGCAATTGCTGCATGCTCACACGTGCATCAGCATTTTGTTGCTCGACTTGTTCTTCGGTTCTTTGGGATCTTTTATCTCTCATACTTCTGGACCTACTTGTATTACGGCTCAAATCAGCCCCTTTGCGTTTTCTTGGCATTGCTCACTGTACAAAACACATATAAATAGAATTAATGAAATAACTTCATTGCGCTCAGCTCGTGTACCTTCTGATTGTTCTTGACGCAATTGCTGCATGCTCACACGTGCATCAGCATCGGCCAGGATTATAGCGAAAATATTAGTTTTGTGAAAAAAAATTTGAAACAATAGTTGTAAAAAATTCAAATAATTATATAAAAAAAGTATACTTACAACACAAAAGCCGTTGTTGGTTGGAGCTCGTGACACGTGTTGAGTACTTTTAAGGTTATGTAAATCACTTGTTTAACTAAAACTTGATTAACTGAACTAATCGTGCCTGAACTGAACACGCGCGGCAAATTTTAAGAATCTAAGATTGGTAACACTAAGCATATATCAGGATTAAACTTTAATAATAAAAATAAATGTTTATTTTCTTTAAAAAATTTTTTGATTTTTAATCGAAGTACAGTTAAAAACACTATAATTGATCAGTTATCGAGCGGGATGAAAAATGATTAAATTACTAAAATGGCCATAAAAAAATAGGGGTTGGTGATAAAAAAGTAAAAATTAAGGGTTGTATGTATTTTTTAATGCCACATTATAAAAAAATAAAAACAAAAAATTTCGTCAAAAAATTAAAAAATAAATTTTAAGGGTGAACAACCCTTATCACTTAGGGGTATGGAAAATAGATAGTAGCCGATTCTCAGACCTACTGAATACGCATATAAAATTTGGTAAAAATCGGTAAAGCCGTTTCGGAGGAGTACGGTAACTAACATTGTGACATGGAAATTTTATATATTAGATATATATATATATATATATATATATATATATATATATATATATATATATATATATATATATATATATATATATATATATATATATATATATATATATATCTATATATATATCTATATATATATCTATATATATATATCTATATATATATATATATGTATATATCTATATATCTATATATCTATATATATATATATATATATATATATATATATATATATATATATATATATATATATATATAGATATATACATATATATATATATATAGATATATATAGATATATATATATATATATATATATAGATATAGATATATATATAGATATATATATATAGATATATATATATATATATATATATATATATATATATATATATAGATAGATAGATAGATAGATGATAGATAGATAGATATTGGGGTGTCCCTAACATGGGCGAAAAATTTTTTTTTGCAGTTATCAAAACGCATACCCTCTAATTCTTTTTAATATACTACGTCTTACTTAAATATAAAATTTTAACTTCCTACGTTAATGTTAACCCGTGCCGACAGGGCCCCAAAATTTATGGAAATACACATTTTTGAACAGATCTTAATATGTAGCTAGGTCATCGCAACTATGCATATATATCTTAGGTAAATATTGATTAAAAGACAAATTTAAGTAATGCCTTCGATTATTAAAAAATAAAGTTACACATAATTATTCAGGATACTTTCATTTTAAGGTATCTTTTTTAAAGTCTGGATACATCTTAATATGTTCTTGCACACCAGCGTAATAAGAACTGTTTATGTTCTTCTTCTGCGTTAGTTAAACCATGGAAGGCTTGCATTAGCTGAACAGCTCTTTCAGCTGTGTCATAACTGCTTTTAAGCTAAAATTCTTATTTTTAGTTTCCACAAAGGCTGCATTTTCTTCCCACGAAGATACGTTTTCTTGGAGAAAGCTGCTGCCTACTTTTAATCGCAAAAACAAATTTTTGATCTTGATAGATACGAAATCACACTCAATGATTTCCATAAAACAATAAGAAAAATTTGTATCAGAAGAACATTAACAGAAGTTAAAATAACAAATCAAACAAAACTCTCATCGTATAAAGATACAGACATCTGTTCCTTCGATGGAACATATATCTTCCCAAAATCATATTAACTTTCTCTTAGTAAGTTCTCTACAATATTCGCCTTGGTTTGTTTTTAAACAATATCATCAAAGAGTGATAATACTGCTATTTCCTCTGATAAATACCACTGGTGTTGACTGAACTTGTTCAGGGCCGCTTTGGAAATTAGTTTGTCAACTGTTTCATACTCTTTTAACGTCTTTAAAAAACGCAAATCTTGATTCGGCGCCTTCACCGCCAAACTGCATCCAAGCCAGGGTATCACATAAACTGCCACAATGAATAAACTAACATCTTGCTACGCTCGTTTGTCCTCCACGCTCATTTTGAACTGAGACTGCAGCAAACGCATTTTCAAAGAGTAAATAGCTTTTGCCATCCATCGTGCTGGATGCATTGTGCCAGGAGATCTGATTTTAATTTTACTCTCGTTATCTCCTCTCAAGAAAATAACAAATAGTTCAATCAGTTCCCGACAATCGTCATGGATTTTTGCAGTTCATGGTTAAAAAACGTCACCAATCCGTTAATGGTCATGTCAAAAAGATGCTGTTTGGCAAATCCTGTGCATGTTTTGATAGCATTAGGATTAATGTTTTTCCAGTTGTCTCTGATTTTTTCGATCAGTGGAATATCGGGATTGCTTGCGACTTGGTGGATCTTTGATTCAAATACACTTTTTAGAACCAGTTCATAAACATGATGACGGCATGCAAAGAGTAACAATTATCTTTCTAGATTTTGTTCTAAAAGCTCACAAGCTCCATTCAAGCGGTCTGTATTAGATGCTGTCGTATCACAGCACATTATTTGTACTTTATCATTGAGGTTAAATCTTTAAGTGCGTTTAAAACAGCTTTAGTTTCATCTTTGCCGGAAGAACTGGCGGCTGGTGCACTTTAAATCTGTCGTGGCCGAAAGTCCTCACATTGGGTTGGTGTTGAACTTTAGAGAGTGGGGTGCCAGCTCAGGTGTTGCTTCGTCATCTGACCGTGGTTCAAAATTACGAGGTGTTGTCCTTGGATCTTTTCCTAAAGGGATTGATCCCGGACCGTTGTCAATAGCACTTTGTATTGCTCTAGAACGACGTTAATTACAAATTACCAATTACCGCTCAACAGGAATTCACAACTTATAGCAACGCTGAGTGTTTATGTTTTCCTAAGAAGTGCATCAACTCTAACAGTCAGTCACGTGATCGGTTATTTGGACTAAATTCTGGTGGTAGTACGTGGCGTATGACGCATTTGACTGCTCTAGAACCAGTCTGCTAGGTAAACCTGCCTTAACAGAAAGAGCAAACACGGCGCACGCGCAGCACCTACGACGCAACTTGTACGAATGCAAGTCGGCATGTTTCGATTCGAGTGTTTTAGGGTCAAATGAACAAAACTAGAGCATATGCGTTAGAAAATAAAAACTTTGAAACAACTCAAAAATAAAAATGGCAGTGTTCGGAAGCAAAAAATATATTGTTCGTGTTTAGTTTTTCAGAACCGAGAGTGTTCCTGTTTGTATATTCGGAAAGTTGAATAAAAATTATGTTCTTCTCCTGTCACTATACAAAATTGGTAAAAAATAAAGAAATGTTGGTGGATTAGGGCGTCATCAGGGAGGAGCCTGTCCCAGACAACATAAAATGGTGTTTTCTACATATGAGCAGCATTAGCCTGAAAAAAGTGCTCATATACTCCCCCAAACACCATCAAAAACCAAAACACCAAAACAAAACTCTAAAAAAAAAGAGTAGGAACAAAACGAAATCAAGCCCGCAGCAGCAGCAGCCGGGATATCAATAACAATAAGCACGAATATCGCCACCAAATGCCACCAACTACACACTCCAACAAAACGCTAACACCAAACCTCCGTTGCAACGAAACCAAAATAAAAAGTAAGAAAATAAAATCACCAGTCCCTATTCTTAAAGAAATTCAGAAACAGTAAAATGAAAATGAAATGCAAATCACATGACTTTGTGAAAATTGTATATATATATATATATATATATATATATATATATATATATATATATATATATATATATATATATATATATATATATATATATATATATATATATATATATATATATATATATATATATATATATATATATATATATATATATATATATATAAGTGTGTGTGACTCCATCAACATATTCCGTCTAGTTCATTAGGTCAATGCTTTCCCCGAATTACTCAACACTTTAGAGTACGTCTAAGTCTTATGAGCGCGTTTCCTAATAGGTACTTCTAAAAGCGAACGAGACGCTGCTAGCATTTACGAATTCGCAACAAGAATTCTCATAAATGGAATTTAATATCCATGATTTTAAATAACAGAAAGCAATCACGAGTAGATGATTACAGTCCGAGAGTAGTGTAAATTATGCATTCCATAACGAATTCGACCCAGTTATCTTGTTTTTGCACCGACAGCCAGATTCCGTAACTATCGCAAACGCATTAACTATACTTTAACTATTAGACTCATTAGTGAAATAATTTGTGTTTTAACTCTCTTCGCAAAGCTATTCTAGAGGAGATAGAATTATATTGTTATGATTAGCACTTTAGTATGCAGGGTGTTTCAAAACTTCCAGTACAACTCTAAACCTCTGAAGGTCACAACATTTCTGAGTTGTCTGGCTTTACTCTTCCCCACAATTTATTATTAATAATAAATACCCCATACCCATCTTTACTCATAAACCTAAACCAAACCTAAAAGATACTCCCTTTCCGGGAAATGCAGCACTACTTTTTCCATACTTTCTCATCCAGAACATCCCATTCACCTTTACACATTAACCTAACCTAAATAATCTGAGACATTTAACCCTTACGTTTCACGACATCTCTGAGTAGTATTGTATACTGCTACTTTCTTATCCATACTATCCATACGCATTCACCACATAAACCTAACCTAAATAACCGAAGACATTTAACAACTTCACCAGATTTCCGAGTGGGGTAGCGCAGACTTTCCTCACACTTTCTCTCATACATCCATAATATTCCATACACATTTAAACATAAACCTAACCTAAATCCCATAACATTTAACCCCCTACATGCCAAACCGGTAAGTATGTAGGTATTTTAATTAGAATCGCACTGAAGCAACACATCAGGCTGTTGGCAAAGGTCCGGAATAAAGCCCCAATGATAATTTTTTGGAAATTTTTACTTAACGTCGCTCTAGAGCAACACATCAGGCTATTGCCGACGGTCCGGGATCAATCCCCAAAGGGAGATATTCGATGACAACGCCACGTAATTTTGAACCACGGATAAATGACAAAGCAAAATTCTCTGAGCTGGTAACCCACTCTCTAAACTTCCACACCAACCCAACATGAGGACATATTTAAGGTGCACCTACTTCTCTAAACTTCCATACCAATCCAGTGTGAGGACATATTTAATGTGTACCAACCGCCTCTACACCATACTCTAGCAAGCACCCATGCCCTTACCCGAATTCGAACCAGGAAAGTTATGATCTAGAGGTGTTACCTTAACCACCAGACTGCGATCAAAACCCAAGACATAATAGATCTGGGAACAAAACCTCGTAATTTTGAACCACGGTCAGATGACGAAGTAGAATTCTATGAGCTGGCAACCCACTCTCTAAACTTCCACACCAACCCAACGTGAGGACATATTTAATGTGCACCTACCTCTCTAAACTTCCACACCAATCCAGTGTGAGGACATATTTAATGTGCACCAACCGCCTCTACACCATACTCTAGCAAGCACCCATGACCTGACCCGAATTCGAACCAGGAAAGTTATGATCTAGAGGTGTTACCTTAACCACCAGACCGGTTGGTCTGCGATCAAAACGCAAGAAATAATAGTTCTGAGAACAACACCTCGTAAATTTGAACCAAGGTCAGATTACGAAGACGACAAAAAACTGCAACTATGAAGAAAGAATTTATTCCGGTTCACAAACCCTGAGACATAGTTAGATAAACTCGTCCGCCATCTTGATGTTTGATACAGAAATCCACTATTCGAGATAGTTTTGTTTAACTTTTGTCAATAGAAACCCCGGCACTACTACTCCTGAATGACTCGTGGAACTTTTCCGGAATAAAAAAAAGACCCGTCTAAAAGAAGAAAAAAAACTAATTTACCGACATCCCAGTCAACTTGTTTTCTCTACAGCAAGAAGAGCCCAGAGCAGGAAAACCATACTCGGAACTAATCTTCCAAGGGAAATTTTGACGATGAAGGAGCTCGGGAAAGAGCTCACGATTGATTCGACAAGTCACTTGGATGAGGGTTATATATATATTTTTTTATTTTCCTGATAAAGTTCTCCAGAATAGGATACGGTGTTTTCTGGGAAATAAATTCCTGGGGAGAAAATATTTCTTCGTACCGATTAGGCAACAGTCTAGAGATAGCCGGGCACCAAAACAGAGATGTCACGCTCATGGATAGATTACGATCGATCTAGATTACGATTGTTTTATGTAGGTTAGTCGTACTGGAGAAACACCAAGGGTTATTGGAAATGGTCTGAGCTAAAACCCCATAGGAAGGATCCGAGGACAGCACCGTGTTTTAAGATAATTGGTAATTTTTAATTAACGCTGTAATCGCGCAACACAACGGGATATTGACGACGGTCCGGGATTAATCCCTTAAGGGGAATATCCGAGTACAACACCACGTAATTTTGAACCATGGTCAGATGACGAAACCATGTTTGAAGAAACAAATTAGTGTTTCAAAAGTCACAAAATTCGAAAGACTTTGAATTACTGTGTTGTACAACGTCATGTCCTTATTTGTCCTCACCAGGTAGGTACCCAAAGAGAAAACATCTCGACAATCAGAACAAGAGTCGGAAAACGAAAACAGCCTCTGAATAGGTTGTCAACTCTTCAAACTTCCGCTGCACGCAAACATAAGGACAATGGAGGCCACGACAGATTTAATATGCACCATCTACCATGTACTCTTTTGTTGGTATTGTATTTCTTTAGGGTATAGAATGTCATGGACCTGGTCTAGCTCTGCTAGCCTTAGTGAATGTTCAAAAAAAACAACAACACCATGTACACGACGATCTTTGCTTGGATTGAGATGTGAGCTTACGGACCTTCCAGTTGCTATGGATGCGGCAGCCCTCTTGGTAATTAGTAATTGGTAATCTTTTAATTAACGTTGTACTAGATCAACTCAACGGGCTATTGACGACGGTCCGGGATTAATCCCTTAAGGGGAATATCCGAGTACAACACCACGTAATTTTGAACCATGGTCAGATGACGAAACCATGTTTTAAGAAACAAATTAATGTTTCAAAAGTCACAAAATTCGAAAGACTTTGAATTACTGTGTTGTACAACATCATGTCCATATTCGTCCCTAACACGTCCTCGTTGCTAGTCCCTCACTCTGTCAATCGGGCTACCTCACCCTTCAATTGCGAAGATAGGTACCCAAAGACAAAACATCTCGAAAATCGGAACCAGAGTCGGAAAACGAAAACAGCCTCTGAATAGGTTGTCAACTCTTCCGCGGCACGCCAACATAAGAACAATGGAGGCCACGACAGATTTAATATACACCATCTATTATGTACTCCTTTGTTGGTATTGTATTTCTTTAGGGTGTATAATGTCATATACCTGGTCTAGCTCTGCTAGCCTTAGGGAATGTTCAACAACAACAACAGCATGTACACGACGATCTTTGCTTGGATTGAGATGTGAGCTTACGGACCTTCCAGTTGCTGGGACTGCGGCAGCCCGTTTGGTAATTAGTAAATGGTAATATTTTAATTAACGTTGTACTAGAGCAACTCAACGGGCTATTGACGACTGTCCGGGATCAATCCCCTAAGGGGGGACGGCGAACCTTTATAAGAAGCTGGTCAAAGTTTGTTCATTACTTTTTTAGTACTAACTCGAAGGTCACTTGGAATAGGTGATGGGAGCATTGCAAAAAACTACTTTTTTGTGGTTCTCAATTTTTGAATCCTTTAAAAAATTAACGATTCCTTTTTACTTTCCAACTTTTTCTTTTGCAAGTGAAAAGCAAAAAATAGATACAAAAGGGGAGAAATCACAAGCCCAGCCCCCCTGCACTTAGTTTTAACAAGGAAAAGAAAACAACATATAGATATGGAAAATATTATATTTCAATTATAATATAGTTACAGGTATGTATATGTACAATAAAATTAAAGTATATTCAATGAGTTGGTTTTTTGTCAGATAATTTCTTAATATTAGGTTCATATTTGGTATTCATTAGTTTAACGCATTTTGCAGACAATTCATTTCCGAGTTTATTTCTCTATTGGTAGACTTCACAAAATTCATCAAAGAAAACAATTTTTCACATAAATATGTGGATACAAACATCGTGTTAAAAGAACATTAGCAAGTTTCTTCATTGATATAAAATTATTTGGTAAATAACATACGTTTAATATAGTATTTTCAATTTTTCGTGTGGAATCATAATAAATTGCACTAATTTCAAATATGTTCCCTTCTACTTCGGAAATCAAGTAATCAAATTTATTTTTCCAAACTATACTGATTTGAAATATTCAACTAATTCCATTTCTAAATTATGGATACCTAGCCACTTAAATTCGTTTAACTCCATTGTTTCGAATTTCGTTTTGTATGGATTTAAAATATATTGAACTGTATTTTCCATAATTTTAAGCTGATCAAATCTTTCCTCTGGCTTGTTTTATTTCCTGTATAATCATATATTATTTTTTTATTGAATTTTCTTGAACATCGAGCGTAATTTCCATTGCTTTTTGAGTTTTAAAAATGTTTTTGTAACTGAGGAAAATACTTCATGATTTTCATTTCCAAATCCCTAGTAAAGTTGTCAAGTTTCGTCATAAATATCCTAATATTCTCATAACAGATTATGTATGATCAATAAGCCTAAAACAATGTACAAAAATCCATTATGCATTTTTTTTTTCCTTTTTAAGTTCTTTATTAACATTTGCATTTTCTTCATATTTTTTAAAAGAGGGATTCGAAAAATAATTAAAATTATTTATGTATATGGTGATAAGTTTATAAAAATCAATGCGTGGGTAGTTTAAAAGCCTGCGTGGGACAGTGTCTCAACCGTGGGTCATAGCTTTGCCATCCCTGTCCTAAGGGAAAGATCCGCGGATAACACCACGTCATTTTGAACCACGGTCAGATGACGCGGCAGCACCTGATCTGGCACTCTAGCCTCATTAATAACGCGTTAGCAGCCGAAGGATTGAGAGTTCAAGTCCAACTAAAGGCCGTCGTGTTCAAGAGGACGGGAAAGTTAATTCTGTCGTGGCCTCAAATGTCATCACTTTAGCGTGGTGTGGGAGTTTGTAAGAACGGGGTTCCTGTTCAGGAATTCATTGAAACATTCTGATCATGACAGTCATCCCATTGTTTTGGATTCACTGAAACAAATTCATAATTTTTCTTCCAAAAACTTTAAGTTGGTATTTTGTTGGGTCCCATCTCATGTTGGGATATCAGGAAATGAAATTGTTGACAAAACCGCCAAATCGCCCGTGAATTATATTTACCATACCATCCCTTATCGTGACTTAAAACCTATCATTTACAAATTTTTAGAAGACAAATGGCAGAACGAATGGAATGAACAAACGGAGAACAAACTCCATGCTATTAAACGAAATATTACTCCATGGAAATCACTACACCTTTACGAAGACAAAATGTCATATTAACACGCATCCGTATTGGACATACTCGGATAACCCATAGATACCTCCTCATCGGAGAAGATCATCCTGTTTGTAATTACTGTATTTGCCCATTAACGGTAAAACATATTTTAATAGAATGTTCTAATTTTAATAGTCAACGACTTAAACATTTTAATTCTTATACCTTGGTTTTAGATGACATGATTGGAGAGAATCCTCATCCAAATATTTTTAGCTTTTACATGACATTTGTTTCATCCATCACATATAATTTATATAGTATTAATTTTATTATGACAGGACTCATTTAATTTTATTATTATATTATATATCTGATTTTTTATCATGAGTTTGGCATAATATGTCCCAAGAGGACTCAATGCCACAAAACCAAATCCAATCCAATCCAGTTCAGGAATTACCTCGCCATCCGTCCGGTGTTTAGAATCACTTCGTGCTGCCCCTTTCCTTCGAAATTGACACCCGACCGCTATCAATAGCCCTTTGTATTGCTCTCTCCCTCCTGTTCGATGTTAATTAAAATACCTTCCAAACTGTGCGACGGTTCGTATCCAAAATCGCGTGCTATGATTATTGTGTACCGCCTGTATACTCCCCTCAATATAGTTCGATAAAACTCTTGTATACATTCGTAAAAATCACAAAATAAAATTTAAATTTAAAACTAAGTATTTGAACGACAAACTTGCAATTTCTGGTTTAAATTACTCGAACTCTATTTACCCTTGGGGATTGATCCCCGACCCTCGTCAACAGCCCATTGTGTTGCTCCAATACGACGTTAATATTAAAATATAAATACTTGCCTACCTAACTCTATTTTCTACAATTGATGTTTGTATTACACTGATTTAATACGCGTTTCATTTGAGTATCGGCATTCAGATTATAGCGGTACCAGTTATAATCGAGTAAGTAATATGCATTTGGAATTCTTGTACCTGAGGCCCTTTGTTTTGTCGACAATAACTGCTGAATGTAAACCGGATGTAATTATTGACAGCGTTAATGTTGTAGTAATATAATTGTAAATAAGCACGACAACAAGAGATTTAATTATGTATAATGATACTAAGAATGATTGGAAGTAAAGCATTCTGGGGTTATCAAACATTAACCGTCTTGGTGGCTGTTTGAACGAGATACCTGGTCATTATCCAAAACGACCAGATCTTGATGGACAATATATCTCCTCTTTAGAAGAAAACTGAATAGATATTGAACTCGTCAAAGTAAAAAACCTAGTAATACCTCAATGACGATTTATCTCGCAATTAGTAAGTTGGTCATATCTTGATGGAGGAGATACCTCGTCATTAGAAAATTGGTCATCCTGATGCATGAGATACCTCGTCATTAGTAAATTGGTCATATCTTGATGGATGAGATACCTCGTCATTAGTAAATTGGTCATCCTGATGGATTATATACCTCGTTATATTAGTAAATTGTTCATATATCGATGCATAAGTACCTCGCCTTTAGTTAATTGATCATATATTGATGCATGAGATACCTCTTCATTCGTAAATTAGTCATATCTTGATCCATGAGATACCTCGTCATTAGTAAATTGGTCTTATCGTGATGCACGAGATATCTCGCCTTTTGTTTTTTTGGTCATATCTTGATGCATGAGATAGATACCTCGTCTTTAGTAAATTGTTCATATTTTGATGTATGAGATAATTCGTCTTTAGTAAATTGGTCATATCTTGATGGATGAGATACCTCGCCTTTAGTTAATTGGTCATATATTGATGCATGAGATACCTCTTCATTCGTAAATTAGTCATATCTTGATCCATGAGATACCTCGTCTTTAGTAAATTGGTCATATCTTGATGCATGAGATACCTTGTCTTTAGTAACTTGGTCATATCTTGATGGATGAGATAATTTGTCTTTAGTAACTTGGTCATATCTTGATGGATGAGATAATTTGTCTTTAGTAAATTGGTCATATCTTGATGTATGAGATAATTCGTCTTTAGTAAATTGGTCTTATTTTGATGTATGAGATATCTCGTGTTTAGTAAATTGGTCATATCTTGATGCATAAGATAACTCGTCTTTAGTTAATTGGTCATATTTTGATGGATGGACACCTCGTCTTTTGTAAATTGATCATATCTTGATGCATGAGATACCTCGTCATTAGTAAATTGGTCATATCTTGATGGACGAGCTGATTTGTCATTAGTAAATTGGTCATATATTCATGGATGAGAGATACGTCATTAGTAAATGGCCAGGTCTTGTTCTACTAAATATCTCGTTAAACCGCTCGGAGGGTTAAATGCACAAATGATGTGAAATGAAATCGGGTAAGATGAAGCAAGTGCGTTTGCTGAGTTTATTGAACATAAAACGTGTCTTTGATTAACACACCTGAAGGCTAATATTCGAATGGAAAACTACTTTGAGTGTGCTATTCTCTCTTGCAAAACCTTATCGTATCTGGATCTTCATTGGAATAATAGTACAATTTTTCTGGACGATGCATCTCTTCATTAACCCTCCTATCCAAACTGATCCTATCTCAATGGACATGATATCTCGTCATTAGAAGACAGAGAGGATCTTGATGGACGCGATATATCGTTATTAAGATAAATAAGACAAGACACCTTATGCACAACCACCAGGAGAGTTTATAAGTCTTACGCTAGACTTAGTAACAATAGAAGACGTTTAGTTTGTCTATGCCCAAATCGCAGAAGCGTTTCAAGAATCATCACAATACTCTCTACTATTCCACACTTCTCAAACAGGGATTCTTGGCAGAACCTCAAATCAACCAGATGAGCCAACCCCTCTACATCCCAGATTTGGCACCTGGATTACCCCCAAACCAAAAATCACCTATAAAAGGGATAGAGGTATTTGGTATTTTTAAAATTAACATTGGAGCAACACAACGAACTATTGGTGATGGTTCGGTATAAACCACTGAAGGAAAAGACTCGAGGACAACACCACGTAATTTTGAACCTCAATAAAATGACGTTGCTGAGCTGGAACCACACTCTCCGAACTTCCGCACCACGCCAACCTGAGGGCATTTGAGGCCACGAGAGATTTAACGTTCATCAGCCCCTTTTTATACGGCGGACGTTGGCTGTATTTTAAGGTGGTCCAGGACACATTAAAATTTTTTTTTATTAATTAATTAAAATTTTGAATTTTTTTGTACTGATTATCTATCTAACTAATAAAAAAAATCCCAACGCACAATTTTTCCAAAAGTTTTTTTAAAATTTTAAATTAAAAATTTTTGAAAAAAAAGAGGGGTCATTTTAAATTGCTAAAATCCAAAATATTCTTGATCAATTTTCAAAATTCTTGCAGTAAATTATTCAGAAATTTATAAACTTTAATTTTGATTCAGCAATTTAAAAAATATTAATTTAATAAAAAATAAAAAAATATTTGAATGAAAATTTTTGAAAATTTTAAGGTACTTTTTTTTTTAAAAAGTCATATTTTTAAAAGTAAATATTTGTTTCAAATTTGCTGGATCCAAATTAAAGTATAATGTTTGAAAAAGATATATACCAAATTTCAACCCTTAAACTTTATCGGTTTTCGACTTATAGTAATTTGAATACAGGAAATCTTGAAAAAATGTATCATGGAGAAAAACGCATTTAAAGTTTTAAAGACAGATGCTGTTGCCATGACAACAACTGTCAAGAGTGTTAGATTTTCAAAACAACGCACCACAAAAATTATTATATCTCTAGTTCTAATTAAGATAGAAACATGATTTAGACTTCATTTTAAGCAGAAAAAACACAGAGAATTTCTTAAAATAATAAAAACAAATTAGAAAATTTGACAATTTTTGTGTCATGGACCCCCTTAACTTGCAACCCTTCGGTTTGCTAGTCCGTTGTTCTTCCCACTGGACAACCGCAGGCCCTAAAAGGAATGAGATTTCAGGTCATGCATGAAGGCGATTCAGAGAACACGAGGCGGCTGATGGTTGTTCTAAAAATGCACTTTGCAGTAGACTTTGGTGAAAGTTTGTTGGGCCCCAATGATCTCCTAACTTGAAAGAGAGTAGGTGTAAAAATCCCTACGTATAATAAACCCTGTTTTATGTTACATGACTCGACTCCTTCAGGGTAGATAATTTCACTTTATCACATCTTCTAACGAGCACTACTGCATTCTATATTAGCTATTTGAGTAATTGCTGATGTTGTTATTGGAAGGTTGATTAGCCTAGCCCATCGACAAAAACCGTACGCTTTAAATAAAGGATCGTGCGTAGGGATTGTAATCCAATCCGGCGGATCCGGTAATCCGACGGAGACTACCTACCGGATCCGGCAATATCTATCAAATCCGGACCGGATCCTATATAAACCCGAATTTTTTAAATTAAATAACCGATTATTCAAACCCAATTTTAAAGTCACAAAATCGTTTAGTAAGCAATTGATTGTGAATTAATCGATTTTATATAGTTCAATCATCAATCTATATATATATATAATTATCTTACGCGGCACGCAAAAAAGACGTTATTTGTTATCGCGTTTTGGCAACATTGTACAATTGTTTTTTTACCACGAAACCTCGCGCCTCGATTGAATTTTTAGCGTTATAGGATGAAAGTTAATTGAAAATGAGTGAATTTTAGTCGAGCTGTTGCAGCTTATAATTGAAATTAAAGAAAGCGGAGGATCATTTCAGGGCCATTTGAAATACAGCCCTTTTCAGGGCCAACAATTATAGTTCAACAAGACGCTTGCACTACAACTTTCGACAACAAACTCGATGAAAAAGTGTAGGTGGCTCGAGTGCAGTGGAAATGTACACACAAACAACATGCTGGGTATTCAATTTCCAAAGCATCGCTCACATTTCGAGTCAAAATTTGCTCAAAGTTTTCGTTTGAATTCTGATTTCAGAGGTACTATTATAACTTTTCAATAATACAAAAAATTATACTTGAAAAATAATTTTTGGAATATAATATTCTGTAACTAGGGGGCTCGCCCCCTAGTTTGGAGAATTTTAGCTTTTTGTGAAGGAAGGAAATTTACTGAAAGGAAGGAAACGTACAAATGTTTAAAAGTACATTTAGAAACAAAACAGAATTACATTGGCAGTAGAGGCACAATACAGAAAAGATGCGACTCTTCTTACTGCTGAAACAACATTAAAATTCATTTTAGAAACGCTGGAAAAACAAGACAATAACTTAAGCGCTGAATTATCTGAGGCACTACGTGTAATGTTATCAAATGGTAAAAGAACGTCGTTGCATGATAATAACAGGAATATTATTTTATTTAAAGAATCTAAAAAGATATGATCGAAACATGAGACTAGCTGACAATACGAAATACTTATACCAAAAACGACGAGTTTCTTATACCAAACTCTTATACGAGTTTCTTATACCAAAAAATAATCTTATGCGACAGTAAATGAAAAAATATTACATCAAGTCATTAAGATGACAGCGAAAATGTGGAATTTACAGAAAGAAATAATCTAAACCTAAGAAATCTTAAATTCCAACTCACTTTCATTGCAAGCTAATTTAATATTAAAGAGGAATTATAAAAGCAAATTCTGCAAGAAAATGTAGTCTTCTGCAAAATGAAAAACTTTAGAAAAGAAACAGATTTTGAGAAAATACTGAAGAAAGAAATGACTTCATATGAAACAGAGTGAGTCAAAGGAAAATATGTCTCTTATGTACGATTACGTAATGACGGTTAAACTGAGAGAGCCATCTCGGCCGCTGGTTATATTTGCAGTTCATTGAGACGTAGCTTGGGGAACGACACAATTAATACGATATGTTTCCTTAGATCGTTCTTTCAAAATCAAAAGTGATAGTAAGACTGATCATCATCAATCGTTCAATACTTACTACTAGTAGTACTAGTAGTTACTATAATTTGGCGATTGATTTCCTACCTATGGATAATCTATATAAATAAGAATGGAGTGTTTGTTTGTACATACAATATTTTCGACCCATATCAAGTTTTCTATCCGTTTTGGACCCTTCTGATGCCAAATTTGCCCTTTTCGCGTTTGGTGTCTGTCTGTCCATCTATCTGTCTGTCTGTATGTATGTGCCCTATACACGTCCACACAGTTTAATACAATTTTATGGAAATGTGCATACAGTGAGTACTTATTTTCATTTAGTGAGTGGAATTGGTTGCGAAAGTCTGTCTGACCGTCTTTCTGTTATATGTTCGATTTTGTGTTTTGTGTTTGTGAAAGCATCACATTAACTTTATTCAGGATATTTGATTGTAATGTATTTTATTTTATACATTATCTATTAGTTTAGTGAATGAAATATTGATCATTAATTTATTGCTATATTTGGATGAGTTTCATGGTAAAACACCTGAGTAAGTATACTTAAATGAACCATAATTTGGTAGTTTTGGAAAAATTGGAATGTCTATTGAATATTACGATTACTTCGATTGCTTTACCAGTACTGCTAAAAAAGTAATTATTCTTCAAAATATTATGTTTTTATGGAATTTCAGCTCTGATATTTCAATTATTTCGTGTCTTATTTTTGTTCTTTGCGCAATGAAAACGATTTCCGAATATTTGGGACAGACGATATTTTTCAACGAACGGGAATGAACACGATCGCGCGATCAGTGATATTTTCTGTTTCTTTCGCTCTGAATTAATTTCACATTTCTAAATTATGTGCACTTTTAGTTGTAAGTTGTGGCAACTGTGCGAGATCAAGAGATAAAAATGAATCACAAACTAATATCTTTAGAACAATTTTTTCCGACATCTTTTATTTTGATTTATTTCGCGTTTTTCTGTTTTAAATATTTATTATTTTAATAAATGTGTTCATCTTTTAATCACACGCAACACCACCTCAAAGCTTTCGACTTAAAAATGGTAGGTAAGCCAAAATAAATTGTCAGTAAATTTTTAAGTGTAGTTATGCCATTATTTAAAGAATAATGCCGTTATTGAAAGAATAATAATGTTTACAAAATCCGAACTAGAACTTTTCAAACATTAAAAAATTCGTTGTCATAATGACAGGATAAGATTGCAAAATTTCACAATGTCACATACCGGATGCAAGAGTGCCACAAGTAAAAAAAATATTGTTTTGTTGACTTTTGAGTGCGAGAGCACTCGCGGAAAATCGTAATTTTTATTAATTGAGTTGAACATGAAAAGAACTTAACTAATGGAATTCCAAATATCCCTCAAAATCGTCTTTTGTAGTAGTAACCTTAGTCATTATGTAGCTTTGTCATACAGTACGAGTGCAATGTATGTGAAATGTATTACATGAATGGATATGTCAGTTGTAGAAATTATAAAGATTGCGAAAGGTATTCAAATAAATTTTTACTCTACAAAAAACGTAAGTCATTATATATTTTGATTATCTCTTCAATTTAAGTAAACCAATTCAAACCGAGTAAGGTCGGGTATTTTGCTAGTTATTAATAAAGTTGATTTTCTAATGCTAAAGTAAACGTTTTGTTCGTCAATTTGGGACAATATCCGTTTTGTCTACTTTCACTCAGCCGATTTTTGAAACTTACCTACTGGTTAGACTTTTATTAACAAAGTACCAATCCGGCCGGATTAGGTCGAATTGCAATCCCAAATCGTGCGTGGAATTTTAAATCAGTTCTAGCGGATACAATTATCTCGTGTCCAGACATCAGATATCCCTCTACCTATTTTTATCAGGCCAGCAATCCAGATATGGGTCTCTAATTTTCTTATTAGGTTCACAGACCATATACGTTCCTCTGAATATTATTATCAGCCCCTCAGGCGTGGTACGGCCCTGTGAACACTTTTTACAAGTCCAGAAATCTATAGAAGGCTTTTATAATATTTTTACGTGATTGCCGACCAAATACAGTCAACCAAATGTCTTTAATTTGACAATAGACCAGATATGGCCAACCGAAAATATCTTTCCGAACCACCCGCCGGATACGCCCCCCCCCCCCCGGATAGGTTTTCCAAGCCATCCGATATGGGTCTCCGAATAGGTTCACCCGGTCTTCAAACCAGATATGGATATGTTCAATCAGCCATATACTAGGGATGCGACATCGATGTCGATGTTTTCAAAACATCGATGTTTTTTAAAAACCATCGATGTATTGGGGTCAATGTTTTTGTAACATCGATGTTTATACTTGTCAATGTTTTATTTGTAAATGAAAAAAATACCGTTATAAAAATTTAAAAAATAACCATGTAGCATAATTTTTATAAACAGCAAATTGAACATGCTTTTAGACCAAACTGGCCAAGGGTGAAGGGTCTGAAAAGAAGGGATGCGATATCGATGTTTTCTAAACATTGATGTTTCAGAAAAAAACATCGATGTATTGGAGCCGATGTCGCATCACTAGTTGCTAAACCAGTTTCAAGAAACGGGGAAACAAGTTTAAATACACTGAATTTTAAAAACATCAATGGTTTGGGGACGATGTATTATCAACATCGATGTTTTAATTTCGAATATCGATGTTTTAATTTCGAACATCGATGTTTTGCTGTCGATATCGCATCAATAGTTGCTAAACCAGTTTTAAGAAATGGGGGAAAAGTTTAAATACACTGAATTTTAAAAACATCGATGTTTTTGGTTCGATGTATTATCAATATCGATGTTTTAATTTTGAACATCGATGTTTCAAAACATCGATGTCGCATCCCTACCATATACCAGATATGGCCATTGGAAATTATTTTCCCCAACCGATCGCCATATACGGCCCCCCGGAATGGTTTTCCTAGACTGATGATCCAATATGGGTCTCTGAAGAGGTTTACCAGTTCTGCAGACCATATACAGTCTACCGAATATTTTTAATCGTCTCCTCAGACCAGATGTAGTCATCTGTAAATATCCCCCCCCCTCCAGATACGGCTTGACGACAAGATACGTCCTTCCGAATAGATTTATCTGGTGCAGGGAAGAAATATCAGATATTCCTAGAGAGGATAATTATTCATAAAAACTAAATATATAGAAAAGTGGTAATTTAGAACCTAGCATTACTTTGCAAAGAGATACGTTCAAATTTATCCAAGCTTATTTATAGGTATTTGATATCTTTTAGGTTCATCCATCAGCCAACTATGCTATTTTTTTCTCATTTTCCCAATAAAGCATATTGGTACACACGCTAGATGAAAGCAAACACACATTTAAACGAATCTATATTTATAAACCTACACCCAGCAGTATTTCCAAACAGTTTCGTGTTTCCAGTCACGGAGAATTCATTTGTTCTTCCATATATCATACCCACGACCGTTATAATAAAGAAATCGCTTAACCAAATACACTCGTAAATTCCTAGAGTGATTCGGTAGACAGACAAACGCAAATATATTAACAGAACATTAAACGATAGAGACAAAAAACGAGAGGAAATCCAAAAATAAAGCAACTACCGACTAGCATATAAACTAGGTTCTTATTGCAAGAAATTCCATTAGCATGATTTACTCTGTCCATCTAGGAACAATACGAAAACCGCGGTTATTGCAAAAGGATATTGCATTGTTCATTTTAATGTCCGTCTGCTCAAAGCGAAATTCTGATTAATTTGTCACAGGGCTTATGGAAAATGTCTGCAAGTACTTAAAGTGTTCTCTTTCTTGCAGTTTGGAATTGCATTTTATGAAAAAGAACTTTAGATAAGAATTTTCCTTAATAATGCGCTTCGAGCACAATTGAAAAATCCATTTAAAATCCATTATTACCAACTCGCTGCCTCGGGAGATTATATTTGGGTTCTTAAATCTCAAATTGAGTTAGTGAGCCTTGATAATAAAATAATTTGAGTATGGATTGTGGTATTAAAATTGAGTAATGGGAGTAAAGAAGACAAATGATATGGGAGAGGAATCTATATTTTTTAAAAGGATGTGTGTATGTGTTTATTATCTATACAAATCCACACCGTTTAACCAATCAACACCACATTTGACACACTTATACTTTAGAACACTGCGGAAAACATAGACTATTTCTTTCCTGTCATCAGACCAATCTGTAGCCATGGAAATTGGTACACAGGTAGTTCTAAAGTGCCACTCGAAGCTCCAATTTTAAATTATAAAGTTTGTTTTTCTGCAATAAATGGACATGGACAAGGAAACACGTTCCATAGGATTTGCGTATTGGAGTTAACACAGAGAAATGTTGTGGTCAATTTTTAGCAGTGGCAGATATAATTTAAAACCCAGCAACACCGGTTTTCAGCTAGTTTCATCTGTTGGTTATTCTCCTGTTCTTTCAACTTATTAAATATAGCAAATCTTTCATATGCAAATCTGGTGAGATTTGCATATGAAATATGTATTCCAAATGTTCCCGATCCAAATTCTGTACATCTGTATGTTATTTTATAAATAGATTTTTTCTGTAAAGTATCCGTTTTAATAAACTTTTAAGTGTCTCACCTTTTGCTGTATATTTTTAAAATGTGCAGTATTATGCATCTTGCACTTCGCACCTTTCCTGGATTCTTAGACCATTTATTAAATATTATCGATCACTAACTAAAATAGAAAACCGTATACAGGTGTTTCGAAACTCATGGGCAAAAATGTGAGGGGAGATATAAAACATCTAAACAAGCAATTTTTACCATACAATGCATGGGCGGAGAGCAAACGGTGAACCGCTAGGAGGTATCCGCCGTTACTGTCATATGAAATAACAAAAACCAAACGGATAGAAGGGGTACTAAATAATTTTACTGACAGCATGTGTGGCACAATTACAGAAATTGCTCAAAAGTGCAACCGCTTGCGGTAATGCAGGCGTTACTCTTGCGACGTAGCGAGAGGCGAACTTTTTCATAAATCGGACGGCACCGGCAGCAACAGAAATCCTGGCAACTAGGTCCTCGTCGGAGTCGATGGGGCTTTCGTAGACGAGACTTTTCAAATGGCACCCTAGGAAATAGTAGAGACAGGAGAGATCGGGTGATCGTGCCGGTCAAGGTGTGGGTCCACCCCGACCAATCCATTACCCTGGGAAATTAGCGTATATAGCGCTCCGCACATCCAAGCTGAAATGGGGTGGTGCTTCGTCATGCTGGAACCACGTACGTGCTTGTATGTTGGATGCAACTGGTTAAATTAAGTCTGGCAATGCTTGTTGTAAAAATGTGAGGTATGTTCTGCCGTCCAGTCGTAATGGTAGAAGGTATGGGCCGATCACCCACAATTCCAGCCCAAACATTTACGCTGAAACGCTTCTGATACGCATGAGGATGTGTGTCGTACGGATAGTTAGATGCCCACACATGAAGGTTGTGGGTATTAGAAATGCCTTCACGAGTAAAGGTGGATTCATCCGTGAATAACACATGTGCACTAAAATCAGGCTGTGCTACTAGCTGTTGCAAAAACCAACGTGCAAACTCGACACGTGGCGCATAATTTGCAGGCATCAATTCTTGAATTTTCTGTGCATGGTAAGGGTGTAATCCTTCGTCCCGTAGTACTCGCCAAACAATCGAGTGGGGTACATTTATGGCGCGGGAAACCTTTCATATGCTAATATCCGGACTATCTTGCACTCTTTGCAGAATGTCCTCTACAACTTATGGTGTCCACAAATCATCATCATACATATATCATGCATACAAGTGACAAAGGATCCCGTTTCGCACAGGCACCGATGCAATCGCTCGAACATTTTTCGGTCTGGCACGTGTCTTCTCGGGAAATGCTGCCTGTACAGTGTTTCGGCTTCCAGAGCATTCCCAGGCCATGAATAAAATGCATGTCCGCCTTTTCCTGAATTTTGTACGTCGCCATGCCTTCTGAAATCTACGGTAGAAATGACGATGTGTAAGAAAACTCGCGCTTTATGATTTTCATTACGGCGCCGTCTACGGTTCACCGCTTGCTCTACGCCCATGCATTGTGTGGTGAAAATTGCTTGTTTAGATGTTTTCTATCACCTCCTAAATGTTTGCCCATAAGTTTGGAAACAACCTGTATAAAATTATCTGTTGTACTATAATACATAATTCCCCTAAACTATATAGTTGAAATGGCTGTGTGGGTTTCCCCACTGCGCTAGGAACCTGTGAGTTGTAGGTGGCGCAGTATTGATTTCTGGGTGTATTTCTCTCTTTTGTGTTAGTTAAGCTTTAATTTGTATGTGTACGTTTATTACTTTATGTTATGTGTTTTGTGTTTGGCACAGCATGGCCAAATATGACCATTGCGCCACAAAGTGCAATCCAACCACGACACACATTACTATAATCGTGTAGCACTCCAAATCATTGTTACACGTTTTCCTCATATGACCAAAAAAAAAAGAAAATTCTTTCATTGATACTCTAAAATTAAATACCCTTTTGATTCAAAGTGTCTTTAAAAAAAACTTTTTATAACAACTTATGTATGACATGCATTAAGAAATCTAATGCAAAATATTTATATGCGTACTACTTTGAAATTATTTGATAACATACTCGTCAATCAAAACTGTAAGCCTTTGGTAGGCTGCATATTAAAAACCGCTCTATTTGTCGTAGGTGTGCAGAGAAACAATTCGAAATCTATTAATATTGATGGAAAATCAATTTTTATTTTCCTCCAGAAAAATGCATTCAAAGACGTTCAATTATATTACTTATGCTTTAACTTATTTTGTATTTCTTTCCAGAGTATCAATAACTGATCAATTATTGACCAATGATATAAAATTATTAAACATTTAAAAATATTAATATTTATAGTACTATAGTATGATATATTTTGTAAGGTCAGTGAGTAGATATTTAACTACACCTCGCACTGGAGCAGCACAAAGGCTATTGGCGAATGTCCGGGTATCAAAATAATGGAAACACATGTCAATAAAAGTGACATTTAAGAATAAGCTTCGTAAGCATTAAAATACTATCCGTTACCAATTTTTTTTAAATATAAAAAGTAATATGAGATCATGGTAGTTACTCCAGTATAAGGTAGCTTTAGTAAAGTTGTATACATCTTGGATTTTTGTCAAAAGCGTAAAATGTCAGACTTCACAAACTCTCAAAGAGACCAAATTGTAGGAGCCCGACTAGTTGGAGCAACTGTGACCGAAACCTCCCAGCATTTAGGCGTTTCTAGAGGTACGGTGTCTAAAGTCCTGACAGCGTACACACAGTGCGGCAAGACAAGCTCGGCAAAGCAAAATAGTGGACAGAAGGAGAAGCTGAATGAAAGAGGCCGACGGGTATTGAAGCGGATTGTAATGTCTAAAAAGAAAACAACTGCAGCCAAAGTGACCACAGAGATCAATCAGCATCTGGATTCACCAGTGTCAATAATTACAGTTAGGAGGCGCCTTCATAAACAGCCATATTAGTAAGGGATTCCTTTTAATGCCAGTGTGTTTCCATTATTTTGATAACACCCTGGATGTGTATTTAATTAACGTAAGACTGGAGCAACACACAGATTCATTCCCAACCCTCAATGGAAAAGATCCAATTACAACACCACATAATTTTGAACCACGGTCAGATGTCGAGTTGACACTAGGGATGCGACATCTATGTCGATGTTTTCGAAACATTGATGTTTCATAAAAAAACATCGGTGTTTTTAACATCGATGAATTGGAGCCGATGTTTTTGTAACATCGATGTTTATACTTATCGATGTTTTTCGGTGTCGATGTTTTATTTTTAAATGAAAATTACCATTATAAAAATTAAAAACTAAAAACAATTAGCATAATTTTCATAATCAGTAAATTGAACATATATTTATACAAAAGTGGCCAAGGGTGAAGTGTCTGAAAAGTAGGGATGCGATATCGATGTCGATGTTTTAAAAATCATCGATGTCGATGTTTGATAAAAAAAACATTGAGGTATTTACCATCGAGTTACTGTAGTTGATGTTTATTTAACATCGATGTGTTAAAATTGTCGATGTTTTATTTTTGAATGAAATAAATTAAGAAAAATAACCGTGCCACTAAGTATTTGTATGGCGACATCCGTTACATCAGAAAGAGTTTTTCTCTGACTGGTGCGATAAAATTCGACTTAAGGTGGAGAAAGTTGACAAACTTATTTTTTACAAACTGTAACTAACAAATTTTGTGGCAGATAATAATTATAGGCTTGTTTCTCCCCATAAGTTGATAAATAATTAATAATAACTAACAATAATTATTGTTATGTACCTTCCTAATAATAGTTATAGTTAGGAGTTCCTATGTCAAATTGTTGTAAATGTTATTTTCTAAAAAGTTTAATTACACTGATTTTGAAAAACATCGATGTTTAAAAACATCGATGTTTTTTGGTCGATGTATTATAAACATTGATGTTTTAATTTTGAACATCGATGTTTTGCTGTCGATGTTGCATCCCTAGTTGACACCTGAGCTGGCACCTCACCCTCTAAAATTCCCCACCATGCCAACGTGAGGACATTTGAGGTCAAAACATATTTAACGTGCACCTGCCCCCTTTGTGCACCACGGTATTCGAACTTGCAACCTTTCGGTTGCTAAATCGTTTCTCTTTCCACCGAGTAACCGTGGTGCGAGACGGACGGACATCAATTCCGAAGGTAAGATCCGAGGACAGCTCGCAATATTAAACCACGGTGGTGAGATGACGTGATATACACCTAACGTTTGTTAGAAAACAATACTATTGCGAAAATGACAAGCAAAAAACTGCCGGATAGTAAAAAAGTTGTTTTACTGCTTTGTGTTTGCAAACGAAAATATTAATGTTTAATTTTCTTTATTTGCACTTAATACGATAGTATCTGAATAACCCAGCGTTGCTTGGGTTCCAAATATGACCGCGATATTTCTATGTGTTAACTCAAATACATAAACGCTGTAGAACGTGTTTCCCACCGCGACAACTAAACAATGACAGCGATATTTACCTGTTTTAAATCATACACAAACTTTGCAGAACGTGGTTCATTATACATGTCTATTTATTACAGAAAAACAAATTTAGATTTTGAGATTGGGGCTTCGCGGGGCACTTTTAGGATTCCGTGTGATTGGTCTGATGACAGGAAAGAAATAGCCCATGTTTCCGCAGTGCTCTAAAGTATAAGTGTACCAAATTTGGTGTGGATTCCTCAAACGGTATAGATTTGTGTAGAGGATATACACACATCCTGTTTATAGTATATATACTCACTGCCAAAAGTTAAACACGGCGAGGAAGTTGTTAATTTCCAGAAGCCTATCTGAAATTGAGAGGCTGCAATTTGCTGCAGAGGTTGATGGATGGATGCAAATGTATTACGTAACAGCCAATCACGGTTTCGTGTAGAGAAATATGCAAAAAAGGCAGTCGTATAAGAAGCCAGCATTGTGAATGGTTAGAGGAGTTGCATGTAAGTGCCAATAAAAAGTGTTTAGAATTTTGGTGCGATTAGTTTTCAAGACCGACACGTTTCTATGGCTTCCAAAAGACTAATGGCAGATAGTGAGCTCTGGGACTCTTTGATATTAGAGCAATCAATCACTGGTGTTGCTCTTTTCTTCGGCGTTCATCATTCCGTCATATCACGATAATAGAAACAATTCCAAACAAGGCAAACAGTCGTCCAAAGACCTGTGGACGGCCGCCCAAGGGTTACGACCCCCGCGGAAGATCGATATATTGCTGTTGTAGCGAAGCGGAATCGAAGAGCGACCTCCACATGTGTGACATCTACGGTTGGAGTGTCCATTAGTAAGATGATATGTGCTACTACTGTGAGCTGAAGGCTACACATGAATGGACTGTACGCCCGGGTACCACGAGTTTGTGTGCCTCTATCCATCCAATCCAGAGATGAGCGATTAAAGTTGTGTCGGTAACAAGTGAATTGGACTGTGTCTGATTGGGCTAACGTTATATTCACGGATGAGTCGATATTTTTACCCTGGAGCCAGATGACAAGCGTGTAAAGGTCTGGAGAGAATAAAGTATACGCAATCGGCCTCAGAACATTATCGAGCATCACGCATTCCAAGGTTGAAGCCGTGATTTCGTTGGGCTATCGTACCAACCTGCACATATACAGACTGGGTTCTGTGATGGCTGTCCGGTATCGGGAGGAAGTCCTAGAACCCTCTGTGATATTGTACGCTGCAGTAGTCGGCCCTCCTTTCGTTTTAATGGATGATAATGCGCGTGCCCATACAGCTGGCATCGTAAACGTCTACCTAGAGGGTGGGGGGATTGCACGTATGGTTTGGCCGGCGTACTCGCCCGACCTTAATCCCATTGAAAATCTTTGGGATGTCCTTGGCCGTGCTGTGTCTGCACGTTTCCCACCCACAGCTACTCTCACATAGTTGCAAACTGCTCTATAGGAGGAATGACGATAACTTGACTCTGGGGTGGTTGATCACATCATGGAAAGCATGGTCACGCGCTGTAAAATTTGTATGAGGATGAGGAATAGGCACAATTCCTATTAATGTTGGTTTTGTTTATTTGTTTTGGATTTATAAACATTATTTTGTTAGTGACTCCAATATGACTTCATCTTATAATTTATGAAAATTCAATCTTGTTTTCATTTTTGTATTTAGTTCTTTGTTTTGTTTCATGCATTTGCTTCTTTCCTGCCACATTTCGTGTCAATCAAAGCTGTACTTGTTATTTTTTTTTCGCATTTTACCTTTCGTGCTTAACTTTTGGTAGTGTGTGTATCTAGATGTGAATTTGCTATGATAGAGAAAAGTAATTTTTGAAACACTTTAAAACAACGTTTCACCACTTTAACCAGAATAATTCTGCTAGTTCTTTGTGTTTCTTTGCTTTAATTCACCAGTAAGTGAACAAGGTCTGTATCTCTCTCTCTCTCTCTGTGCCACGTATTTTAGTTACATCAACTGAGTCATCTTATATCAATGTTCGTGAACGCATAACGTAACGTTTGTACTAACGTCTGATATATAGTAAGAACGCAAAGGAAACGTCATGATTTATTAAAACTGAATTTGACTGATATCAGGAAAGCATACTCCGTGTCGATTTCAATTAAGAAAAACGAAATCCCTCTTCGCTCTGAAAAGTTCCTGCGAAGCAATCAGGCGAAATACTCGTTTTTCTGCCGAGCGTGACAAAAAATATTCCAAGGCGTACAGCGGAAGGCAGAAAATAAAAAAGACGCAAAATATCAGATGCAAATTTTTAATTAACTTTCGCGTTTCCTCTTCTAACGAGACCGTTCAAAAGTATCGGAAGTTTTCTTCCGGTAATCACGCCACTTTTTTAATCATCACAAACGAATTTATTTCAATTGGTACAGATGAATGGGAAAGCTTAAACTTATATCGCTTTCAGCTACAACGGGGTAAATTGGAGCAATACATCAACGTCAAAGAGCAATCGAATCAGATAGTTAAATACCTTGGTAATTAACTTATTCCTCTCTCAGAATTGGGTTCTTTATTGAATCAACAGTGGATTTGGCTTAAGGTGCTTTTGTGTGAGTGGGAAATCGGGTTTTTGAGAAAGTAGCGAAATGAAGATCTTTTTGATAGCGAAGGTGTATGTTTTTTTTAAAAGAATGGCGAGTTTTATTGGAAAATAATTATCGTTTTCAACGCTGTAAACGTAGAGAGCTTTTTGAGTTGTATAGAAATGCTTTTACACCATAACCCATTTAATGACTGAATAACCACATCTGGTGGTTAAAGCAATTTATGAACTCTATCAACCATTGGAAAGATTCTATGGTCATTTCCACGGAATAAAGTTATTTGAAACGATTATGTTGGTCCTTTTCTTAAAAAGAATTATTTGAAAGACTATTAGCTTTTTCCTTGGAATAGATCCCTTTTGAACGATTACGTTAGTAGAGAAGAATCTTTTGGAAATATTATATTGGGTATGTCATTAGAATAAAATACTTTGGAACCATTTCACTTGTTATTTTCTTAAAATAGAATTATTTGTAAGCCTACTAATTTCTTCCCAGGTAGAGAATCCTTTTAAACGATTCCATTTGTACTTTTCTTAGCAAAAAATCGTTTGTAATGATTACATTGGTTCTGTCTTCAGAATAGAATCAATGCTAAAGATTATATATTGGTTCCGTCATAAGAATAAAATGTTTTGGAACCTTTCTACTAGTTCTTCTCTTAAAATAGAATTATTTGGAAAAATTGTATTGCCTTTTCCCTTCGAATAGAATCTTTTTGAACGATTCAATAGATACCGTCAATACCGTCCTTAGAATATAATCATTTGGAAAGATTAAATTGGTTTTGTCATCAGAATAAAATACTCTGTAAAGGTTATATTGGTTCTGTCATCAGAATAAAATACTTTGGAACGGTTATATTTGTTCTGTCATCAGAATAAAATACTTTGGACCATTTCTATAGGGGCCTTTTCTTAAAATGGAATTATTTGCAAATATTCAAATAATTTTATTCCTCATAAAATAATGCTTTGGAACAATTCTATTAGTAATTTCTTTGGAATAGAAACACTTGAAAAAATTTATAGGTTCTGCCATCAGATTAGAAAACTTTGAAAGGATTCTATAGATGCTTTATTTAGACTATCTTTTTTGTTCAAAATTATTTCGTGGTCCTCGTCAGAGAATATAATTAGTTGAAATAATGATTCGATTGGTCATTTTTTTTATGTAATAGAATCATTTGAAAATATTCTATTGGTCATTTTCTTGGAAAAAAATCATTTACAAATATTCCATTCGTCATTTCCTTGGAATAGAATCATTTGAAAATATTCTATTGGTCATTTTCTTGGAAAAGAATAATTTGAAAATATTCCATTCGTCATTTCCTTGGAATAAAATCATTTGAAAAGATTCTATGGGCAAGATATTTAAAACCGGTTTGAATTCATGCAGGAAAGATGTTTGCTTGCAAGGTTTATACGTGTGAACCCCTTCGAGGTTTAACTCAATTGAGGCTTTCAAACATATTTTTGTTCAAATAAAATGATGGTTTTGAGAAAGCAAGCACACATGAACATTTACTATATGATCACAAAGTAATAAAAATTCTGTAATGAATAGCGATTTATGTTATAAAATAATAACTATCTTCAAGTCAGTAGTTACGAGTCAAGCTGATGAAACTTCGATTGGGATATACGTAGAAACTAGTGATGCTACATCGACATCAAAACATTTGAGGTTTTTGAAGTTCAAAATTAAAACATCGATGTTGATAATACATCGCCTCCAAAACATCGATGTTTTTAAAATTCAGTGTATTTAAACTTTTTTCCCTAATTTATTAAAACTGGTGTAGCAACTAGTGATGCCACAGCGACAGCAAAACATCGATGTTCAAAATTAAAACATCCACGTTGATAATACATCGCCCCCAAGCCATCTATGCTTTTAAAATTCAGTGTATTTAAACTTTTTTCCCTATTTTTTACAACTGGCTTAGCCACTAGTAAAGCGACATCGACTCCAATACATCGATGTTTTTTATAAAACATCAATGGTTCGAAAACATCAACATCGATGTCGCATCCCTACTTTTCAAACCCTTCAACCTTGGCCACTTTGGTCTAATAGTATGTTCAATTAGCTGATTAAAAAAATTATGCTAATTTGTTATTTTTTACATTTTTATTAAGGTACTTTTTTTATTTAAAAATAAAACATCCACAACTTAAAAACAACGAAAAGTATAAACATCGATGTTACAAAAACATCGACTCCTATATATCGATGTTGTTGTTGTTTCTTATGCCTACACTGGCAGACCAGAGGAGTGTCAGGTCCGTCGAAGACGGCAAGAGGCGAGGGGGGTGCTCCTTCCATGTTATTGAGCCCCATTGGGAGGAAGTCCGACTTTGCTCGACATACATGACACTTCCGTTTTACAGGAAGGTCCCTCTCATACATCCATTCACTCACACATATCGTAATTTAGATCCCAATCAGAGGGCGATAACCCCCTGATCAGTTACCCCCAGAGGTATTGATTTGGTATGGGAACATAGGGGACTTTGTGACCGCGACCTATATAACGTAACCCAGTCACCATTAGTGAACACGACGGTCTTTAGCCAGGTCGAAGCGTCGATCTCGCAATCATCAGAATTGCAGGCTCCGCCGAGGACAGAACTCACAACCCTTCTGATGCGAGCCCGACGCTCTACTGACTGAGCTACCGCGGCTCATATAGATGTTAAATACATCGATGTTTTTTTTTAAACATCAGTATTTTGAAGACATCGATGTCGCATCCCTAGTAGAAACTACTGTTGACTTTATACAGGGCGATTCAACATTCTGTGGTTAAACTTTAAATGCGAAACAACTCTTTGTTTATGTCATCCCTGCAAGTGATACATAAGATATCTCGTCCATTTTGTAAGTCTGTAGGTTTGTATTGCGTCGTTACCAATCAAATGAGGCCTTTGCTATTTCAGCAGTTTCGTTGCGTCGTCGAAGACATATTTTTGAGATCTATTCGCTCCGACTTGCTCACGTGGACCACGGTAGCCTGATTGGAGGAGTAACGGAATATCAACAGAAGGGCTGCGAGTTCAATTCAAACCACCTTCGTGTAAAAAGAAGGCTGGTGCATGTTAAATTTGTTTGACCTCAAATGTCCTCACGTTGGAGTGATGTAGAAATTTGGAGAGCGGTGTGTCAGTTCAGGTGTGACCTTGTCATCTGACCGTGGTTCAAAATTATGTGGTGTCGCCGGAACCTTCCCTTCGAGGATTACTCACTGAATATCGCCAATAGCCCTTTGCGTTGCTCCTGAGTGCAATAATTAAAATACCTTCCTGTCTACCAACCGTGCTACTACGGACCCGTTAATTGTTGACATAATATGTCAAACAATTAGAATTATTACTTTATCGCCAACTTTTTATAACTATAAAATAAATAGGATACTGCAAGTCGAAGATAGCGTACAAGAAAAAGCTCAAAATGAATCAAAACGCCGGCACTCTGTGTCCTCTTTTTTAAACTGTTCTCTTTTAACTCTTCTCCGAAAATTCCTCTTTTTTTTTTATCCCATTTCCTAGAAACTTAAACTCTTTCCTTCCGATTTTTTTATCGATGGCCCCCTTCCGTTCACAATACGTCACCGATAGAGGTTCAGGATTCTTATCGAAATATGCTGAAACAATAATAAAAGTTGCCGGAAAGAAGTTTCGGTCTCGATAAAAAGTCACATAAATCTAGCTCTGAGTTGTGAAGTCGGTCTTCTCTTGGAAATCCCGAGCGCTTACTTTATGAGTTAGCGTAATGGTGGTAGTTTCAGTGAAGTTTAGTTAGAAATGTAAATTTGCAGGGTTTGAAGTTATGAAGTGCTCACCTCAAAAAATTCATTATCAGGGCTGGGTTTCAGTTGATTATTCATCTTTTCTTAGCACTGTTGTGCGTACAATTTTGCGTTTTGTTAGTGCACAATTGTGACTGATTGCTATGGTATTGCACCAGGAAGACCTTATTTATTCCATTAGTAAGGTATTTTAATTAACGTCTCAACACAACAGGCGGACTAGAGCAAAACAACGGGCCGTTGCGGAAGATCCGGGATGAACCCCGAAGGTAAAGATTAGAGGACAACCCCACGTAATTTTGAACCACGATTAGATGACCAGGAAAACCTTAAACCAGGGGTGGTCAACCTTTTTACACACCATGCGTCAATTTTTTTTCACATACGAGTTCAGATTAGAGATGCGACATCGATGTCGATTTTTTCAAAACATCGATGTTTTTTAAAAACATCGATGTATTTAACATCGGTGTTTTGGGGTCGATGTTTTTGTAACATCGATGTTTATACCTGTCGATGTTTTAACGTTGTCCATGTTGTATTTTTAAATGACAAAAAGTACCGTTATAAAAATTTAAAAAATAACCAAGTAGCATAATTTTTATAATCAGCAAATTGAACATACTTTTTCCAACTTGGACCAAGAATGAAGGGTCTGAAAAGTAGGGATGCGATATCGATGTCGATGTTTCCTAAACATTGAAGTTTTAGAATAAAACATCGATGTATTGGAGCCGATGTCGCATCACTAGTTGCTAAACCAGTTTTAAGAAATGGGGAAACAAGTTTAAATACACTGAATTTTAAAAACATCGATGGTTTTGGGGTCGATGTATTATCAACATAGATGTTTTAATTTTGAACATCAAAGTTTCAAAACATCGATGTTTTGCTATCGTTGTCGCATCCCTAGTTCAGATGCGCCATACAACTCAAATACCTTTTCTACCTTCTGACGTTCATTGGGTAGGGTTGGAAAATAGGGATATGAGGTAGAATCTCCTTCGCTTAGGGAAGGAAGAGAAATAACTCACGCACACCGACTAAATTAATTAATATACGACAGTTCGAAAGACACATTTACTGGAGCACTAATCTACAAAAGTGAGAGAAGATCTCTTGAACGAGAGGGCGATCGTTGTATTGGACCCCACTGATGGTGCTACAGCTGTGCCGGAGAGTATCGATTGGTGAAGACTCTATGAATTGAACTGAGAGCACTCTGGCGTTGAAAATATGGAGATGGGTAGTTATGGCGCCTACTTCAAAAGAGTAAGTAGGCGTAATGATGCAATGCGCCACTTGTAATCATCCAATGCGCCACGTTTGGCGCATGCGCCACAGGTTGACCACCCCTGCATTAAACTGTCACCCCATTGTCCAAATTGCCACAGCATGAGAACATGAAGACATTGAATGCCACGACATATATGGCATGCATTTGCCCCCTCTGTACACGACAGGTGTTAGGTAGATTGGAGCTGAAGATTGTTCGTTACTCTCCTACTAGGCTACCTCGGCCCTATCTGGACTGGGATTTTGTTGCTAAATCATACTTTGTTTGGACTGTTGTGCGTACAATTGTGTGTTTGTTAGTGCACAGTTGTAATTGGTTGCGGTGGTATTTTGCAAAGAAGACGTTATTTAACTGTTTAAATTGCCACTTCTGGTTGGTTATTAACACCGGACTATTACTATTAGCCAATCGCGTGCTAGAGGGACACAAACTCAATACCTACCTGGTTTGTAGTTTCATTAAAAACAATTACCTGTTTAGATTGTCATTTCTCGTTGGTGTAGATTTAGAAATATTTACCTATTTAAATAGATTGTCAGGACAGCTAAAACTCGGTTAGAAAAACCTCAGATTAGAAAATGGAGAGTTGCGAGTTCGGAGCTTGATACAACCAAAGACCGCTGTGTGCATGTGGCCTGGTGCATGCTGTCTGTGTCGTGGCCAAAAATGTCGTCACGTTGGCGTGGTTTGGAAGTTTGGAGAGGCGGGGTGTCAGCTCTGGTGTTGCTCTCGTCATTTGACCGTGGTACAAAACTACGAGGTGCTTTCATCGGATCTTTTCTTTCAGGATGGATGCCGGACATTCAACAATATCACGTCGTGTTGCACCAGTGGGATGTCAATTCAGCTACGTACCTTTTCAAAGTGACATTTCTGGGTAGTTTTATTATTTTATGGCGCAAGGGACATACACAGACAATACATATATCACTCAGTTAATATACACACAATGAACGTTTTCCCGAAAAAAGTTTCAGGAATCGACATGCGCTTCAAAGACCTTGTAGGTTGTTAGCGCAGTGGGCAAATCCAAGGAAACACATTCCATTCCGGCAGGTATGTATAGGGTAGGTGTTCCAAATATTGCCTATACTAACTATTTCTCTGTATCTCAGTCTCCTGGGTTGAGAAATCAAACTGGAAATTAAATTAATATCACTAGGAACTATCCTCCTTTGGTTTACAGAGATCATATACCTTATTTACTTATGTGAGTTTAAGTTAAGTAGTCAAGCTTCTAAAGATTCCCAAGCGAATTTTCAAGAGTGGGTTCCTAATATCGCCTACCCCTGTTCCTATTACCACCCACCAGGCGAAGTTAGTATATACCACCACCAGGCGAAATTAGGATCTTCTTTTAAAAACGAGTTGCTAGTTGTGCATACCTACCTATTAATATACTTTCAAGTGGTATAAACAAATTATGAATTGGAAACACATACCTGGATATCCCCTGAATGGATTGGAGACAAGAAATACGTTGATATCAGCATCAAATACTTCAGATGCAACACTGTTGTTGATATAACTGTTAGGAAACGTGCCGATGTCGATACGTGTGACAAAACCCTAGACCGTCAAGGTAACTACATAAACTCACAGATGTTGCATATAGTAAATTGCAAACACGAGTAGTCTATATTAAGCACAGAGGCGGTATTTGTAACACCTACGCTACTTTGTAGTTCTTATAGGCTATCGTTTGAGATACAAGTATCCAGACCTACAGATTCTGGTTAAATTGTCACATGCGTGCGTTCATAAATGCGTGTGTTTATTAAGCACATGTTTGCATATATGAGGCTATCGCAGCAATAGTTGCCTAACCCACCAACAAGTCCAATGGAGGTAAATGCAATTTTTTTCACACCATCTTTTTACATATTTTTACTTACCCACAATATGATTTCCTATTTTAAAAATGCGTTTTTCAGTGGCCAACAGTAAGTTTATTTGCTATTTTAGAAGACATGAACCTTTACATTTACAAAATATAAAAGGTCTTATAAAAGGTAATAAAATTTCGGTTATTTGTGGGATAGGCCACTCTTGCTCTGATAGCCACATATATTAAAGCCTTTGCCTAACCAGCACTAGTAAGACGCCATCTTGGTGCGCTTTGGCAGGTCTCTCAAATGAACCGTGACTAGAATTTTACCAACTCTGCAACATTCGACCATTTAATAACATAGACCCATAAATTATAAACATGGCAATACTTTACAAAGTCCACAAACTATTCCCGAAAACATAATCCGAGGTTCATTACCAGCACCCAAAATCCCATCCATCAAATTAGAACCCCATAACCCCCTCCCAGAAGCCATTCCTAATAAGCACTCTTCATTTTCTGCCCGGCAAAAGGAAACGATGGAATCGCAACCCGGAAGTCCTAACACAGACGTCAACTTTATCTTGCGGAAAGAGGTCTTAAATTCCAAAAATTCCAATTAGCGATTTAATTAAAACCGTCCCATTGGCCGAGGAACAAAATCCAGGGGCGCTACTTCGCAGCCCATCAAAAGTCGAATTGTGATTAATCCAGCTCGGAACGGTTTGTTGTTTAATCATATTAAAACATTAAGGCTCCTCTCCAGCGTTCCGAAGATTAGGGATCCCTTTCCATTAGAAGTGCGGCCCCCGTTTTCTGAAAGTTTCAATTTGGAGCGACGTATTGTCTCCCGACCCATCCGCCATCTTAATCCCGAGGTATAATTTATGCAGTGGGTGGAAGGCAGGACTTGTTTTACCCAACTTTAGCGACTCCTATAATGTGTAATAAATTGGGAGGAGCTGATGGCAACAAAGGGGATTTAGCTGAATGCTTATAATAAGGTTATCCGGTTGAATTCACTGCACAATGGAGCAAGATGACGGTTATTGGCGACTGTTTGTGAGGATTCGCAAAGAGTAGTCCAGTTCAAAAAGAGTAACGGTTTAATATCTGGATGGACGGATGTTAAAGCTCCCTCCAAACTTCCTCACCACACGAATCATAGGACATTTGATATCACGACAGATTTAACATACGATGGTCAGATTGAGTCTGAAACACAGAACCTAATTGTCTCCATCTGCTAACTCACTCCTCTCCAGCCCGGTTGGAAACATTAACGGAATAATGTCTTTACGTTGGCATGCTGTGGAGGTTTGGAGAGTGGAGTGCCCGATCAGGTGTGAGTTCGTCATCTGACCGTCGTCCAAAAAGACGTAATATTGTCTTGGAATATTTTTCTTGGTATTAGTCCCAAATCGTCACCAATAGTCGTTTGTGATGCTCCAGTGCGACATGGATTATTACCCTACCTATCATGGTCAGTATTTTGGAAAGGTAAAGTAATTTTAATTAACGTCGTAGTAGAGCAACACAATGGGCTATTGACGACGGTCCGGGATCAATCCCCCAGTAAAAAGATCCGATGACAATATCACGTAGTTTTGAACCACGGTCAGATGAGTTGGCAACGCCTGAGATGGCACCCCAATCTCCAAACTTCCACACCAACCCAACGTTAGGGCTTTTCTGCTACGACAGATTTAAAGTACACCTGCCATCTCTACATCATGCGCTTACAAACATCCATGCACTGACCCCAATTCAAACCAAGAACCTTCCGATATAGAGGCTAACACCTTAACCACTATACCGGTTGGTCGTCAGTATTTTGTATTTTTATTAACGTTGCACTGGAGCAACAAAACGGCTTATCTATCCTAATTGTATGCAATTAGAAACGATGAAAGAAGATTTTCCAGCTGCACGTTTTTATCGAAATGAAAAGAACCGTTCCCAGCTCAGGTGAAGACCACGTCATCTGACCATGGTTAGGAATTACGTAGTGTTGCCTCCGGATCTTTCCCTTGGCGATTGATCCCGGACCACTATGTTGTTGCTCCTTTCGACGTTAAATGATTACCATTACCACCTATTACCTCCTAAGAATAACAAATTTTGTTTTTGATAGAACAGTTTAGAATATTTATTTACGAAAGTTTCGAAACACCTGTTCATGAATTTCACAGTTCCTCAATTACTAGCAGGATAAAACAATAAATTCAAAACGATGTAATACATTAATTTCCTAACATCCAAATACAATAGCCATTACATATAAGGACACTCATACCCTGATGACGTAATAACAGTAATGGTACTTTGCGGATTAGTTTTGAGAGAAGGAATCGATGTCATGTGATCGCCAGTAATGCTTTGGTAACGTTATAGTACATGCTATAGACTGGGAATATTTATAGTTGCAATTACTGGTGGTAGTCTAGCGTTATCTTACTGTTACATCAGGTCTGCTAATATTTGCGGAAGCAGACATTTCTTTCATCGTCTTTATGATTGTAGTAATAAATACCTCTGAAAATCTTTCTGTCTGTTTGATTGGGAAACGGCCTGTGGTATAATTAAGGTTTCTTTGATGGTGGAAAGGGAGCAGTGTTATAAGTTATAAGGTATTTAACTTATAAGTTATAAGTTATTTAACTTATAGTCCGGTAACTGTGAGCCCAACCTGGTTTTCTTCGAAAACCTTTTTTGATTGTTGAAATTCTTTGTTCTAGGTATAAGAAATCCAGAAATATCGGGTACCTTTGGGCTACTCGTTTTATTCAAGATGACATCTTCCTCCACCTTGGAATTTTTAACCGTTTAATATTTCGCGATCGATTATCCAGAATTATTTTGTATATTGCAAGTGTGGTTTTGAATTTTGAAGTACTTTAACACAAAAGACAAAAAAATGGGAAATAAAACTGTTTTTTTTTTTAGCGGCGAATTGTTATTTCATGTAGTAAGATATATGATGATCAAAAATACGAAGAACTTCAACGATTGATAGAGTATAAAGACGTTAAGTCAACCGGTCAAAAAGCTTGTCTTTCTGTGCATACTGATCAATTAAAGCGAACAACTCCTAAAGATTCGTAGATCAAGTTCACCATTCATTAATTTGTGACATCATTGTATTTATTGTGGAACCGACTGTTGTAGTAAAATATGAAAAAACATTTGTACAGATATGAGACCTGCGTACATGGTCCGTGAAATATAAGTCGATGAAGAAAAATCCATAAAACAGTTAATAATGGATACATGCAGCAATCGAAGCTATGACTGATCGATCCTGACTGGGTATATGATGACATGATATGACTGGACTGACATGTTAGAATAAGGCCAGGTGCACACATCCGCTTTTTCAACGTGCTACGCCGCTGCGGCAACGCAAGTGCGATCGGAGATACATTAGATCCAATAAAGTAGTGCACACATGCCTCCGGCGCCGCTGCGGCGACGCACGTGCAACTTGCGTGCAATTTGTACCGCAGTTCCCCAAGGCGCCGCAGCTCGCCGTACATGCTTATCTGGTCTCAAGTACCTTGTTTTCATGACGAAATGGAGTATAAATAATAATTAATAAATTAATATATCCAGTAAAACGTCTATTTTGTTTCAAAATATACTTTTTTTTACACCAAGTAAGCGAAATAAATGCGTTTTCTTCGATAGAATATCTATCGCAAATGGTGCGAATAAGTGCTTGCGTCATATCACGGTTATGTGTGCATAGTTGGGCTGCGGTGCCGCAGCGGCCCCACACGTTGAAAAATCGGATGTGTGCACCGGGACTTGACAGAGCGGTTAGTGACATTCCAAATGTTTGGAAGTTATTCCCATGAAATGACCTTCCCTGAATATGACCGAATATTTGGATATATCTGGTGGGCCAAATACATGGAAATGTCCCCAACAGAATCACTTCTGCTGCAGCTGCAAAATATTTCCTGCCCGTCGCGTCAAAATAGCAATGAAACCCACAGTGTGATCCATAACCAGTCAAAAATTTTTACAAATGTGCTTCCCACAGTCAATTCCAATATCGGCCACTGCAATAGACACTAGCTCCATATCTCCCGTTGCCCATAACTCAATTTCCACCGCAGTTGATGTATGGCGTAACGACTTATTTGTCCGGGTCGCGGTTACTGTACACAAATCATTGCTCAACGCCGCTTAATTGGGGGTAAAATGTCGCCAGCTTTAATTTGGCGAGAAAACTGCCGGAACACGCTTTAATTAAACTCTCCATGGATAGCGTAGAAAGTTATTGGGACGGAAGCTTATTAGAATGAGGTTTCGTACCTCTTGTGGGATGCTATCAATTGATCAAGGTTATCAGCACTGGGGCAATTGAATTAGAAAAATCAATCGTAGTCTTAAGAGTATTAGAGGAAGGGATTAAAATTAACACATGGCTATTTAAAAGATAGATTTGTTTTTTTCTGTTGAAATGAAGTTTCATCCGATTCCACTTCCTCTTTTGGAATTGCACTATTCCACATACATTCGTATATATACGTTTTTTCAAGGAAATATGGTTGGGTTTTGATGGTTAAATGTTTACACAATTACCAAATAAATACCAACATTCTCCATGCCATTATCTCTGTTTATAACAGGCCTCGAAATAGATTTTTAATACAGATGCACCTTGTGCACCTAAGTTTTTAATAGAGATGCACCTTGTGCACCTAAGTTTTTAAATTAGGCGCACAAGTTATATTTTAGGTTCACATTTAAAAAAAAGTTGTTTAAGAGCATTGATGTAATGTAAACTACTTTATTAGTTGGGTATGTTTAGATATGTTAGTAGTAGATAGTAAATAAAAATATTTAAACAGCTAAATTCTCCTTTCTCTAGCGCACGCCTGTCGCAACGGTCGCTTCAACAGAGCCATCTGGAAAATGTTTCGATCATCGGAAAGTTCTGATGGCAGGGGCACAAGTACACTTTCCTCTTGTATAAACCCGTTACGGCCCAGCGATTTGGTTTTCACATAGTGGGTTTTTAGGAACTTTAATTACGTTCCTTTAGAGCGAGAGAGGTCGAAACTAATATTTTGTTCAAACATCAAAATAACACAAAACACGTTTACCCCTTTTTTGTGACATTCGGTGGCACTGAATGCACCTAGCGGGAAAAAAATTAGGTGCACAATTTTGTTTTCATGTGCACGGTATACCTGTGCACCCGGGTATTTCGAGCCCTGGTTTAAACAAATATCAACATTTTCCATTGCATTATTGTAATGCGTAAGCAAATATCAACATTTCCCATACCACTATCGCCATATGGAAACAAGTATCAATACTTTTCAAAGCTTAAAGAAATTACATTGTTGTACCAAGTACTGAAAATTAAAGTTATTCGTAGATTTCAGTCTCAGAAGTAAGTTTTGCAGCAAAGGGAAATTACCCGAAAAAATTCGATAAAAAATCTCCGAGTTTTGCAAATAAGCAATAAGTTTCTACTCTCTTTGCATATAATTTTGTTAAATTAATCATGAAATAAAATTAAAGTGTAACCTTTTGTTCTGCATTACTTTTTACAATTCTCGTACCATTCATATTTTAAACATGGTATTGGGTTGCTGCAAAAATAACGTCTCGTTTTTGGCACCAGATAGCATTGCATCGCAAAACTGAAGTGTTATCTACTTCACACGTGTAAATTTCTGATGTTGTCTGAAAGAAGGAATTTCTGCGAGTAGTTTGGGTAATGGTAATTTTAGTTAACGTCGTACTAGAGCAACACAACGGGCTATTGACGACGGTCCGGGATCAGTCCCTTAAGGGAAAGATCCGAGGACAACACCTCGTAATTTTGAACCACGGTCAGATGACGAAGCAACACCTGAGCTGGCACCCCACTCTCCAAACTTCCACGCCAACCCAACGTGAGGACTTTCGGCCACGACAGATTTAAGGTGCACTAGCCGCCTCTACACCATACGTTTACAAACATCCATGCCCGGACCCGGATTCGAACCAGGAACCTTCCTATCTAGAGGCTAACACCTTAACCACTATACCGGTTGGTCGGCCGCGAGTAGTTTGGGAAACGATTGTGTTGTTAGGTTAAGTTTCTTAGATTTTGTCAAGGGCATTATAAAAATTGCAGAAAATAAGGAGCGTACTTTTTTATTTCCGAAAAGGCGAAAATGCTTCGCAGACGCAAAAGATACACTTTCCTTCAATAAAGGACCGGACCCCAGCGTATTTGCATAAAATCCGACTACTTCTTTAAGGGTGTTTTTCGTGGTATGGCCTGGGACCTTTGCATGTTGTTCCTGGTAAATTGAATGCCGACACCTATATGAATATTTTGGACAATCAGGTTTTTCCTGCGCTCTGGTAATTTTGGAATGGACGAATGTTACTTCCAGGATGACAACGCTCTGTGTCATGTTGCAACCTCTGTCAAGGAGTGATATCAAGCTATGGATGTAAAACGTCTTCCCTGGTCTGCTCAGGGTCCCGACCTAAACCCCATAGAACATTTGTGGGACGAGTTAGAGCGACGCTTACGGACCAGGGAACCACGTCCGAAATCTACAGCTGAGTTGACGACATTCTTTCAGCGGGAATGGACACAAATACCCATAGCTGTGTATCAAAACCTAGTTGAAAGTATGCCCAGAAGGGTTGCAAGTGTAATTGCAACACGTGGGGGACCCTCCTCCTATTAAAGCATGTATTCTTTCCTTTATACCATCACATCTTGCTGTCCAGTCCATCATTGTAGGGTAGTGTGTGTCTTGAGTAGGGTGAGGGTGGCCGTTGGCGATTCCGAGTGTCGTAAAATGGCTCAGAAAGTCTCGTCATTTGGATTAATTCTTCAGCCAGAAACCTCAGAGCTTCTGCAAACGCGAGATGATACAGCTACTAGAGAGATTGAGAAAGGTCATCGAACAGATCGGTGAATACTATATTGATCAAATGTAATTTTTAGTAAATAAGTAATTTTCTTCAATATTTGTCAGAGAAAGAGACTAAATTTGCACCAACACAATAGTTTTGTGAATTGCATTGTTACTTCTGGATGTGTGCAGGATGGACACTGAATTGACTGCACAATAGTCCAACAAACCAACCAGTCTCGTAGTCATGGTTACTGTCTTCTGGATTGAAATATTTCAGGTTTGTAGCTCGGGTAATACAAGGGTAACCACCACAAATTCCGCAAGACTCTTTTGAGGAAATTATCAGTTTGAAGGGCATATCAGATTAGTTTATATTATAAACCAAAAAATTACTTAAATAAAAACAAACAATATTAACAAATGAATGAATTGCATGTAGGACATGGATTTGAGGTAAGTAAATGTTTTAATTAAAAAATCTATTCACTTGTATCGACAACATCGCATGGACAAATTACTTTGAATTTATTTTGTTTTACATGCAAATACTAATTTAATTTATGATTTTTTTAAATAATACCTACCAAACGCATCCCCGGTTATATTTATTTTGCAAATTTAAATTACAGATGTACTCATGAAGCATACAGTAATGGTAATTTTAGTTAACGTCATACTAGAGCAACACAACGGGCTATTGACGACGGTCCGGGACCAGTCCCTTAACGGAAAGATCAGAGGACAACATCTCGTAATTTTGAGCCACGGTCAGATGACGAAGCAACACCTGAGCTGGCACCCCACTTTCCAAACTTCCACACCAACCCAACGTGATACGACGACGGTCGGGGATCAGTCCCTTAAGGGAAAGATCAGAGGACAACACCTCGTAATTTTGAACCACGGTCAGATGACTAAACAACACTTGAGCTGGCACACCACTCTCCAAACTTCCACACCAACCCAACGTGAGGACTTTCGTCCACGACAGATTTAAGGTGCACCAGCCGCCTCTACACCATACGCTTACAAACATCCATGCCCGGACCCGGATTCGAACCAGGAACCTTCCGATCTAGAGGCTAACACCTTAACCACTATGCCGGTTGGTCGGCATATGAACCATGCAGAGAAGTTCCAATTTAATGTCTAGCTCTGTAATGAGAGATTTTATTTATTCTTACTTATTCCACAACTATTGCAAGTGTGCCATATAGTGCAATAACTGTATTGCACGACATTCTCTTTCCAATCATTCCTCACTAGGACGAATCGATCCAAAGACTCGATGCTTGAAAGTTCAGTGATTGCCATCAAGCGTTGACATTCCTTTAATTAAAATTTGAGCTTTAAAGTAGGGATTGTTTGATCTTGTTGGGAAACTGTTGGGGCGATGTCGTGGTTGAAGCCTTCTTAAAGCTACATAGTGCAGAGGTTCACTAATTGGGAGGAACAGTCCAAGTTGTATGTCAAAATGTAAGTCTTATGTATGATGAATGCCTCACGTGTACCGTACGAAATGGCTTTGTATTCGGGGGCGGGGTTGTAAGATGTACATAGCACAAATGCTAGAGTCATTGCAATCTGTTATCGTCAACTGACGAATCGGATTGTTATTAAAGTTTGGTTTGGAAATTCATGTTATCTGTTTTAAGCTCTTGGCATGTTTTAGAAAGTTGAATATAATCGAGTCAGAAATAGTATCTTCAATCCCCTAACCTAACTATTCAAAATGCTTGTTTAAATGCAAATTATTTTAAACACTACGAGTGGTTTCGGTGAGATACCTCATTCATGAAGATCCGACCAATTTCACTAATGACATGATATTTCGTCTATCAAGATGTGACATATTCAATTAATAACTAGATACCTCGTCCATCAAGATCCGATTAATTTTATCGTGGTATCTATTCCATCAAGATATGAGCTATTCCACTAATGGCGAGATATCTCGTCTGTCAAGATCCAACCAATTTTAATAATGACGTGATATATCGTCCATCAAGATCTGACCTATTCAACTAATGACGTGATACCTCGTCCATCACGATCCGACCAATTTTACTAATGACGTGATTTCTCGTACTTCAAATCTGACCTATTCGCTAATGACGAGATATCGAGTCCATGAAGATCCGACCTAATCAATTAATGACGAGATATCTCGTCCATCAAGATCCGGCCAATTTTACTGATGACGTGATATCTCGTACTTCAAATCTGACCTATTCGCTAATGACGAGATATCGAGTCCATGAAGATCCGACCTTATCAATTAATGACGAGATATCTCGTCCATCAAGATCCGGCCAATTTTACTGATGACGTGATTTCTCGTACTTCAAATCTGACCTATTCGCTAATGACGAGATATCGAGTCCATGAAGATCCGACCTAATCAATTAATGACAAGATATCTCGTCCTTCAAGATCCGACCAATTTTACTGATGACGTGATATCTCGTACTTCAAATCTGACCTATTCGCTAATGACGATATATCGAGTCCGTGAAGATCCGACCTAATCAATTAATGACGAGATATCTCGTCCATCAAGATCCGGCCAATTTTACTAATGACGTGATATCTCGTACTTCAAATCTGATCTATTCGCTAATGACGAGATATCGATTCCATGAAGATCCGACCTAATCAATTAATGACGAGATATCTCGTCCATCAAGATCCGGCCAATTTTACTGATGACGAGATATCTCGTCCATCAAGATTTGACTTATTCAACTGATAACGAGATATCTTATCCAACAATATCCGACCAATTTTACTAATGACATTTTATATATTCAATCAAGATCTGACCTGATCAACTTATGACGAGATATATCTTGTCAATGAAGATTTGGTCAGTATCACTAATGACGATGTATCTCGTCTATTACGATCCGGCTAATTTTACTAATGACGTGTATCTCGTCTATCAAGATCTGAGCTATTCAACTAACGATGAGACATCTCGTCCATGAAGATATGATCAGTGTCACTAATAACGATATATTCCGTTCATCAAGATGTGACTGATTCTATCAATGACGAGATATCTCGTAAATCAAGCCCTGACCAATTTTACTAATGACGATACATCTCGTCCATAATGATTTGACCAATTTTACTATTGCCGAGATATACCATCTATCATGATCTAACCAATTTTAGTAGTCACCAGAACTCTCTTCATAAAATATTGCCGATTGTTTTATGACGAGATCAAGATATGGGGAAGTTTTTTCATTGACGAGACCTATCGTTAATCAAGATCTCGTCAACTTGGTCCCACTACAAGATAATTCATTCATCAAGATATGGTCAGTTATGCCCATGAACAGACACATCGAGACAACCACTAGGTAATTTCATATAAGAGTAAAACAGTAGAGTATGGGCAGAATAATAATCAAAACTCACCTTTTTATTTGTGCATTCCTTTCAGTATAGCAAATATAAAGGTATAATTCAATATTGAAGAAGATCCTCTATAAATTCTTTTATCGAAAATTCGCTTTAGAAAAGAGTCGTCTTCATATTAAATTTCGAATATACTCTATGATTAAGAAGTATCCGGAATGGGCTTCCTTTAAAATACATATATAGTAGATCAATGATTTATTTAATTTCATCGTCTGAAAATGAATTTATTTTTAATAAAAGAATTTTCACTTCGTTGATATTCCAAAATGACGAATGTATTGTAATTGAGCACAGTGAATTTTGTCTAATGACTTCGACTAATGATCAACAAGTCAATCAGGTCAGAGAATTGGTGTATAGGGATTGTCGTTTAACAATAAGAGACATTATTGAACAAATTCCTATATCATTTGGTTTCGGTCAAGCAATTTCGAAAGATCATTTAAGTTCGCGACACGTCGCTTGTTGAGTTGTTCCAAAACCTCAATTTGTTCCAACTACAACAACGTGTTGTAGTGTATTAGGATATGCTTTCTCAAGGCGATTTCTTCCTAAAACGAATCCAGTAATGAAACTTGGATCTTCCGATACAGACACAGCTCAACAATCAAGTAAATGGCGCTTGAAAGTCAAATGAAGACCGAAAAGGCCACTTCAAAGTCGCTCAAAAATCAAGGTAATGTTGACTGTTGTGGTGTTATGAACTGTGAATTTTTACCAACTCTGAACAGCCGGTCAATGAATATAATTATTTGAGTGTTTTGCACCGTTTGTGTGAAGCAATTCGTCGAAAACTATCTGAATTGTGGCAAGATAACTCATCGATTTTGAATCATGATAATGCGCCTTCTCACAACACCATTGTTATTCGTAATTTTTTAACAAATCATTCAACAAATACTGCTCTATAAGCTCCGTATTCTCCTGATATGGCACCGTGTGAGTTTTTCATATTTCCACGGGCGAAACTCCCTCTTCGTAGCCACCGTTTTTAAAACATTGATGCAATAATAGAAAATTCGATACCATCCCTAGGGGTTTCACAAAAACAACTTTAAGGCATTTTTTGAGGATTAGAAAAAACGTTAGCAGAAGTGTATTGAAGTCGAAAGAGATGTAATAACTTTTGACCAATAAATTGATACTTTTTGTTTTATGATAGTATTTTGGTTATTTTTTGATCGCAGTATTACTTCAAAATTTAAATAACAGCATTAAACTTTCTCAAAGCTTTCAAAGTTTGAACATGCATCAAAATTTGACTTTAAATGTCAAATTTAAAGTCATTTTGCCTAGACGTTTCTTGAGTTACAAGTATGGAAAACTTCGACTAGTTATTGTAAATCAGTTTCCAATAGTGAAAAGTTTTATCATACCATTGAAGGAAAAATCTAAAAAATTTCTACATATGTTTTTTTGAAATTCTCTTGCTACTAAAACCGGTACCAACCGGACAAGTATTTAATTAATATTGCACTGGAGCAACACAACGTAGTATTGGCGACGGTCCAGGTTTCACACCCTAAGGGAAATATCCGAACCTACCAAAGTAGACACCGCATCCTGAGGTAAGTACCTCAATAAGAGTCGAACTGGAGCGACATAACGGGCTATTAAAGCATTAGCGACGGGTAGGTTGGCAGGTATGTAATTAACATTGCACTGAAGCAACACAACGGGCTATGGCGGAGGTCCGGAACCTATACCAAAGGGAAAGATCCGAGTACAACACCTTTGGAGAGTGGGGTGCCAGCTCAGGTGTTGCTTCGTCATCTGACCGTGGTTCAAAATTACGAGGTGTTGTCCTCGGATCTTTCCATCAAGGGACTGATCCCGGACCGTCGTCAATAGCCCGTTGTGTTGCTCTAGTACGACGTTAAGTGAAAAAAAAAATTACCGAGTACAACACCACGTAATTTTCGAACATGGTTCGATTACGAGGTCACACCTAACCTGGTACCCCCTCTCCAAAAGTCTACACCACGACAACAAATTTGCATCAAAAGAGTGAAAACATTTATGTTTGATAAAAATAAAATACCCAAACATTCGTCACAATTTATACTGCTAGGAAAATATACGAAATATTAAGAAAAAAGAAATCTTATCACAAATATTTATATTTTGACTAACATTTAACGTCAGAGTTTATTATTTTCTAGCATTTTGATCAATAGTTCTTAATTGAAGTAAAATTAAACTAAAACCTTAACAAAACCCTTTAATTAAATATCAACAGAAGTTCCTTAAAAGTTCACAGTTGAGAAACTAATGCAGCATCGTTTATCCCTAATATAATTGAGAAACCCTGAAAGAGTTTATGAAACATACTTCAAAGAATTGATTAGATATCTCTAAAATTCGCCTCACTTAGACTAAACCCTGATAACAAGACTATTCGTCGATAAGATGGATGCATGTCGTCTGATTACTATTTATTTTAATGGAAGACTGCTAATGAACGAACAGTCTTCCAATAAACTAGAGTAAGATAAGAATCGATTTTCGACATTCGATTTTCAGAAGACGGAATCTTCAATGAATTTCACACTTTCCGTTAATGAATGAAAACTTGAACTATTGTTTTATGTGTCAAACTGCTTAGTAATGTCATTGCTCGTCGTCATTGTTCAGTGGGTTCGCCCACTGTGCTAACAACCTGCGAACTGATGAGGATGCGATACTCCTGTTGGATAGGAAACAGATTAGCATCCTGAAGGATTACCAGTTCGAAACTCAATACAACTAAGGATCATCTTGGATTCCGAGGCTGGTCCACGTTAAAACTTTTATGGACTCAGTTCAAGCGTACTCCTCGTCATCTGATCGAGCTTTAAAATTACTAGGTCTTTTCCTTAGGTCTTTCCCTTCGCGATTGTTCAAAATTACGAGGTGTTGTCCACGGATCTTTCCCTTAAGGGACTGATCCCGGACCGTCGTCAATAGCCCGTTGTGTTGCTCTAGTACGACGTTAACTAAAATTACCATTACCATCCCTTCGGGATTGATACCGTACAGTTAACAATAGCCCGTTGTGTTCTCCAGTGCGACGCTAATTAACTAATTATCTTGAAGAACGAAATGTCTCGGTGTATCTTATCATTAGAAAAAAATATCCAGATTCTGGTCTGATCACCATAGAAAACGGTATTATCTTCAAGACGATATATATCGTCTTTACACCATTGGTCAGATCTTCGAGGTCAAGTTATCTCGTGTATCGCTGTGAATATAAGTTTTGGAAAATTTGGAGGTGACGTAATGAAATTGTATTTTAAATCAAATCATCCGACGTCCCGTCGCCGTGGAAACACAACCGACACCTATATTTACAGTACTCGTGTTCAGTTTTGCACTAAGAACGTTATATCTCGTCTATCATAATCTGAATAGTTTTGCTAAAAACGCGGTACCTCGTCAACAGGATATTGCCAATTTTGTTATGATGAGGAGATTAAGGTCGGGCAGTTTTCTTTTAATGACGAGATATCTCGTTCATTTAAAATAGTTCAGTTTTTTTCCTACAAACGAGACATCTCATCCATCGAGACCTGTTCAGTTTTCTTCTCTACAGACGGGACATCTCTTCCATCTAGACCTGTTCAGTTTTCTTCTACAGACGAGAAATCTCTTTCATCGAGACATGGTCAGTTTTCTTCTATAGATGAGACATCTCATCCATCTAGACCAGATCAGTTTTTTCAATAGACAAGATCTCTTCCATCTAGACTTGTTCAGTTTTATTCTACAGATAAGATATCTCTTCCATCGAGACATGGTCAGTTTTCGTCCATAGATGAGACATCTCATCCATCTAGACCTGTTCAGTTTTCTTCTCTACAGTCGGGACATGTCTTCCATCTAGACTTGTTCAGTTTTCTTCTACAGATAAGATATATCTTCCATCAAGACATGGTCAGTTTTCGTCTATAGACAAGACAGCTCATCCACCGAGACCTGATCAGTTTTTACGATAGACGAGATCTCTTCTATCTAGACCTGGTCAGTTTTATTCTACAGACGGGACATCTCTTCGATCTAGACCTGATCAGTTTTATTCTACAGACGGGACATCTCTTCGATCTAGACCTGGTCAGTTTTATTCTACAGACGAGTTAGCTTGTTCATCGAGACCTGGTCAGTTTTCAACAACAGGCGGAATATCTCTTTCATCTATATCTGGTCAGTTTTCTTCTACATACGAGACATCTCTTCCATTGAAACCTGTACAGTTTTCTTCTACAAACAATGTTTTATACGTCGAGACCTTTGACATGGCACATAATTATCTATCATAGTTGTACTTATCAGCACAGTGAAACTGACCTATGTCAGTTTATGTCTGCCTCGTGGACACAACCCCTACAATCTCGGTCTGGAATGGACGCGTGACCCCCACAAAGATGTTGTTAACGAGTCACTGATCCCAATGTAGATGTACGAAAGGGGGCAACTGGCCATGAGAACGTTGGCAAAACAGACTCACAAAAATGCCAAGCTTGTCGTTTTCTTCTGCTTCATCACAGAGAGAGAGAGAGAGTAAGAACGAGACGACTCTACTCGGAGGTGTGAAAAGAAAAACGTTTCCATGCAAATTAAGAAGGGGAAATACCCCTCAACTCATCTCCAGAAAAGGAAGTTTATATAAGTCATGCACGTCCAGATTCGGGACACACTCCCACTTGTGACATGATCAGCTAGACGATTCGCCGGCAAATTTGCAACGGATCGATTCTCCTTCTGAATACCGTGGTGCGTTAATGATCCAGATGTCGATGAAAGGTCCTCTCCCTTTCAGATAGTTCCTATTCTCCCCCGGCTTTTCCCATACTTTGTTTTAATTCCCTCCGCAACTCCTGCGACGTACCACCATGTGCTTGGACCGAAGATGTTTCAATAAACCACCTGTTATCTAAAAAATGGAGTTCGTCTTTCTTCCCTAGAGGTATGTGGTTTTTCGTACTTCCTAGGTGATTTTCATCTTGCAAAAAGAAAGCTACATCAAAAGGACGCTTGGGTATTGCCAACCCAAAAATGTATTAACTTGATCACTTTTAGGCCAAACGATTAATTCTATTCTAATATATTCTAATTAACTCAAATCTTATTTTACTCAAATGCTAATCACGTAATATATGATGTACCACCGCGTAATGTATGGTGCCGTGTCATATATTTAATACCGCATCGTATCGCATTTAAATAACCAGGTAACAAGCCCTTCTAAGTTTTATTTTACAGACCGTGTATCTTGTCCGTCGAGACCCGTTCAGTTTTCTTCTAGAGACGATACATCTCTTCCATTGAGATCTGGTAAGTTTTCTTCTAGAGACGAGACATCTCTTCCATTGAGATCTGGTTAGCTTTCTTATACAGAGGAGACATCTCTTCTATCAAAACCTGTTCAGTTTTCTTCTACAGACGAGGTATCTTGTTCATCATGATCTTCTAAGTTTTCTTCTACATACGAGATATCTTGTTCATCATGACCTTCTAAGTTTTCTTCTACAGACGAGATATCTTGTTCATCATGACCTTCTAAGTTTTCTTCTATAGACGAGATATCTTGTTCATCATGACCTTCTAAGTTTTCTTCTACAGACGGAGATATTTTGTCAATCGAGACAAAGTTAGTTTTTTTCTATTGAATTTATTGAACTGAAATTAAGAAGTGTTTTAAATAAGAAAACAATAAGGTGGGTACAGGACGTTTTATAGACCAGGGCTCGAAATATCCGGGTGCCAGGTGCACTGTGCACATGAAAATAAAATTGTGCATCCCGCTACGTGCACGCAGTAAACATAACTTAAAAAAAAAGGAGGGGGGGGGCGTGTTTTATGTTAATTTGATGTTTGAACAGAATATTAGTATCGACCTATCTTGCTCTAAAAGAACGTAATTAAAATTCCTAAATAAACACTATGCAAAAACAAAATAGTTGGGCCGTAACGGGTTTATACAGGAAGAAAGTTTACTTGTGCCACTGCTACAAGAACTTTCCGATGATCGAAACATTTTCCAGATGGCTCAGTTGAAGCGACTGTCGCTACAGGCGTGCGCTAGAGAAAGGAGAATTTATATGTTTAAATATTTCCATTTACTATCTACTACTAATCTATATATATATAAACATACACAACTAAAATAAAGTAGTCTACATTACATTAATGCTCTTATATTAAGTTGTTTTTAAATATGCACCTAAAACATAACATGTGCACCTAATTTAAAAACTTAGGTGCACAAGGTGCACCTATATTACAAAATCTATTTCGAGCCCTGGTATAGACAGATTGTTTCATATCTCCCCCATAACAAATCAGCATACTCCTCGCATAGTTAAGAAGGACTGAAAAGCGATAAGAGCCCATTCAGTTTAAGAAATAACATCTCTTCGTAAGTTGACAATACAATACCATGTGATAAATGCAGCCAATAACAGACAGGTAATCAATTTGACACAACCCGTCTGTTCTTACGGGATAAAAACTATAAGAGTTGTGTCAAAGATCATGCAACTTTGAGATAGAGCCCATACTCCATCAGTTGAAAGAGGTTTTTACTGATGATGAGTCACATCATCATTTTCAAAAACCCGTCACCCAAAATCATTTTTCGTGACTCGGGGCTGAAAGTGTTCGGAAAGCCCCATTGAATTAATAATACGCGTTCTGTAGAGATCAAACAAATCGATGTAATAAACAATCTGCCAAGACGAAATGGTATTGCGCTCTCGAAACGAAATTGTATTTCGTGCTGATGCAATCATCGTGAATAAGTTTTTCATGAGTCTTACCAGACTGATCGTCTGGTATCGTTCCAAGCACTTATTTTGTCTCCGTCTGGTAAAGTGACCTTTTCAATCATGAATTTCCGATTTCTGAAGAATAGCGGATTAGCAAACTGGAGAGTTTCAAACTGGATTCAACCAAAAGAGCGTGGGGGACACGGTTTACGTTACATCTCTCGTGGCCACACGCTTCCTAAGGATGAAGTGATGTAGAGTGAGGTGCCATCCCAGGTATTGACCTCGTCATATAACCATGGTTCAAAATCGTGGTGTCATCATATCTTTCCCTTTCAGATTGATTCTCGATAGCACGTTGTGTTGTTCAAAAGCAACGTTAATTAAATACACTACCCAATAATAATGAACCGGACGGCTGCGGATTTGCATAAAATCCGACTACTTGTTTGAGAGTGTTTTTTGTGGCTTGGCCTGGGACCTTTGCGTGTTGTTCCTGGTCAATTGAACGTCGAGGCCCACACAAACATTTTGGACAATCAGGTTCTTCCTACGCTCAGACAATTTTATGGAATGGACGAATGTTACTTACAGGACGACAACGCTCCGTGTCATGTTGCAGCCTCATTCAAGCAGTGGTATAAAGATCTATATACATAATTCTCTTACGTGGCACGCAAAAAAGACGTTATTTGCAATCGCGTTTTGGCAACACTGTACGATTGTATGTTTACCGCGAAGTCTCGCGCATCGATTGAATTTATAGCGTTATCGGATGAAATTTTATTGAAAAAAAAAAAGGGAAATTTTAATGAGCTGTTGCAGTTAGTTTATAATAGAAATCAAAGAAAGCGGAGGATCTCTTCAGGGCCATTTAAAAAACGGTCCTTTTCAGGGCCAACAATTATAGTTCAACAAGACGCTTGCACTACAACTTTCGGCAACAAACTCAATGAAAAAGTGTGGGTCGTTTGAGTGCTTGGAAAATTTACACACAAACAACATGCTGGGTATTCAATTTCCAAAGCAACGCTCACATTTCGAGTCAAAATTTGCACAAAGTTTTCATTTGAATTCTGATTTTAGAGATACTGTATATATATTTTCTGTAATACAGCAAATTTAGATTTGAAAAACATTTTTTTGGTAACATATTTTGTAAACAATCCCTTCTGCTAGGACACATGTCTTCATTGAGGCGAGCGAAGCGAGCATAGGTTCGCGCAATCCTCCGGGGGTTGGCGAGCGTCAGCGAGCAGGGGGCAGGCCCCCTAGTATGAATGTAAAACTCTTCCCTGCTGGCCAATCTCAAGTCCAAATTTGTAGAGAGTTCAATTTAACGCCCAGCGTCGTGTTTAACTTATAGAAACAGTTCCAGGATACCGGATCCATCGAGAGAAAGCTTGGGCAAGGTCGTCCAAGAGCCACGACGACCAGAGAAGATCGCCATTGGTCGATTATAGCGAGTCGTAACAGGAGTGCTCAGTCCCGACCTAAACTCCATAGAACATGTGTGGGACGTATTACAGAGACGCATACGGACCAGGGAACCACGTCCGAATTCTACAGCTGAGCTGGTGACATTCTTGCAGCAGGAATGGACGCAAATACCTATAGCTGTGTTTCTAAACCTTGTTGAAAGTATGCACAGAAGTGTTGCTAGTGTAATTGCAGCACGTGGGGTACCATCCTCCATTAAATCGTGTATTATTTCCCTTGTATCATCACATCTTGCTGTCCGGTCCATTATTGTAGGGTAGTGTACTACCTACCACCGTCAGATGACAAATATACATGTATACAAAAATTATGTGTGTGTTAGTGAGGATACAAATCTACACCGTTTGACCAATCCACACCAAAGTTGGAACACTAATACTTGAGAACACAGCGGAAAAAATAGGCTATTTCTTTCCTGTCTACAGACAAATATGTAGCCTTGAAAATGTGCACATAGGTAGTCCTAAAAGCGCCCCTCGAAGCACCAATTTTAAAATATAAAGTTTGTTTTCCTACAAGATGTGGACATGGACAAGGAAACACGTTCTAGGAGGGGGGGGGGTTTGAGTTAACATGGGAAAATGTCGCGGTCTTATTTTAGCGGTCGCGGTCATATTTGGAACCCGAGCAACGTTATTCAGCTAGTTTAGAATAAGATGTTTGGATCGAAGTAATGGTCCCCGGACCGACGCCAATAGTATATTTATTTTACATCAATGCGGTGTACATTCAACAAACTACCTACCGTTTCTGTTGACTTTTGTTCCACTTCAGGTTCGTTTAACAATGCATTACTGTTCAAGAATAACGGAATGGAAAAACTTCGTTCATGAATTGTGAAGAAGTTAGTTGAATTATAACGTCGCACTGGAGCAACGCGACGGGCTATAAACGATTCGTGGTCAATAAAAAAGGGAAAGATCTGAGCACAACATCTCATAACTTTGAACAACGTTCAGATTACGAAGTCAAATTACTAATCTGGCACAGCCCGCTCTAAAGTCCGTCAAGATCCGAACAGTTTTCTTCTAATGATGAGATATTTCTTCCACCAAGATCTAGTCCGTTTTGTAATGCTGAGTTATATTGTCCATCAAGATCTGGTAAGTTTTCTTCTATTGCCAAGATATATCGTCCATCAACAGTTTTATTGAACAGTTTTATTCTAATTCCAAGATATATAGTCCATCAAAGTCTGAACAGTTTTCTTCTAATGCCGAGATACATCGTACACCAAGATCTAGTACGTCTTCTAATACCGATATACACTGGTAAAATAAATTAAGATAATTTGCATATTTTATCGAATTTCATGAAAAGAACTGAACTGAATGTTAACAAAAATGCAAATTTTTGCATCTTGTACATCAAATACGTAAGTGTACACGAGTGTGTTGACGGAGCCAGTAGAGAAACAAGCTTTATAAGCTCGCGTAATTTAAGACGCATTTCGTTCGCTAGCACACCTCGGCGAATTTCATGGCGTTATTTTGCAGCAATCGGTTAATTTCAAATTGTAACAGTAAAAATGAGTAACCACCAACGTCTAGATGATGGAATGAGGTGGCGAATTGTGGGGAGGCTAGAAGCAGGCCAATCTCAAGTCCAAATTTGTAGAGAGTTCAATTTAACGCCCAGCGTCGTGTTTAACTTATGGAAACAGTTCCAGGATATCGGATCCATCGAGAGAAAGCCTGGACAAGGTCGTCCAAGAGCCACGACGGCCAGAGAAGATCGCCATTGGTCGATTATAGCGAGGCGTAACAGGAGTGCTACAGCTTCGCAGCTCTCTCGTGACTTGTATGCAGCCGCAGGAACCCGTGTATAAAGTGTGACTGTTTCCAAAAGACTTCATGAGAGAGGGTTGTTCACAAGAAGACCTGTTGTTTGCGTCCCGGTCACTTCTACGAACAGGAGAATCCGTTTATCATGGTGCAGAGAGCATAGAGATTGGAGTATGGATCAATGGGCGACCGTTCTCTTCACTGATGAGTCCCGGTTCAGCCTAAACACCGATTCTCTCGCCGTACGTTCATATGGAGAGAACCAGGGACCAGCTACCTACCCTCCAATGTCCGCAAAATCGACCATTATGGCGGAGGAGGTTCAATGGTCTGGGCAGGCATCATATTAGATGGCCGCACACCTCTCCATGTCTTTGAAAGAAGCAGTGTGACTGGTGTGAGGTATAGGGATAAGGTCTTTGAGCCCTAAGTTCGCCTTTTAAGGGGTGCAGTTGGAACTGAGTTCATTTTAATGGACGATAACGCGAGGCCACATAGAGCTCTTCTGGTCGACGAATTTCTAGAGAGTGCGGATATTCGCCGGATGGATTGGCCAGCCAGATCTCCAGACCTTAACCCTATAGAGCATGTCTGGGACGCTCTTGGGAGGGCAATTGTAACTCGTAACCTCCCTCCGAGAACCATCCAGAGAATGAAAACAGGGGTTCTGAACGCGTGGGACCAATTGCCCAGAAAATGATAAACTGGCTTATTTCAAGTATGAAATAACACTGCGAGACCTGTATATCTGTAAGAGGGGACCATACCCCCTATTAACCCGTCTATTAACCCCTTTTTTTGTTTATTCTGCAACCGCTGTTTCATTCCTTCCGACTACAACGAGTGTTACGCACGATCATGCGTGTGTATTACAATTATTGAATGGTTATTTGTTTTGTATTGTATCAATGTATGTACATATCAAATTTCGTTAAAATCGGTACAGTAGTTCTAGAGATAATCGACCAAGTCTGTAAATTCTCTTAATTTCTTACACCAGTTTATATTGTCCCTCAAGATCTGCTAAGTTTTGTTCTAATGTCAAGATATATCGTCCATCAAGATCTAAACCGTTTTCTTTTAATGACAAGATGTATCACGCACCAAGATGGGTTCAGTTTTTTTCCTATTCACAATATACCTCTTCTAGGCATCCACCAGAATAGTTAATATCTTTGTACCTATAAAACCAATTTTTAATGAAACATTTTATCAATACTTTTGATCGCATCCAATTTAATTATTAACCGATTTCAAAAATAATAGTACCGTAAGAAAGAGTATATTCTGAGGTATACTGCGATATTTTAAAAATTAAAAACTAATAGTAATTAGATATAGATACGGCAGTTTTTAAAAAAAGTAACAAAAATGTCCCGATTTTTCCCGAATTTCAAAAAAATATTATCAAGAACCACATTTAAATTTCAAAAAAAACTCGACGAGCTGCAAAAATTTACCTTGAGAGGTACTCTTAAAAAAAAACTCACGACTAAAGACTGAAATTTTGAATGTGTTTTGCTCACTCGCGGAAGAAATTTCACTTCTTCAACTTTAACACTTAATAAAACCTAAACTAATAGCCGCATCGGAAAAAAATCTTAATAATTATCCAGGGAATACGATGAAGAACAAAGCATGTTAATTTCATATTTTTCCGATCAGTACTTTCTCGGGAAACCGTCTAAGAATGGAGCTAAACAACAAAAATTTCAATTCTTCGGCGGCGGCGGTAACTTTTTTTTAATATAGAGAGATAATGCAAAATGAGCCTCAATAGAAATGACGAAAAACTTCCAATGCGTTTTTTAAATTTCCCATTAGCTTTCATATATTTAAAAACTCTCGCCCATATTTTATTCAGTTTCATCCTCGAAGATATTCTTAAATTATGAAGGAAAAATAAATAGCTTGTCTGAGGCATGAATCCGCTTTCATAATGCAAAATATTTTTCAATGTTAAACTTTTTAGTCATGCGAAATAACTTAAGCGACTATTATTCATCTAAAGACTTTCTTTTCACTCATTAGGACAGGCGCAATAACTTACTTCAGGACGTGGAGGGAAATAAATGTGACTAGAAGATTATGCACGAGAGATTTTCATAAATAACACAGCTATTTGATTCCCTTTCTAAGGAGAAGGAAAATGCTTATGAAAAATAAGCTGTTTTAAAAGTTGAATACATGTATCTTCAGACTTTAAAAGAGGATTCTACTATTTTGCATTTGAAAGCGTTTCTGAATTTTCCTAAAGTTGTTGTACATTTATGTAGGTAGATTAACGTCTCACTGGAACAACATAATGGGCTCTTGGTGATCATCTGGGATCAAATCCGAAGAGAAAGATCCGAGGACAAAACCTATTAATTTTGAAACACCGTCTCAGGCTCAAAACTTCCACTCCGCGCCAACCTAAAAATTGAAGCCGCGACAGTTTTAAAGTGTCCCAGCCTCCTTTGTACATTATAGTGTTTGATTGGATTCGAACTCTGAATCCTACGGTTGCTAATTCGTTACTCTTCCAACAGGTAACTATGGCCCTGTACGTTTATGAGATAGTTGCTTTAATTCTCTTGGTGGTTGCCACGACGAGGTACCTCGTCAATCGCAAAAATGACCACACTTTGATGGACGAGATATTTAGTCAAACCGACAGTACATACTAGAGATGTGACATCGATGTCGATGTTTTTTAAAAAACATCGATGTATTGGAGTCGATGTTTTTGTAACATCGATGTTTCTACGTTGTCGATGTTTTATTTTTAAATGAAAAAAATACCGTTATAAAAATTTAAAAAATAACCAAGTAATATAATTTTCATAATCAGTTAATTGAACATACTTTTAGACCAAAGTGGCCAAAGGTGAAAGGTCTAAAAAGTAGGGATAAGACATCGATGTCTATGTTTTATAAAAAAAAACATAGATGTATTGGAGCCGATGTCGCATTACTAGTTGCTAAACCAGTTTTAAAAAATGGGGAAAAAAGTTTGAATTTTAAAAACATCGATGGTTTGGGGTCGATGTATTATCAACATCGATGTTTAATTTTAAACATAGATGTATTGCTGTCGATGTATCACTAGGTACTAAACCAGTTTTAAGAAATGGGAAAAAAAGTTTAAATAAACTGAATTTTAAAAACATCGATGGTTTGGGGGCGATGTAATATCAACATCGATGTTTTAATTTTGAACATCGATGTTTCAAAACATCGATGTTTTGCTGTCGATATCGCAACACTAGTACATACACAGAAATGTCATTTAACCTTCCAAGTGGCATCGACGACATATCTCGCCTTTCAAGATATGGAATGTTTTGCAAAAGACGTGGTATCTTGTCATTAAGATACTGTCAGTTGTTTATGGTGACAAGATAAGGATGTGTGAGTTTTCTCCCTGAATAACAAGATATCTCGTCCATCACGATCTGGTAAGTTTCCTGATGACGAGATATCTTATTAAGACAACCACTAGCGAGGCTAAATATATTGTTATGAATAAAAACTGTTTAAAATGTTTCAATTTATTCTTCAAAGGGTTTATTCGTCGACCAACCGGTATAGTAGTTAAGGAGTTAGCCTCTAGATCGGAAGGTACCTGCTTCGATTCCGGGACAGGGCATGGATGTTTGTAAGCGTATGGTGTAGAGGCGGCTGGTGCACCTTAAATCTCTCGTAGCCGAAAGTCCTCACGTTGGGTTGGCGTGGAAGCTTGGAGAGTGGGGTGCCAGCTCAGGTGTTGCTTCGTCTTCTGGCCGTGGTTCAAAATTACGAGGTGTTGTATTCGGATCTTTCCCTTAAGGGACTGATCCCGGATCGTTGTCAATAGCCCGTTGTGTTTCTCTAGTACGTTAATTCAAAAATTACCAAATTACCATCGCGATCTGCTAAGTTTCTTGATGACGAGATAACTTATTAAGACAACCACTAGCAAGGCTAAATATATTGTTATGAATGAAAACTGGGGTTTAAAATGTTTCGATTTATTGTTCAAAGGGTTTATTCACAGCATTCTTCATTCGGATATGGGAATGCAGGTATGTGAACTAACGTCACATTAAAGCAACACGACGGGCTATTGGTGACGGTTCGGTATCCATCCAGAATCGATAAATCTGAGGCCAAACCTCGTAATTTTGAACCACTCTCAGATGACAAGGTCAGCACCTGAGCTGTCAATCCACTCTCCAAGTATTCACACCAAGTCAAAAACTGAAATTTGAGGTCACTTCAGGTTTAACGTGCATGAGCCTCCACATATTCTGCTGTATTTTGGTAGGATCTAGTCTCTAGCTCGAAACCCTCCGCTTCTCATCTGACACTGGCTACCTGGGATCCCAAAAACATTCAAAATGTTTCGAGGGGCCACGGGGGCCCGGTTGGAAGATTAGCAAGCGGAGGGTTCCGAGTTCAATTCCAACCAAAGAATGTCTTCTCACGGGGGCCCGGTTGGAAGATTAGCAAGCGGAGGGTTCCGAGTTCAATTCCAACCAAAGAATGTCTTCTCACGGGGGCCCGGTTGGAAGATTAGCAAGCGGAGGGTTCCGAGTTCAATTCCAACCTAAGAATGTCTTCTCACGGGGGCCCGGTTGGAAGATTAGCAAGCGGAGGGTTCCGAGTTCAATTCCAACCAAAGAATGTCTGGTGTAATAACAATCCACCTAGGCCTCACATGTCCTCACGTTGGCGTGGTGTGGAAGTTTGAAGAGTGGGGTGCCAGCTCAGGTGCGACCTCATCATCTTACCATGGTTCAAAATTACGAACCGTTGTCCTTGGATCCTTCTCTTAAGATTTAAGAAGACAAAATGTTAAATTAACACGCCTCCGTATTGGACATACGCGGATAACCCATAGACACCTCCTCCTCGGAGAAGATCATCCTATTTGCAATTACTGCATTTGAGTAAAACACATTTTAATTGAATGTTCTCATTTTAATAGGCAACGATTTAAACATTTTAATTCATATACCTTGGATTTAGAAGACTTGGTTGGAGAGAATCCTCATCCAAATACTTTTAGCTTTTTACAAGACATTGGGTTCATATATCACATATAGTTTTATATAGAATTCATTTTATTATAACATGATTCATTTAAATTATTTATTAGATTATATCCATGAGATCCATGAAAAAGTGTTGCCAGAGCCTTGGAAAAGGTTGGACTTCCAACAAGGTTACTCATGTTACTCTCAGCGATATCAATTCAGTGGCTAGGGCAAATCTCAACGATAGGAAAATCAAAATCAAACACCAAATCCCCGAAATCAGTACCAGTAGAACTCTCGCCAGCACACTAACAAGACTCCGGACGGGACACTTTAGTGGGATGAAGATTAATAAAGACGGGACAAGGACTTGGTGCCTCTGCAAAAACTGCACAGACATAGAACTAACCCCCAAACATCTTTTCACCTATCCCGCTATTTTGGCGCAATTGCAGCAAATAAGTGACAATCCGCGGGAGGACTTATATGAAGAAAATTCCCTTCAATTTGTAGATGCTGTATATGGGACCTTTGGTCCTATTTAAATTTATTTTCTATCCATGACAGGACACCAACCAACCATTAGATTATATGTCTGATTTTTTATCTTGACTTTGGCAAAATATGTCCCAAGAGGACTCAATGCCACAAACCCATATCCAATCCAATCCTTCTCTTAGGGTCTGATCCCGGACAGTTTCCAATATTCCGTTGTGTTTCTCCATTTAGTAACATGTGAATGCGATACAGTACAGTTTTCTATGTTCCGCATAGAACCTCTTGTGTTATTACATTCGTATTATCCATTTCTGATAGTCGACGCTGGTCTTGGTCCACCTCGGAAAACCAAAGCTCTATTGTATATCCGTTGTCCCAGGATCTTGTCTTTCGGGTAGTTTCCACTAGCACATTGTGTTGCGGGTGACGGATATTAACTTACCGTTATTACCTCTTATTACCTCTACCGTTATACGGTAATTGGTAATTTTTGTTAACGTCGTACTAGAGCAAAACAATGGGCTATTGACGACGGCCCGGGATCAGTCCCTTAAGGGAAAGATCCGAGGACAACAGCTCGTAATTTTGAACCACGGTCAGATGACCTACCGTTATACGCTCGTTTGGAAGAGCAACCAATCAGCAACCGGAGGATTGAGATTTCGAATCCACCCAATACCATCGAGTACAAGGGGAGCTGGTGCACATTAAATCTGTCGGGGCCTCAAATGTCCTCACATTGGTGCGGTGTTGAAATTTGGCGTGGAGCGCCAGCTCAGGTGTGACCTCGTCAACTGACCGTTGTTCAAATTTACGTGGTGTTGTTCTCGGTAATTTTCGTTTGTGTATTGATCCCGGAAGCATTTTAACAGCCTTTACCTGGAATAGAAGACATGGGGAAATTTAAGCCCGTACATTCGTTGGTTTCAAACTGTCGACTATGATGTCACTACGTGACATCATCATTAATGGCGATGCTTCACGTGAACTCTGTCATTACTCGGTAGTTTCTACTTGAACTGAAAACCGGTTGCAAAACCTCTGCACAACATAAATAACGAATCTATACAACATATTCCCAGTAATAACGAAAAACTCCCCTGTTTCCGCCTTATATTCTGTTCAAGGTCCCAAGTGTCCTTTAAAGTTCGAAAATGGATTATTTTTTAATTATGCGTGTAGAATCTATACAGAAATTAAAACTAAACACAAAACATCTACGATCAAATTACGAGTCAACATTTAAAAGCTATCGCTTTCTTTTTTATTAGTATTCTATTTTCGGTCGAAGCAGTTACAACTTTTTTTTTCGCAAACGTTGCAAGTAAATAGTGATATTTTTCACACATGCGGATTACTAGCGCGTCTTTCTAGGAATGGCTCTTCGTTGCGTGGACGATTCTATTTTGGAACGTAGGTAGGTCGGTGGATATTAAACTCGTAGAAAGTAGAGCCTTAACAGTTAGTGAGCTAATACATGTAGATATATATGGACTCAATCAATTGAAGATGAGAGATTTTTACTTCTAAAAGAGGAAAATGAATCTGAAGTGGGAAATATTTGAAGATACAGTTAAAAATCGTCGAAATACAAACTTGTAGAAAAAAATGTAAGTGTTGCGTGGTGACAGCAGTACCAGAATAGCCAACAGAGCTAAGACGGGGGAACAGCTACACTCTACGTTTATGAGCGATGGCAACGGCCTTGGCGATATTTTTGGCGCACTTCTAAAGTTGCCAAGGAAATAATTATTTCCCAACTCTTTTTCTGACAGAATTTTTTTCTTTTTACAACACACTTTTTAAACACATTTCAAAACGTTTTGAAAAGTATATTTTTTTTAAACTTTCACAAAAAGTAGTAAGTTTAAGCACATATCAAAACAGATTTGTAAACCAACAGAGAAACTAAGCAACGAATGTTGGGTAAGAATACCCTGAAACTTATAAATTACACTAAATACAGTGGGCATGTTAAAAAAGAAAAAAAAGCAAGAAATAATACAACCTGATAACGTCAGAATTCTTTCGTGAAAAAATAATGAAAACGAAAATGGTCAAAAAACAAAACACTGATTCCTTTAGTGAAAACTACTATAGTAAAATAAAAATTCCACAACTGTCAAAATACAAATAAATGGACCAATGGTTTCACAGAAAACAATTTGAAAAGACCAATGCTATCAAAGGATATTTTAAAAACAATATAACCAATGGGAGGAAAGAAACATTTTTAAACGAATCAATGAAATCAAACGATTTTAACGGATTTCGGAAGAAGTTTCTAGAATATTCAAAATGCAAATTAAAAGTTTCCGTTTGCCGAGGTTGCCATGAAAACCACAGCAACCGTAACGAAAAATGGGTTACCTTAATTTATCGTAACTCGCTACTAGAAGTGCGCCAAAAATTCGCCAAGCCGTTGTCATCACTCATGAACGTAAAGTGTAGCTGTACCAAGACGGGAGATGCACAAAAACTATTGAGGTTTCCCTCAGTCCGGTACTGGTAATATTTTAACAAGTAAATAATCAATCATAGCTCACTGTGGATCAAAACAAGTTACGAAAGAATCGAACTGAAGAATCGATTCACTTATCACGAGTTAATATCTACCGACCAACCTACGGTCCTGAATAGAATCGTCCACGTAACGAAGAGCCATTCCTAGAAAGACGCGCTAGTCATGCACATTGAGCACTAAAGCTTTGGTTTCCTAAGAAAGTGGAGCCGTTATCTAACAGCCGTGTTACGTCATGATGCCGCAGGCATAACTAGACGGCCGTCTAAACAAAAATCTAGAGGTGTCAACTTAGACGGACAGAATACGTTGGAGAATGGGCAACACAGACGGCTGTCGTGGTTTATTTTATTCGAGAAACAAAACAAAGTGGTTTTTTATTCTCTAGTTTAAAGTTTCTAACTTCCGGATCGTTGAAGGTAGAGTGAAAATTTCAACAGATTTCAAATCAGCGTAAATTTCTACGCCAGATCGATATCAAAAACAGTTTTACTATTCAATTATTTACCATTTGATTATTTAATTATTTATTAAATAGTTAATTATTTATTTAAAGAAAATCACATTTAAGGTAACGATCTGGTGTCAAATTTTCCGCAGATTTCAAATCCGTTGAAATTTTCATTCTGTGTTTAACGATCCCGATTTTACAAAAACGAATTAATCAATGGCAGTGAAAAATGTTTAGTTATTTCGCTCCTCTCCCTTCGAATCGTTTGGAGCAGGAAATGAAATCTGGCCGCTGCAAGAGAAAAAACGTTCCCCAACTGTTTGAGACCGCTATGACGACAGTCATGGAAATGGCGGCTCCGATCATTTTCGTTACGCTCACAAACAACGCTCTCTAGGAAACCAACACCATGTGTTAGTATAAACAACGTTTTAGTGACGTCACCCACCGATACATCACGGCCGCTAGATCACGGCAACGCTTTCTTAGGAAACCGAAGCTTAAGGGTGAGTGACGTCATATATCTCGGAGAGAGATAGCAACGAATCAGCGGGCTTAAAATTTCCCCATGTCTTCTATTCCAGGTAACATGCATCCCGGAACACACCGCCAATATCCCATTGAGCTGCTGCATTTCGACGCTAGTTAAGATACCTACCCACCTCAAAATGCTTCGATGTTACATTCGAAAGAGCTACTCACAGCATCCCACGTTCGAATATGGATCGAAATGGAATGCATATTAAAAAAAATTCCATTCCATTCAGAATTCCTTATCCGAGTCCAACTTAAATCGGAGCAGCAGAACGGTCGTAAATTGAGGAAGCACGTTATGTTGTTCGACAAATTCTCGGAATCAATTTCAGTCGAGCGCCCGACAGTATAAAGACTGCAGATGGAACAATGTGATTTGTAATAGATGGGATGAAATTTCGGAAAGGAATGTTCACCCTCCGTATGAGAGGGTTTAAAAAGTCGCGGACTTTAAATGGAAATTGGATATCAATGGGATCGCGAAGAACTTTCCGTGATGGTAATAATACTTGAGACAAAGGGAAATGTAGTTTGAAATAGTTGATTCTTTCATCTTGACGTTGGAAAGAATTCGCGTGGAGTTTTGTAAAGGTGGTATGTAAAATTTGCAGATAGCCGCTTTGATGCATCTCTGACTACCTTGAAAAGTCTATTTTTGGCTTGTCTGGTTGTTAAGATGTTAGCCTCTAGATCGAAAGGTTCCTGTTTCGAATCCTGGTCAGTGCATGGATGGATGTAAGCGTAGGATGTAGAGGCGGCTAGTGCCCCTTTAATCTGTCGTAGCCAAAAGTCCTCACGTTAAGTTTGGGTGGACGTTTGGAAAGTGGGATGCCAGCTCAGGGGTTGCCTCGTCATCTGACTGTGGTTCTAAATTACCTGGTGTTGTCCTCTCTTCTTTTCCTTAGGGGATTGATCCCGGACTGTCGTCAATGCCCATTGTGTTGTTCAAGTGCGACGTTAATTAAAATTTACGAATTACTACTTTTGTCTAAAATTTTATTTTCATCCATAGCTTTACAAATTCTACCCGCGTCAAGATAAAAAAAAGACTATATATATATATATATATATATATATATATATATATATATATATATATATATATATATATATATATATATATATACATATATATATATATATATATATATATTACAAACACAAAAGTTATTTAAAAAACATATAAATAAAACACACTGTCGAAGGAGTGCGCTAAAGCTGCAACTAGCTCTGACTGGTAAATACTTATATCATTCAAATATTTAATTTAATGAAAGATCAAAATAAAAATAAAAAGTATGTGTATTTAACCAGAAAACGAAAGTCAAAACGAAAGTTAGAAGAAAAGTTAAAACTAACCATGCAAGCGCGCTGAAAGCTGCAGACATAGCATGGTAAGGAATATATTTTTCTTAAACAAGAGGAAATTCAAAAAATGAAAACCAAAAGGAATTTATTGAAAACGAAAGTGTTGGTGGATCAGCTGATCCACCAACACTTTCGTTTTCAATAAATTCCTTTTGGTTTTCATTTTTTGAATTTCCTCTTGTTTAAGAAAAAAAAAATAATATATATATATATATATATATATATATATATACTTAGTTCACATCCAATTTTAGAAATGTTTTCATATTAACGTTGCACTAAAGCAACACTACGGGCTGTTGGCATCCGTACAGGATCAATCCCCGAAGGGTAAGATTCAAGGTCAAGACTACGAAGTCTCTAACCATTCAGGGGTGAACACCTGAGCTGGTACCCCACTCTCTAAAAGTTAACACTAAGCCAATGTGACGCCATTTGAGGCAACGACAAATTTAACGTGCACCAGTCCCCTTTGTTGGGGTCTTTGGTTGGATTTTAACACGCAATCCTCCAATTGCTTGCCAGTTACTCTTGCAACCGAGGTACCGCGGCCCCATTTCATGTATAATGTTCCTTATATTCAGAGCTTTTCCTTTACAAAACTGTGGTGGTTTGATTAGCTTTCATTAATTACTACACAGTTATTTCAAAACACTTTTTATTTATTTCTGATTGCTGATTGTGTCCAGTTTATAGGTAAATCAGTTGAAACTAGGGATCCGATGAACAATGGCAAAAGGCTGGACCTTTTTGTCAGGTTTGGATTGGATGGAACTCTATTTCTCATAACTCACCCACAACCTGCTGCACTTTCACCAGATGATGGGTCTCGGTATGGATGCTGGCTACAGTACGGAGTTAACTTTCGGGTCACCCATGCCTCTTAATAACAGCATAATCATGGTTCACTTCCGATAGCTATATATTTTTCTCTGTTGCAGCGTTTTGGCTGGAAACTGGTCCCGACTGTTTATCTACACACCTACATGGATTTAATTTACTACCAAGCCCACACTGTGTAGTGTGTGGTGCTGGCGCTGCTCATCTAATGAATGATATAATGATCATCTAATGAATCATCGCGATGATCATCATATGAACCACCCTGTACTCTCTGGTAATGACGTGTGCAGGAGGAATTGTCACGCAAAGAGAAGATGCAGGACCTTCAAGCTGTCTGACGGTTCTTGATGTGTGTTTCTGTCTGCCGTCCATGTCTTTCCTATGTTTGCTTTATTGTGATATTCCTTGTAACAGATTTTCTCCTGTATCAATGGTGCTGTGTACGTACACCAGTGAATGATTTGTATCAAGCGCTGCTGCTAGAAATAATAAAACAAATCTTTTTCTTTCTTAATTAGGGCAAGGTTGGAGGAGGCACGACGCCCGTTCCATAACCCTTTCGCGGTAATAAAAAAAACCTTTCCGCTTCCTCTGTCCCCATTCAGCGGACATACTTGGCCCCAGTGACCTGGCTGTAATAGTGAACCGGAGCTGATGTTAAATAGTTGTGATCGTATAGATTCATTACATGTCTTAATTTATGGTCGCAATTAACTTGCTAAGATCTTGAGCTCCGACTCATGACTAATGAAGCATGACGACAACAATCACTAGATTTAAACTTAATATTTATTTAAATTAACGGAATTACACAATTAACAAGAGGGACGGAACATAATTCATGAAGGGAGGAACGAAGGCTGACTTACCCTTGTAACGAGTCCTCGTGCGAGTGCCCACGCTTAGCACCCCTTTAGGAAGCGCGTCTGTCTGAAAGTGCCCCCTTTTCTCGGTTACTTCTCCCTGTCTGCTGGAATGTTTATTAACTCCCTGCGACTGGTCGTGTCAGTCCTTTCATGTAAAACCGTGCACACGTGAAATTGGGAGAACATTCGTCAGCTCTCCTTCAATAGTAACTGATTAACAACCAAAAACAGTCGTTTACAAGAGGGGAAGGAGCACGTGGAATCTGCCGTGGCCTCAAATGTGCTTGCTTAGACGTGGTGTGGTATTTTGGAGACTGGGTCCAGCTCATGTGTTACTTCGTCATCTGACAGTGGTTGAAAACTGCGTGATGCTGTCCTCGGATCGCTCCGTTGGGTCTGATCCCAGTTCGTCACCAATACCCGGTTATGTCGTTCCAGTGCGAAGTTATTCAAATACCTATCAACTACCAGCGGAAATCCCCAAGTTCTGCCCATGCATGAGATTGAACAAGGGCCATCAAAGATCATAACATAACAAAAATGTTTTAATTCTATCTGTTCGGTGAATAGAAGAGGCGGTATACCAAATTGAATAAAGATTAACTGCTTGTTTGAATTATTAAAGTTATTAGCCGTTCACAAGATACCTAGTCGGTGGAAGAAAATTGATCACGCTGGACGAGATTTTTCGTCCTTATCTAAACCATTAGCAGATCTTAATGGACTAGATATATCAGCGGTAGAAGAAAACTAACCAGATATTCATAGACGATATAAATCAGCGTTAGGAGTAAACGAACCAGATCTTGATGGACGATATACCTCAGCTTTAGAAGAAAACTAACTAGATCTTGATGCACGATATATCTCAGCGGTGTAAGAAAACTAACCAGAACTTGATAAACGATATATCTTTGCGGTAGAAGGAAACTAACCAGATATTGATGGACGATATATCTCAGCATTAGAAGAAAACTAACCAGATAGTGATATACGATATAAATCAGCGTTTGAAGGAAACTAATCAGATCTTGATAGACGATATACCTCAGCTTTAGAAGAAAACTAACTAGATCTTGATGGACGATATATCTCAGCTGTGTAAGAAAACTAACCATATATTGATAGACGATATATATTTGCTGTAGAAGAAAACTAACCAGATCTTAATGAAGATATACCTCAACTTTAGAAGAAAACTAACCAGGTCTTGATAGACGATATATTTCAGCGATGTAAGAAAACTAACCAGATCTTGATAGACGATACATATTTGAGTTTGAAGGAAACTAACCAGATCTTGATGGAAGATATACCTCAGCTTTAGAAGAAAACTAACTAGATACTGATGGATGATCTATCTCAACGGTGTAAGAAAGCGAACCAAATATTGATAGACGATATATCTCAGCAGTGTAAGAAAACTAACCAGATCTTGATAGACGATATATCTCAACACTAGAAAAAACTAACCAGATATTGAAAGACGATAGATCTCAGCGTTGGAAGAAAAGTAACCAGATTATGATGGACGATATACCTTGGCGGTAGAAGAATACTGACCAGATTATCCTGGACAAGATATATCGTCGGTAGAAGAAAACTAACCAGCTTTTGCTCGAGGATATATCTCGGTGGCAGAAAAAACTGGCCAGATCTTGATGGACGATATATCTCGTCGGTAGAAGAATACTGACCTATTCTCGAACTCGTGTCATTGAAAAATCGGCAGTAGCATAGCAAGTTGGTCAGATCATGATTTACGAAATATCTCGTCGAAACCATTGGAAGGGAAGTTCTTTTCGCTTTGATTTTTTGATTTAGTAGGTTATTACAAAACTCGATATTCAGAATGATAAAAGTGGAGTTATTTTGATGCAAAGTAGCATTGAAAATAATTTTTCAAATACAAAATTTTTTTTTATATATTTTCACTAAACAATCAAAGTGTTAATTTTATGTAGCAAAAATTATGACCTACAAATGCAAGACGACACAGAAATACAGAGGTTAAACCAAACGCTTCATTAAAACAGATTACTTATTTTCTTTGGAATTCATTAAAAAATGTAATTACCTCCTAGGAAGACCAGTTAAAAAATCAATTGGTTGCAAAATTGTTACATACATTAATTTTTAAAGTTTTAACAACCGAACAATTCACAATTTCTGGTGACATATCTGGAGACGTTAAACTCAGTACAACAATCTGGAAATTCCCAGTAAGTTTTGTCGTATATAAGATCGTAAGATTTTTTGTTAAAGTATTGTACCTGAAAATTTTCACCTAAAGATTCGCAATCATTCGGTGTATATTCTTCTACGTTCCGCATTTCGCGGAATTCCACAGCACGTCAAAGGCTAAAAAAGAAAAAAAGTAATTTGGGGATTATGTTTTTGCTATGCAATTTTATTTCTTCCATACTTATGTCGTTGGATGAGAAGCGTAAGGTATTGTTCTTCTTGGTATTTGGTATCAACATGGTATCTCGTAATTAGCAGAAGATATTGTACCTCTTGGTGCTTAGTATCAACATGGATATCTCGTAGAAAATTCGCAATCATTCGGTGTATATTTTTCTACATTCTACAGTTCCCACAATTCCACAGCACGCCAAAGGCTAGAGAAAAACGTAATTTGTGGCTTATCCTTTTGCTATACAATTTTATTTCTTCCATACTCATGTCGTGGGATCACATGCTTAAAGTATTGTTCCTCTTGGTGATTTGTATCAACCTGGTATCTCGTAATTAGCAGAAGGTATTGTACCTCTTGGTGCTTAGTATCAACATGGGTATCTCGTTGAAAATTCGTAATCATTCGGTGCATATTTTTCTACATTCTACAGTTCCCACAATTCCACAGAACGCCAAAGGCTAGAGAAAAACGTAATTTGTGTGGCTTATCCTTTTGCTATACAATTTTATTTCTTCCATACTCATGTCGTGGGATCACATGCTTAAAGTATTGTTCCTCTTGGTGCTTTGTATCAACCTGGTATCTCGTAATTAGCAGAAGGTATTGTACCTCTTGGTGCTTAGTATCAACATGGGTATCTCGTTGAAAATTCGCAATCATTCGGTGCATATTTTTCTACATTCTACAATTCCACAGCACGTCAAAAGCTAACTAAAGAGAAGAACGTAGTTTGGTTTTTATGTTTTTGCTATACAATTTTATTTCTTCTATACACATGTCTTTCATTAGATGCATAAGGTATTGTTCTTCTTGGTGCTTAGTATCAACCTGGTATCTCGTAATTAGTATAAGGTTTTGTTCCTCTTGGTGCTTAGTATCAACCTGGTAACTCGTAATTAGCAGAAGGTATTGTACCTCTTGGTGCTTAGTATCAACATGGGTATCTCGTTGAAAATTCGCAGTCATTCGGTGCATATTTTTCTACATTCTACAATTCCACAGCACGTCAAAAGCTAACTAAAGAGAAGAACGTAGTTTGGTTTTTATGTTTTTGCTATACAATTTTATTTCTTCTATACACACGTCTTTCATCAGATGCATAAGTTATTGTTCTTCTTGGTGCTTAGTATCAACCTGGTATCTCGTAATTAGCATAAGGTATTGTTCCTCTTGGTGCTTAGTATCAACCTGGTATCTCGTAGAAGATTCGTAGTCATTCGGTGTATAGCCTTCTACATTCTAAAATTCGCACTCCACTCCACGCCAATGGCTAACTAAAGAGAAGAACGTAGTTAGGCTTTTATGTTTTTGCTATACAATTTTATTTCTTCTATACACATATCTTTCATCAGATGCATAAGGTATTGTTCTTCTTGGTGCTTAGTATCAACCTGGTATCTCGTAATTAGCATAAGGTATTGTATCTCTTGGTCCTTAGTATCAACATGGTATCTCGTATAAGATTCGTAGTCATTCGGTGTATAGCCTTCTACATTCTAAAATTCGCACTCCACTCCACGCCAATGGCTAACTAAAGAGAAGAACGTAGTTTGATTTTTATGTTTTTGCTATACAATTTTATTTCTTCTATACACATATCTTTCATCAGATGCATAAGGTATTGTTCTTCTTGGTGCTTAGTATCAACCTGGTATCTCGTAATTAGTATAAGGTTTTGTTCCTCTTGGTGCTTAGTATAAACCTGGTATCTCGTAATTAGCATAAGGTATTGTATCTCTTGGTCCTTAGTATCAACATGGTATCTCGTAGAAGATTCGTAGTCATTCGGTGTATAGCCTTCTACATTCTAAAATTCGCACTCCACTCCACGTCAATGGCTAACTAAAGAGAAGAACGTAGTTTGATTTTTATGTTTTTGCTATGCAATTTTATTTCTTCTATACACATATCTTTAATCAGATGCATAAGGTATTGTTCTTCTTGGTGCTTAGTATCAACCTGGTATCTCGTAATTAGTATAAGGTTTTGTTCCTCTTGGTGCTTAGTATAAACCTGGTATCTCGTAATTAGCATAAGGTATTGTATCTCTTGGTCCTTAGTATCAACATGGTATCTCGTAGAAGATTCGTAGTCATTCGGTGTATAGCCTTCTACATTCTAAAATTCGCACTCCACTCCACGTCAATGGCTAACTAAAGAGAAGAACGTAGTTTGATTTTTATGTTTTTGCTATACAATTTTATTTCTTCTATACACATATCTTTAATCAGATGCATAAGGTATTGTTCTTCTTGGTGCTTAGTATCAACCTGGTATCTCGTAATTAGTATAAGGTTTTGTTCCTCTTGGTGCTTAGTATAAACCTGGTATCTCGTAATTAGCATAAGGTATTGTATCTCTTGGTCCTTAGTATCAACATGGTATCTCGTAGAAGATTCGTAGTCATTCGGTGTATAGCCTTCTACATTCTAAAATTCGCACTCCACTCCACGTCAATGGCTAACTAAAGAGAAGAACGTAGTTTGATTTTTATGTTTTTGCTATGCAATTTTATTTCTTCTATACACATATCTTTAATCAGATGCATAAGGTATTGTTCTTCTTGGTGCTTAGTATCAACCTGGTATCTCGTAATTAGTATAAGGTTTTGTTCCTCTTGGTGCTTAGTATAAACCTGGTATCTCGTAATTAGCATAAGGTATTGTATCTCTTGGTCCTTAGTATCAACATGGTATCTCGTAGAAGATTCGTAGTCATTCGGTGTATAGCCTTCTACATTCTAAAATTCGCACTCCACTCCACGTCAATGGCTAACTAAAGAGAAGAACGTAGTTTGATTTTTATGTTTTTGCGATACAATTTTATTTCTTCTATACACATATCTTTAATCAGATGCATAAGGTATTGTTCTTCTTGGTGCTTAGTATCAACCTGGTATCTCGTAATTAGTATAAGGTTTTGTTCCTCTTGGTGCTTAGTATAAACCTGGTATCTCGTAATTAGCATAAGGTATTGTATCTCTTGGTCCTTAGTATCAACATGGTATCTCGTAGAAGATTCGTAGTCATTCGGTGTATAGCCTTCTACATTCTAAAATTCGCACTCCACTCCACGTCAATGGCTAACTAAAGAGAAGAACGTAGTTTGATTTTTATGTTTTTGCTATGCAATTTTATTTCTTCTATACACATATCTTTAATCAGATGCATAAGGTATTGTTCTTCTTGGTGCTTAGTATCAACCTGGTATCTCGTAATTAGTATAAGGTTTTGTTCCTCTTGGTGCTTAGTATAAACCTGGTATCTCGTAATTAGCATAAGGTATTGTATCTCTTGGTCCTTAGTATCAACATGGTATCTCGTAGAAGATTCGTAGTCATTCGGTGTATAGCCTTCTACATTCTAAAATTCGCACTCCACTCCACGTCAATGGCTAACTAAAGAGAAGAACGTAGTTTGATTTTTATGTTTTTGCTATGCAATTTTATTTCTTCTATACACATATCTTTAATCAGATGCATAAGGTATTGTTCTTCTTGGTGCTTAGTATCAACCTGGTATCTCGTAATTAGTATAAGGTTTTGTTCCTCTTGGTGCTTAGTATAAACCTGGTATCTCGTAATTAGCATAAGGTATTGTATCTCTTGGTCCTTAGTATCAACATGGTATCTCGTAGAAGATTCGTAGTCATTCGGTGTATAGCCTTCTACATTCTAAAATTCGCACTCCACTCCACGTCAATGGCTAACTAAAGAGAAGAACGTAGTTTGATTTTTATGTTTTTGCTATACAATTTTATTTCTTCTATACACATATCTTTAATCAGATGCATAAGGTATTGTTCTTCTTGGTGCTTAGTATCAACCTGGTATCTCGTAATTAGTATAAGGTTTTGTTCCTCTTGGTGCTTAGTATAAACCTGGTATCTCGTAATTAGCATAAGGTATTGTATCTCTTGGTCCTTAGTATCAACATGGTATCTCGTAGAAGATTCGTAGTCATTCGGTGTATAGCCTTCTACATTCTAAAATTCGCACTCCACTCCACGTCAATGGCTAACTAAAGAGAAGAACGTAGTTTGATTTTTATGTTTTTGCTATGCAATTTTATTTCTTCTATACACATATCTTTAATCAGATGCATAAGGTATTGTTCTTCTTGGTGCTTAGTATCAACCTGGTATCTCGTAATTAGTATAAGGTTTTGTTCCTCTTGGTGTTTAGTATAAACCTGGTATCTCGTAATTAGCATAAGGTATTGTATCTCTTGGTCCTTAGTATCAACATGGTATCTCGTAGAATATTCGTAGTCATTCGGTGTATAGCCTTCTACATTCTAAAATTCGCACTCCACTCCACGTCAATGGCTAACTAAAGAGAAGAACGTAGTTTGATTTTTATGTTTTTGCTATACAATTTTATTTCTTCTATACACATATCTTTAATCAGATGCATAAGGTATTGTTCTTCTTGGTGCTTAGTATCAACCTGGTATCTCGTAATTAGTATAAGGTTTTGTTCCTCTTGGTGCTTAGTATAAACCTGGTATCTCGTAATTAGCATAAGGTATTGTATCTCTTGGTCCTTAGTATCAACATGGTATCTCGTAGAAGATTCGTAGTCATTCGGTGTATAGCCTTCTACATTCTAAAATTCGCACTCCACTCCACGTCAATGGCTAACTAAAGAGAAGAACGTAGTTTGATTTTTATGTTTTTGCTATGCAATTTTATTTCTTCCATACTCATGTCGATGGATCAGATGCATAAGGTATTGTCACTCTTCCTTCTCAGTATCAAGGTCTATCGTAATTAGCCAAACCGACAGTATCTTGAGGGTCGAAATATCTCGTCATCATAAAAAAATCGGTAATTTCTTAATATGACGAGATATTTTGGAATCAAAGTATAAATTAGTTAGACTGTGATGAACGAGATATCTCGTCGAAATCACTTGGATTGTTAACTTAACGTTTCAGGTGAAGCAGTAATTAGTATTTAGGGTAAATATAGCAATCAATTTTGGTTCAGCATTTACGCAATTACATGTCACAAGTTCTGAAACATTTTTGATGGATGACAAATGCAGTGTGCTAAATGACATAATATGTAATTAATCGTCTATTTTGGTTTCAACAAAATAAATCATTAAGTCTACATATCATTACGCCGGGTTAATTTGTTACGTAGCTAAACACACTAATTTGAAGATCATAGAGGTTGCTTAGAATGAATAGTAGGAAACAACTATTTTTAATTGATTATTTAATTAGCGAATGTTTTGAGATGCATGATGCGGGTGTTATAAATTTACTATGTATTACAAATTTCTATGACTAAGATTATTATTGATTTAAAACAACTTAATTAGTACAGTAGAATTCTCAATTGAACGAAATAATTCACTAGGAATTTAAAATTTGTGACGGTTATTAACGATTACATAAAATTTAACGGTTACATACGATAACGGCCATAATTATAAAACGGTTACATATTAATTTACTTATTCATTAAAGGATTTTGAATGTTATGAACATCGAAGCTTCATGGTGGAGAATTTTAAGGAAGTGTGATAGTACATTATAAAGGAATGTTTAGAAAATAATTGATTTCGTATAATTTAATCTTAATTAGTCTTCCTCGAGAGATAGTAAGGACACGACAGGTTTTAAGTGCAAGATTTTACGACGGTCGTTTATTGGTCGTTTTTTGAATTCACAACGCTACGCTTGCTAATCGGCTACTTTTCCAACAAACTGCATGTTCCTCAAACGACTTTAAAAGCCTATATTGGTGGTAAATTTTGTGGATTTATAAAATTAATAGCTTTTCCACCTGGTTTTGCCGGAGAGTTTTTAGTCCTTTAGACAAATCAAATGGAGCTTCAGCTTCCACGGCAGTTTCGTTGCATTCTCGACCAGATTTTTGAGCTTTGTTAGCTGTCCGTGCTCATGTTCTTTCCTCTCTCGATTCTTTTGGTTCTTTTGAATTCAAACTCGCAATCAGAAAATCCAGTTGGAGTCTGACACACAAATATAACCACGAATATAAACAATTCAAAACAGATACAACAATGAATTGCCCCACCAAAATCCCCTCCAAAACACGTTGCCATTTCTATCCTGCGTTGCAGATGTGTCCCGGAACACCCCATAAATTCCCCAATCTCACACACATCCGGGCACTGATAGCGGAAATATCTCTACCGATGCCATTCTTTGTTTTATAAACTCCGAGATAAATCTGGAATAACCATTCTATTTTTGATCCATTGTTACTGCAGGCGAATCTTTCATTCCGGAATACCCTACTTAACCTCTGATATTTGTGTTGCCAGAGTACGGTAGTTTTTTTTTTTCTGAAATGGAGCAAGCGATGTGGAGGGGAGATATTTTGAGCGTAATATTTCTTTGAAAATGGCAACGCCATTTTTGTGGATTCAGTGATGGGCTTTGGAGTAATGACGCTTGTAAACTTAAGGTTTCAAAACTTGAATTGAGGTGCATTTCTTATCTGAATGGTATAATAACACGCGATAGCGATGTAACGTAAGGAATATTATTTTTGTAAATGTGTCATTGTGGAAGAAATATGATCTATTCTTTAGAGCTATTTTTTCCAACCAAATAAGAAGGTCAATAGCCCGCGTTGTGTTGCTTCCGTGCGGCGTTTATCAAAATGCCTAGCATCCAACCAAATTAGTTCAACTAAGAGTTGAACCAAATTAGTTCGACTAAGAGTTCAACCAAATTAGTTCAACAAGAGTTCAACCAAAGTAGTTCAACTAAGAGTTCAACGAAATTAGTTCAACTAAGAGTTGAACCAAATTAGTTCAACTAAGAGTTGAACCAAATTAGTTCAACTAAGAGTTGAACCAAATTAGTTCAACAAAGAGTTCAACCAAAGTAGTTCAACTAAGAGTTCAACCAAATTAGTTCAACTAAGAGTTCAACCAAATTAGTTCAACTAAGAGTTCAACCAAATTAGTTCAACTAAGAGTTCAACCAAATTAGTTCAACATTTATATCGTCCCACTGGAGCAATACAATGAGCTTTTCGCATGATCACCTCCTAAGGGAAATATCCGAGGACACACCACGTAATTTTGAATTACGTACAGATGACTTTTACAGACCAGTAGCATGTCATGGACATAATTATAACAAAAGCAATTTTCAGAAACCTTCCAAAAGTTATCATCAGTAAGAATTGCATTATTTTCAATTCGCAGTCAAACAACACATCCATACTTCTTGAAAACCCACAAACGATTTGACATACCGCTTCCAGCTGCATTTTCCTAAACTTTAGAGCGACGCAACCAATTTGATTAACGATACCACTGCCATAATGAATCCCCAATCATCCATCAAGTCGCACAACTTTCGTTCGAAGGCAAACTGTATGAGCGTGTAACCTTTAGCATTTTCCTTTCGTCATCATTGTCAAATGAACTGCGTTCGTACTTGCTAATTGGTCGTCACGACGAAGCGTTGTGATGGTTATGAAGCCATTTATATGCAAATGGCCAATGACTTTATCGTTGCTATTGTGTCTGAACGCGTTTGCGCTACCGGGGACAACTTGTCGCTGAATTGGGAATGGGGACGCTTCGAAAGCTATTTTGTTTTATTTGCTTTAAATGTTTTAAGTCCTTTTTTGTTTTTAATCATCCGAGTGGTTTCGACGAGATACCTCATCGACAAGATAAGGTCAGTAATCTTCTAATGACAAGATATTTCGTTATCAAGAACTAATCAGGTATTTTCTAATAAGGAGACATTTCGTTATCAAGATCTGGACAGTTATCTTCTAATGACGAGTTAGTTCGTTATCCAAATCTGGTCAGTTATCTTCTAATTACGATATATTTCGTTATAAAGATATGATCACTTACCTTCTAATTACTAGATATTTCTTTATCGAGATCTGGTCAGCTATCTTCTAATGACGAGTTAGTTCGTTATCAAGATCTGGTTAGTTACCCTCTAATTACGAGATATTTCGTTATCAAGATGTGGTAAGTTATATTTAATGACGGATACTTCGTAATCAAGATCTGTTTAGTTACCTTCTAATGACAAGATATTTCGTTATCAAAATCTATTCAATTATCTTTTAATGTGGAGGTATTTCGTTATCAATATTTGGTCAAATTATCTTCGTATGACGAGATATTTAGTTATCAAGATCTGGTCAGCTATCTTCTAATGACGAGTTAGTTCGTTATCAAAATCTGATCAGTTTCCTTCTAATTACGAGACCGGAAATATAAGTGGTTCATTGTATTGAGAGGAGCTTCAAAATGTGTGACCGACATATCAACTAGTAGTCACTTGATTGGGCTGTGGAATAGGTTTATGCACCAGAGGCTGTCGACTATATTCTTCTATCGTAGACGTAAAATATAAGTGGACTGTTCATTGTTTTTGTGAGGAGCTTCAAAATGTTTAACCGACAAATCAACTAGTAGTCATCTGACTGGGTTGTGGAATAGGTTTTTGCACCAGATGCTGTCGACTATAGTCTTCTATCGTAGACCGGAAATATAAGTGGTTCATTCTATTGAGAGGAGCTTCAAAATGTGTGACCGACATATCAACTAGTAGTCACCTGACTGGGCTGTGGAATAGGTTTTTGCACCAAAGGCTGTCGACTACATTCTTCTATCGTAGACGTAAAATATAGGTGGTTCATTGTTATTAAGAGGAGCGTCAAAATGTGTGACCGACATATAAACTAGCAGTCACGTGACTGGGCTGTGAAATAGGTTTTTGCACCAGAAGCTATCGACTATAGTCTTCTATATCGTCGACTATAGTCTTCTATATCGGAAATATAAGTGGACTGTTCATTGTTAATGTGAGGAGCTTCAAAATGTTTAACCGACAAATCAACTAGTAGTCACCTGACTGGGTTGTGGAATAGGTTCTTGCACCAGAGGCTGTCGACTATAGTCTTCTATCGTAGACCGGAAATATAAGTGGTTCATTCTATTGAGAGGAGCTTCAAAATGTGTGACCGATATATCAACTAGTAGTCAAGTAACTGTGTTGTGAAGAATTGACTTGGCTCGACGATTTTGCTTCTTATCGTCTCGTTTGCCAATATAATATATCATGATTGGTAAACACATTTCCTTATAGGGGCTTCAAAAATGGTGAAATCGCCAAACTCGATGTCGCGTAGGCCAATCAGATTATGTATGGGCGTTTCTACAGTACCGTGGATCTATCAAATGGGACACGTTACTACTTGTATTTGTCACATGGTCCTTTATATTTTCGACACTAAGATAAACCACCGAACGGGATAAATATGATGGAGTACGATCAAGGTTAGAAAGTGAGACATCATTGAACAGTATAGTACAGAACCTATTGAGTAGTTCTCCATAGTTTCATTTTAAGGGCTCTGTTTGCCCAACCTGAGAGTGTTAGGCGGCGTAGGTTCAATCCCTTTCACGGTATTTGCTCCCTTATATATTTGTAAAATTTCCCTTTTTTTTGTGTGTGTTTTTCCCTTTACTTTAAGTTGTTTGTCTCAGCTTGGCCAATGATAGCATTTGCACCCAATAGCATTTGATAGCATGGTACCCAACACAACCTTCAACCACAGTTGAATTTACTCCTTCAGCAGTATTCACCAATCATTCAGTAATTACTTTACTCAGTTAAAACACTACTGAATAGTGTGCGTAAATTACAAAGTTACCTCAATTTTAAGAAGTGCATGTTGTGTAAGTAATTAACAATGTAAGCAGTAAACTACTCAGAAGTTTAAGTAGAACCCTACTGAGAAGTGTAAATAGTAAACTACTGAATAGTGTAGATAGTGTAACTACTGATTAGGTAAGTAGCAAACTATTGAGTATTTATGCAAGTAGTAAACTTATGAGCTGTGTAATTTGTAAAAGTTGAGTCGTTTAAGTAGCAAACTAATCATAATGTAAGTTGCAAACTATTGTGTAGTGTAATAGTAAACTACTGATTATATTTAAGAAGTAAACTACTGAGTAATGCAAGTCGTAAACTACTCATTAGAGTAGGTAGTAAACTTCTGACTATGTGAGTAGCAAACTATCGTGTAGTATCAAGAGTAAACTATAATGTATGGAATGTAACTACTGACAGTATAAGTAATAAACTATTAAATGAATAAATTAATAAAAGTAAAATAATATATATTTTAACTAGCGAGAAGTGCTTTAAAACAATGTTAAAAAAAAACTTTAAAAAAAACAAGTAGAAAATATATTTAAAAATCGAAAGCTTAATTCAACTTCATACAAATAGAAAAACCCTTTCATAAACTAAAACAAACGAGTTTTAAAATTCAATAACACATTAATGGAATACATTTAAAGTTGGAGTGACCCATCAGTTTGTACTCAAGATCAAATTAATTTTCATAAACATATTTTTAACGTAAAGATAAAAAAAAATGAATAACGTAAAGTGATTTTTCTTTAAAATCCATTAATTTAAGCTGCTTAGACTTAAAAGAACTAATTCAACAAAACCCATCCTTTTTAATGGTTGTTTACATCTTGTTAAAATATTGTAGAGAGAAATTTACTTGACATCACACTCAAATCACTGTAATGGATTTGCGAAATTTATTTTACATTACAGGTGTAAAAAACTGAAAAAGTATTCTTTAAGCGAACAGCGAATTAAACGCTTTTGTGCGTTCTTTTTTTTTCATTCCATCAGCCCTAACGTTAGACCTAGCTCGGAATTTTCGCGTGTGTTCGATCTTCACAAAAACTTTTCCATCTCCTAATCTACTTAAATCTTTTTTTTCACTAGTTAAAGTCCCATGAAAACTTAGCAAACATGAAATACCCTCCGGTTCGAGAAGAAATGATGTCTTGATTATACTTCTTAGAAATCTCTTATCTGTTTAAGACCAAAGCGGAAAGATATAAAATACGGAAAAGTAAGAAAGAGACTCCAACAAACCCTTTGATAATTCGAGAAGTCACGAAAACTCACATGTAGTATATTCCACACAATGCAATATGTAGTCTCTGTGTCTCCTAAGTGCACGCTTGCAAAATGAGATACAAAGTTTCGACCGCTCAAACACAAGTTTTAAACGATAAAGTTTGAACAAAAAGCAGAGTTGTCTATATTTATGTGAAAGAATATTTATAGCATATAGTAAATAAAAGCCTCCATAGACCTCTCGGAACATTGTTCGGGTGAATTTTGTAGTTTTGTTAAAGCAAACATTTTTTTAACCGAGGTTTTCAGTACAATACTTTTTATTTTCTAAATAACTCAGAACGGAGACTATTTTTTCGTTGACGGTTTTTATAGTCTGAAAACAAACATTTTACGTATACTAATACCCGGAATATATATATTTCTTTACTCTCATCTGTTTTTTTATCTTTTACTAGGTCTGGTGTAACAAAAATTATACCTAAACAAAGGGAGAACTATAAATTATTTTTTTAGCTACTAAAAAAGCTGTTTTAGGATTCATTTTCAAGCAGGAAAATTCCCAGGATGTTTATTTAGAATAACACAATTCATCATATTTTTATTCAATAAACCTTTTCTTGAAAATGTTTGTTTTTGATTCTGAGCACATACTTCTCATCTCTTCACGTGATTTAAATTGGTATGCATTCCCATGCTGATAACATAAATTGAACTCAATGGACAGATATTTCTTTCTTGTTTAACTCTACGAGATATTCACACGCATAATTACACTTTGCTACATGAAATCTTCCTGGCATGACTTCTAACTATTTTTGACCTTCGTGACCATTTGACCCATCCTTTTTTTTGAATTTTTTGAAAGGATTCTATTCTAGAGAAAGGATTAGTAGAATCTTTTCGAAAGGATTATATTCTTAAGAAAAGATCGGTAGAATCTTTCGAAACGATTCTAAAACGTAGATTGCAAAGGATTATTTTCTAAATAAAGGATCAGAAATATCTTTCGAGATAATTTTATTATTTGGATCATTTCGAAAGATTCTACCTATCTTCTCCTTAGAATAGAATCCTTTTAAAAGATTCTAGTTATCCTTTCTTTAAAGTATTGAAGTATATTGTATAAAGGAATCCTTGCACGCAGTCCACCTTGCAGCAGACGTCGGCGAATTGACGAAGCCGACATTAGTACACCTGTAGCAGTAGACCAAAGTGCTGCCAACTGCCTGGAGGAAGCTGTACGGTCATTCACCGCCATGTGGACCAGTTGTCTATTATCGCGCACTGACGTCACCTTCCGTCGTCCACTCCCAGTTTTTCGAGTTGTCCGGTGCTCGTCGGTCCAAACTCGCATCATTGTGTAACTGTTCCGCTGCACACGAGCTACTGTTGCGCGATAGGAAAATCCTCCTTCACAAAGGTCGATGATTCTCCCCCGTTCAAAATCCGTAAGTTGTTGAAATTTCACCTTAATTCGTCGTGGAGGCATACTTAGGTCTCCCTAAACGTTCGCTACTAAAAAATAACCATGCACTATTTTTAACGTTCCGTTACTGCCCTCTATTCATACGCTTTAAGCATCAGTTCAGAGGGCGCTGCTCACACCACGCATGCGTGGTGGCTCTGAAATTTTACAACTTTGCATAACATCCTATAATTGACATTTGCTGCAAATTTCATTTCATTCGGATGATTCCTTCATGGTGTTGCATTTTTTACAAACAACAGTGTATTATATAGATTCCAAAGAATTTTATTCTAAGGAGCGGATCAGAAAAACCTTTTGGAAATATTCTATTCTATAGATTCTAAAGCTTAGTTGTTCGGTTTTTTTTTTTTTTTTTTTTTTTTTGGGGGGGGGTGGATTTTTATGGCTTAACTGGAATTGTTTGATCTAGAAATCAGCACTCTGACCACTAGGTCGTTCAGGTAATATTGTAGAAATCACGTGTAAAAGAGTACTATTGGTAAAAGATTGATCTAACTCGTCTTAAGGAAATCAATATAAATATTTCTTCAGGTCGATTGACTCACATGATCAAGGAAAAGTTACTCAATCATTCTTTGAAGACACACCTCAGACAATGATCTGAATCTTTTTTTATCAGTTATCTTGAATAAAATCACCTGTAGATTATCGTTGTTGGTATTGGACCATCCGACTTCACTTAGGAAAGTAATGCAATAATATCTACCAAGTTCTGCTTATATCATCAAGGCAAACCCATAGAGCCACATTTTTGAGACAAGCCTTGGAAATAGAGCATAATCTACCTATCCTGCTTATTGAGGAAATTTACATGTATGACATTATTCGTCCTCAATCGCCAAGTGACCTGAACTGTATGTTTTTAATATCCGCAGAAAGTGGAATCCTATTCTAAGAAAGGCATAAAAATTTGGTAAAACAGCATTGTTAGTATTAGACTACTTAACTGGTCGAAAGGAAGTAACTAGTCAACACTATTTTCTAACATACCGATCTACTGACAACATCAAGGAAAAGATACTCCACCATATTTTCGAGATAAATCTCAACCAAGGAGCAGAATCTTTCTATTACCAGCCATACTGAAAACAAAAATCACCTACATAAAGATATTTCAGCCTAAATCTTCAAGCATCTTTCACTGGGTGTTTTCAATATTCCAATATATTTGAGTCACATTCTAAGAAAAAGGCTGATAGAAATTTGGCAAAACAGCAGAGTTGATATTTGATATTTAATTGGCCTAAAGAAACTAATCAGTCTATTATTTTTAAGTCATACCGACCTATTGATAACATCAAGGAACAGCCACGCAACTATATGTTTTAGACAAGTCTCCAACAAATAACAGAATCATTCTACTACCAGCCACACTGCAAACAAGAATCCCATGTGCCCTGTTACTTCAGACTACTGACTACTTACTACTGACATCCTCAAAGAAATGTTTCTCAACCATATATTCGATACGAACCTCAACCAAAGAGCAGCATCTTTCAATTAACAGCCATACTGAAAACAAGAATCACATGTGCCATGTTACTTCAGCCTACTGACTACTTACTACTGACATCATCATAGTAAAGTTACTCAACCCTATTATCGATACGAACCTACAACCAAAGAGCAGAATCATTCTATTACCAGCCATGCTGAAAACAAGAATCATATGTGCCATGCTACTTGAGTCTACTTACCACTTACTACTGACATCATCAAAGAAAAGTTACTCAACCCTATTTTCGAGTCGAACCTTCAACCAAAGAGTAGAATCTTTCTATTACCAGTTACGCCTGAAACAAAAATCACCTGTGTGCTGTTTCTCCAGCCTCAATCTCAAAAATCACCTTAACGTTTGTCTTCAACGCATCGACCTAATCTTCAGGAGGAGAAAAGCAACAAAAAGCCAAACCCATCGGAAAAACGTAAACCCGAATAGATGAAGCCATCGGAAAAGCGCCGCCCCATCTCCGAAAACGGATGACGCTGGGGCTGCTCCATCGGAACACAAGCAAGCCCCTGCGGATGACTAATGACGCGGGGAAAGTGCCGCAGAGCAGCCCTTAGTTATAGATGTTAACGTTATAAATGGAGTCCAGTGCTCGACGTGGCCTGCTTGTTGAATTATAACCGTTCTCCAACTTCGTTCCCGGCACTCGTTTTGCATTTGGGATGATTGAGAACTCTGGGGATGGTGTTCCATGGCAAGTGGGTGATGCGGGAGGGTTCTGGGGAATTCGGGGTAGTTTCGAAGCAATCAGTTGGATTGAGAAGTGATGTAGTCATGGGAGGGAAATTGAGTGTTGGAGTTTAAAGTTGGCTGGACTTTAACCCTCCGAGTTGACTCGACGAGATATATCGTCTATCAAGATCTGGTCAGTTTCTTTTAATGGCGAGATTTCTCGACCATCAAGATCTGGCTAATTTTGCCTGTGATGATATGTATGAGATGTGTCGTAACCAAGATATGATGAGTTTTCTTCCAATCTCGAGATATCTCGTCTTTCACGAATTGGTTAGCTTCACTCTAAAGACGAGATATCATCAGGATCTAGTCAGTTTCCTTTGGATGACGAAATATATCGTCCATCAAAATATATCTGGTCAATTATCTTCTAATGACAAGATATATCATCCATCAGGTGTTTGGTCAGTTCCCTTGCAATAACGAGATTATTCGTCCGTGAAGATCTGGTAAGTTTCCTTCTAAAGACAAGATATCTAGTTCACCAAGATCTGGTCAGCTTCCTTCTGATGACGAGAAATCTCGTCCATCAGGGTTTGGTCAGTTTTCTTGTAATAACGAGACATCTCGCCCATGAAGATCTGGTCAGATTTTCCCCCAATTACGAGATACCTCGTCCATCAAGATCTGGTCAGCTTCCTTCTAATTACGAGATTTCTCATCCATATGGGGCTGGTCTGCTTTTTAATGACGAAATTTATAGTCGAGACAACTACCTGTTGGGTTAGCATATAACTATGTTTTAAAATAGGATCATTGATTTAAGAGTTGGAAAGATAGAGAAAAGGCTGTAATATAGGGCTGTAAAGGCTATCGGAGAAAAAAGTTGTGAGGATTAAGCACTTGGAAAGTAATCTGTTTTAAAAATTTCCAAGTCACGCAAGAGCTTAGTTTTAATAATTCTAACATCGGTACCTTAGAAGTGAACTCTAATTATTTGCCAATGTCTTTCTCCACTTGTGGAAAATAAAATGCCAACACCAAGAAAAAATTAGTTTAGAGGAATGAAATTTAGGTAAATAATTTGTCGGAGGTAAAACATATTTATTTGATTAAAGTATCAAGGTCACAGGTATGCGCGAGAAGAGCCATTTCAACAGAGCTCCAACACCACCATGTCCGAATATATCGGCTTTGAGTGACCGCTGCTTAGACATTTGGTACAACCTGTCTCCAGTCATGTACCAAGAACTTGTGGCATCTATGCCCAGGCGAGTTGCAGCTGTTTTGCAGGCCAAAGGAGGCGCAACGCGTTATTTAATAGGTAGTCATAATGTTTTAGCTCTTCATTGTATATAATTAACGTCAGTCTGGAACTAGGCAAATCCGAAGGGAATGATTCAAGGACATTACATATTTGGAATCATGGTTAGATGACGAGGTCACGCCTGGCCTCCACTCTCCAAACTTCGAAACCATGCTAACGTGAGGATATTTGAGGCAACGACAGATTTAGAGTGCACCAGGCCTATCTTTACACGGCGGTCTTTGGCTGGGTTCAAACTCGTAATCATAAATTTAAATTAAATGCAATATATAACACCTTTGTAAAATATCCGTATACCTCTGATCACAGGAATATTGTAAAGTTATTTTAATTAACGTCGTACTTGAGCAACACATCAGGTTATTTACTACTGTACACTGTAAGTATCATAGACATAGATTTCGCTACATCTCAACAATCTAATCCAATAGTAGTCCTTAAATACGTAAGAATTGTCAGATTTAATTCATACAAACATTATTTTATATTGATAGTTTCCAATTGAACGAAATAAATAAATAAAGACGCAGTTCCTAAGAATAATTGAGATTGATTGGTTTCCCAGATAATTTTAAACCATGTGGGTTTACGTAGTTTGTATCAACCAACACTACTCTGGTTTGTTTCTGTTCTAACTTTTAAAGCATTGTTGATGGATATAAAGAGAAGTTTGAATAATAGACTTGATTGTGTGTGAGATTGATTTGGATTCTTAAGTAAAGATACTCTTACCAGGTAACACTAAGAATCTTTCCTTGGTGCCATCAATGCGAGGTTAGTTGAAGTGTGTTCAGTTTTTAAAGTTAGTAACTGAGATTAATGACAGAGCACTGTAAAGTTAAATTGAACTGTCTAAATTTGGTGCAGGTTGAATAAGTTAACGGTTCAACGTATTCAGCTCGTTATTGTGCTTCAGTCCCATAGCTCTGTATAATGAGGGATTCTGGTGTTGGTAAGTTAAATCATTTTGTTTACGCCCGTGCATTTGTACGGGTTAAAGTTACAGTGGTGTAGGTCACGTTTTTCCGAAGGACTTAGACACAGAAACCAGTTATAATGTAACCAAATTTAACTAAAGATAGCTAGTAAGAGAAAAAGTAAACATAGAAACGAGATCTCTAGATCAGTCAATCTGTTCACGGAAAACGTGAGGTAAGTCACAGCTTCATTCAACTGCCTACAGATGGCAGTTGAATTTACAAGTCTTTTTTTACCAAAAAGTGACTTACACCACTGTAATTTCAAACTTCTTATAATGTCTTGACTCCCGGGGAATTAGCAGCCTGCATTTAAATTTCTTTGTTTCATTCTTTTGACTCCAGTTCAGGCAACAGTTAATTCACATTTATTTTTTCTGTAGATGTAATATGAGGCAACACTAAAAAATTTTTGTAGAGCTTCTTATTATTTTTTTTGTATGTTAGGATTTATTGATAAGCTCACACATATTTGCTTAAGCGCAAATCATTGTACGGACACATGGATGCGTTACTTTAGAACTTTAGAGTCACAGCCGAGGTATGGCATAAATATTTGTTTTAAATATATATATTTTAATTATACAGCCTATTTATTCGTACTTCAACAAACAGTACGTAGTAGGGATGCGACATCGATAGCAAAACATCGATGTTTTGAAACATCGATGTTCAAAATTAAAACATTAATGTTGATAATACATCGACCCAAAAACATCGATGTTTTAAAAAAAAACGATGTTTTTAAAATTCAGTGTATTTAAACTTTTTCCCTCATTTCTTAAAATTGGTTTAGCAACCAACTTGTGATGCTACATCGACAGCAAAACATCGATGTTTTGAAACTTTGATGTTGAAAATTAAAACATCGATGTTGATAATACATCACCCCAAAACCATCGATGTTTTTAAAAATTCAGTGTATTTAAACTTTTTCCCCCATTTCTGAAAACTGGTTTAGCAACTATTGATGCGACATCGACAGCAAAACATCGATGTTCAAAATTGAAACATCGATGTTGATAATACATCGCCCACAAACAATCGATGTTTTTAAAATTCAGTGTATTTAAACTTGTTTCCCCATTTCTCAAAACTGGTTTATCAACTAGTGATGCGACAACGACTCCAATGCATCGATGTTTTTTTAAAACATCAATGTTTAGAAAACATCGACATCGATGTCGCATCTCTACTTTTCAGACCCTTCATTCTTGGTCACTTTGGTCTAAAAGTATGTTCAATTTGCTGATTATGAAAATTATGCTACTTGGTTATTTTTTAAATTTTTATAACGGGACTTTTTTCATTTAAAAATAAAACATCGACAACGTAAAAACATCGACAGGTATAAACGTCGATGTTACAAAAACATCGACCCTAATACATCGATGTTAAATATATCGATGTTTTTTAAAAAAACATCAATGTTTTGAAAACATCGACATCGATATCGCATCCCTAGTAGGTAGGTATTTTAATTTACTTCACACCAGCACAATATAACGGGCCATCGGCAACGGTCCGGTATCAAACCCGAAGGGGCAGATGCCAGAAGATAAAAACGTAATTTTGAACCACGGTCAGATGAGGAAGCCACACCTCGGCCTAGAGAATCCCACTCTCCAAAATTTCACGCCAAAGTGTGTACAATTTGAGGCCAAGAAAGATTTAATGTGGTCCAGCTCCCCTTTGTACAAGACAGTCTTTGTTTGGATATCTAGACACGTTGGGTATTAGGCAACGAGGGGGCTGACGGAATACTTCCTAGAGATAAAAGGGTCTATAGGAGGTATTGGCTGATGACGCAAAAAGAATACTGGGATACTTTTGAGTCCTCACGTTCCATCCAATGATCTCCAACAATCTGTCAGAGACATTGTGTGGCACGGATGGCGCAATCATTGGAGCACACATCTTATCAAATTCCGTGCCATTCACTCATCACTTTCAATATGGACATCATTACCCATTCGACGTACTATTTAACTCACTTTCGTATAGGCCACACTTGTTTTACTCACAGGCATCTTTTATTAGACGAGAGTGCCATGTAGTGCCATGTGTGTGTGCCCTTTATTTTATTTATGTGTCCAGTTTTTAACCATCATCAGCGAAACATTAAACTTATTTTAATTGTGAAAGACTTGGTGGGTGGAAAATACCCACCCAAAAATTTATTTAAATTTTTATACCTCAATGGATTTTAAAGAGTCATATAAATATTTTCGTCTATCCATTTTTAACAGCATCACATTTCCTCATTTGTCAATATTATTATTGGTATAAAAATCATTTTTACCCTTTTTAAGTTAATATTTCAATCTTATTTTTTTCAGTGTGCTTTGATCTCAGTTGACAAACGTGATTGGTCTGACCCTAGGTGTAGAATTACATTCAGTGTTCTGCAACACAACTTCAAGCAATTGCAATTAGTCTGCAGGAATTTTTTTCCAAATTTAATTTTGAAAACTGAAGTAAAACCAGCAAACAAACGTAAAACACAATTATCGACTAAATATGTACTGCATATTTACAATAAAGCATCAGAATTGATTAACTTACTTTATTTAAAACCAAGACATACTTTTAGATTTTCCAATTCTGTCGATAACTTTTGAAGTTAAATATTTTGTCATTGACATAGAACTTGTGTTATTTATAACGAGTTCGTGGCAATTTCGGCGGTGCAGGGAAGTTGTTCCGTAGTTAGAAAAGAAAAAAAAGTGTGGCAAGGAACGCGCTTTGCACTGCAGAACATCGTAACTTATGATTTAAAAAAATAAAAATTGTTTTGCAAAGACTTTATTTGTTCTGCGTCGTACGTCACAGTTTAAAGCACTTTTTGTTCCGCGGGGGGGGGGTCTAAATACTATAAATGTTTCAACTTCAACTTCTTTACTGTGTTTCGTTTTATCTTGCGTTTGGCGTGGATTATCCTTCTCTGTATCTGGCACCATAAGACCCAAATCAAACAACTGTACGACGAGGTCACACCTGAGCTAGCACGCCACTCTCCAAACTTCCACACCATTTGAGAGACATTTTAGCCACAATATATAGACCATGCACCAGTCCTTTTTGTACACGATGATCTCTTGATGGATTCGAATTCGCAACCCTATGGTTGCTACTCCATTGCTCTTCCAGCCAGGCTAACAAGGCCGAACATTGTAAGTGGTGAATTCAACAAACTGCGAAATCTAAGATAAAACAGCAAAAAACAGTCAAATAGTTCAAAAACGCTACAGTGAAGTTGACAGTGTATGTTTAAAAAAATCTGAAATCGGAGTTTAAAAAATAAACTTTGAAACTAAGGATTTAGAAATCAAACTGATTGAACCGAACACTGGCGTGTAATTTTAGCTCTGATGAAAACACCCTTACCCAATTCAATTCAATTCATTCATTTTTTTTAAATTCAAACTTTTTTCGCAGTTTTAGTTTATAACAGCCTTTTTGAGAAACCCTCTAGAACCAATGGTCCTGCTATAAATAATAGTACCCAATCCTCCGAAATAATGCAATTTCGTCTCCCATATAGAAATGAACGTCTAGAGACTTGTACACGAAAGTGCGTTCAGGAAAATAAAACTAGATTATACGTAATTGAATCCATTCAGAAGATTCTTTATAGGGTGTTGTACAAATTGGGACAGATATTTGGAGGTTCAATGTCTCCTAATTATAGCTGTCTGGTTTTTCTTGTTCAGTTTTATACTGAGTGGGATATATTTAGAATCGCTTTGTGAAGCGCTTTAGATGACAATCTGTTTTATCCAATTCAGAATCTTTCGATGAGTATATTTTAATCATAAAGCGTATTTATGGCGGTGTTGATTCGACGAAGTTCAGTCTTTTATGAGTGCGTGCAGGATATGTCTTGCGATTTCACAGAAGTTAATGTTATACTGTAAATCGTTAATACGAAATATGTGCTTTTGTGAAATGGGAAGAGATGGTATTATCATGTTGCTGTATTAGGTTATTCTCGATATTGCAGCAGTTCTCACAGTTATAAAAATAGGGTGTTTGTTTGAGATATAGCGGAAGTTCGAAAATTAGCAAGATGCCCTAACGCAAGACCAAATAAATTAAATAAACGTATAAACAAACAGCCAAACCACCAATTAAAAGTAGATTTAAAAGATGCAACTAAGCATCCTACAAACAAAATAAAACTCCAATGTTTGAAAATAGCGAAGACCAAATTAAAGTGTATCATCGTCAACCTAAAAGTGTAAGAGTTAAAATATGTCGTCACATACGCAAAGAAAATACAAAGGTTGTACAGTTAAAATGCGTCGTTATTAACATAAAAAAGTAAAAAGAAGAGTTAAAATATGCTGTCAATCAAAAATTATTATTATCTTTTTTGTGTGACCATAATTTAACTCTTATTTATATAGGTCGACATCAACGCAATTAATGAAAATAAAAGCGTTAAAATACGTCATCAATCGTAAAAAATCAAATAAAAGAGTAAAAATGTCGTCATGAACATAAAAAAAAAGGAAAAAGAAGAGTTCAAATTATCACATAAAACACATACATAACAGCATAAAAACACATACATAACAACATAAAAACACATACATAACAACATAAAAACACATACATAACAACATAAAAATCACACTAAGAGCTCAAATATGTTTTTCTTCAACATGAATGAGTTAAATAAAAGAGTTAAAATACGAACATAAATGGAATTAGGTAACATTATAAATCCATCATTCTAATAATACGAGAATGAGAGAGAGAGAGAGACTAGGATCTTATTGGGAATAAAACGAATAACAAATTTTGTATTACTGATGAAGTAAAAATTTTATGGAAACCTGGGGACTTATTTGAATATCAATGATTATTTAAAATATATAAATTTAACAAGTACAAAACTACGCTTAATTTAAACTATTCACTAAAAACACACAACATCACAATGAAAATTGAGTCGGCAAAAAAAGTTGTTTTAACGATATGAATTCGTAATTACTTAGAGATTTAGTGTTATCTCAAAAGTTGGCGCCACTTACAAATAAATATAAAACAGTTTCGAAACGCGAAATTAATTCCGGGACCAACAAAAATAAAGAAATATTACTGCACGTAGTCAATGAACACGACATTCCGTGTTTCTTGAACACGCACAAAATAATACCGAATTTTTTTTATCTACAACATACGAATCCCATGAAATCTATATAAATAAGAATGGAGTTTTTGTACATTGAATATTTTCGACCAATTTCAAGTTTTCTATCCGTTTTGGACCCTTCAGATGCCAAAGTCGCCTCTTGTGCCTTTGGTGTCTGTATGTCCATCTGTCGGTCTGTATTGTGTGTGCGCTATACACGTCCATACGGTTTAATATATTTTCATGGAAATTTGCATACATGAATTTTATTCCATATATTTGATTGCTATGTGTTTTAATTCATACGTTATCTATTAGTTTAGTGAATGCAATATTAAACATTTTTTATTGTTATAGTTAGATGAGTTTCATGCGAAAACACCTGAGTAAATATACTTAAATCAACCATAATTTGGTAGTTTTTGAAAAATTGGAATATATATTGAGTATTACGATTATTTTGATTTACCAGTACTGCTAAAAAAACAATTATTCTTCAAAATATTACTTTTTTTGAGGAATTTCAGCTCTGATAGTTCATTAATTTCGAGTCTTATTTTTGTTCTTTGCGCAATGCAAACGATTTCCGAATATTTGGAACAAACGATATTTTTCAACGAACGGGAATGAAACGAAAACTTGCTTGCATCACGTGTAGTAATATTTTCTGTTTCTTTTGCTCTGAATTAATTTTGCATTTCTAAATTTTGTGCACTTTTTAGTTGTAAGTTGTGGCAACTGCGAGGTCAAGAGATAAAGATAAATCACAAATTAAAATCTTAGAACAACTTTTTCCTTACATCTTTTATTTTGTTTTATTTCGCTGTTTTCTTTTATTTTCTGTTTTCAAATGTATGTTATTTTAATAAATTGTGCTTTCGACTAGATATCTTGTTCAGCATGATCTGACGAATTTGGGTAATGACGAGATATCTCGTTCTTCAAGATCAGGCCTATTTTGCTAATGACCAGATATTTCGTTCATTAAGATCTGACCAACTTTGTTAATGACGAGATATCTCGTTCATCAAGATCTGGTCTATTTTTCTAATGACCAGATATCTCGTTCATAAAAATCTGGCCTATTTTGTTAATGACGAGATATCTAGTTCATCAAGGTCTCACCAATTTTGCTAATGACGAGATATTTCGTTCATTAACATTTGACCAATTGTACTACAATGACCAGATATATCATTCATCAATATATCACCAATGTTGCTACTGACGACATATCTCGTTCATCAAGATCTGACCAATTTTGTTAAGGACGAGATACCTCGTTCATCCAGATCTGGCCAATTTGTCTAATGTTGAGGTACCTCATTCATCAAGATCTAGTCAATTTTACCAATGACTAGACAGCTTGTCAGGATATTGCAGATCTTTGGAAGACGACAAGATCAAGATCGGATCAGTTTCTCTAATGAAGATATCATATTCATAAAGATCCGATGTGTGTTTTGCTAATGAAGAAAACTCATCAAGATATCCAACACATACATGCCTAATACCTACAATATACACAAGGATAAATGGCCCGTCATACGACAAGTGCATAACAAAATTTATTTTCCTCAAATTTCATTCAAATATTTTTTTTAAGCCTGACAGTGCTGATCACAGTCTACATATAAACCTTTTTTCACCACTATTTGTTAACTTTTGTTGATCATTGCCTATCTCTATAAACCTTTACCCACCACTATCTGTCAACTTGGATGCCTTTCGCATGGTGTTTTTTTACAATATATACTGGTAAAACAATATTGCTGAAACAAAGAGCTGTACGTCAACGCCGACTCTATTCAAAGCCCATGTACGCTTACCATGACATCACAAACCAAAGGCTTACCATCCGTGGTTGATCATAAACTTACAACGACATGAACTGACATTTCAGCTGTTTATTTATCTTTTAGGTTGAGAGTTTTTAACTGCACTCAATCTGTGTAGATTTTGTAAAAAGGATGAGGTATGTTTTTTAAACTAAATTTTTTGTCCTCATTTTACTTAAAAAATAAATAGAACTTACGTTCTGTGTTTAAAATTTGATCTCATTATATAATTAACAGTTTTTGTATGACCTTTAAAAATGAAAAAACAGAAGAAAAAAAAGACCAGTTTTTGGACAGAAAAAAGTTAAGTAAAATAACTGCCGAAAGCAATCTTTCAAAACAGAAAAGAAATTTGAAAAAAAAAATTATGAACATAAAAATTGGTTAGTTTAGTCCATTTAAAGTTTTTAACAGGTTTGTATAATAGCAAGTAATTTATGTAATAAAAATAAAATTCTTTGAGCCAGAAAATAGAACTGATCTTTATGAATATTTGATTCAAAGCAAGTGTGTGTTTAATTAATTTTTTTAATCTAACTTTCTTTTTCGATCATTACACAAAATACACTTCAGTTTCTTTTCCGATTTATAAATATATAAATATATACATGAAAAAAAAAGTTATTTACAACTAAATTTGTTGTTATACATTACTTTTGTAACGTCTCAAATTTTCGCTTTTTATAATTTTTCTTATCTTTTTTTGAATTTAATGAAATTATTATTTTATTTAGTTCACATATCTTTCAACATGATATTTGTAGACACATATAGTGTATAATTTACAAACGTAATCACTATCATGACCATTTGTACAATCATTATCTACAGCTTATTTCCCTGTCCTTCAGTTTATTCACTATTATTGGTATAGCTAATAACTAGCTGCCTTTTATTGTTTATTTTTTTGAAATCTCAAAATTCAAAGTATAAGCTGTTTACGGTAATATAGTTAAATGTAATAATTCTTACCACAAATTGAAAATGCATTTAGGTCCTCCGTTGTCTAAACTTTTGATGAGATTATACTATGTTTCATCTAAATTTATATCTGAATCCAGAACCAGGAATGCTTTGCACCAGTTACATTTCAGTTTTTTAATTGAAACGAAAATGTTAGTCCTGGTAAATAATTTATTTCCCTTTCAATTTTATTATCATCAATTTTAATATGGGGCAAGTTGATAAAACTCTTGTTATTCCCTTCTGCATATGAAAATGTATCAGAGATCGCAACATCAAAATGTGTAAGCGAAACCACACTAAAATTCAAAAGTAATTACATTTTAAAGCAGGATTGTAATCGTAATATTTTTTCACACACTAATAACTGTCTCAAAAACAAAATGAAATTTCTTCAGCTTGAAATTGGTAAACCATGCAACCAAAACAATATAAGCTTAAAACAGCCATGTGCATTGATAATCATGAATTAAAAATAAAATTAAAAAAAAAAAAACGAACGTTAAACTACTTATTCTAGTAAGACTAAATAACAACATTAATCGAGACCCTTTCTTTTAAATGTGGTATTGAAACATTTTAATGATATTTCAGTTTAGTGTTATTAAACAATAGCATTGGGCTATCAATATCTAAAATATGTATTCATATTTTTGTAAACATAAAATTTTAAGGATATTTGTAAAACATTTTAAATGCGCTTCATGAAAATCTGTTAACTAATATGAAAAATGATGCTACCAAAATAACTACATGTATTTTTGTAGGAAATGGACTAGAATCAAAAGGATATTAAAAACAAAAAAATTTATGGCAATCATTTTATACTTAATGTTATTTCCATGGCGATTTCGAATTTTATCATTTTTGATGTTTCGTATGTCGTTTCGCTCGTAACATCACACAACCAATCAAAACAATTAGAAATTCCACTTACTCGTAATGTCACACAACTAATCAAAACTTTAATAGCCACGGAAACACAGGAGAATATAGGAAATATATATATATAACTCTCTTATGTAGCACGCAAAAAGGACGTTATTTGTTATCGCGTTTTGGCAACATTGTACCATTGTTTGTTTACCACGAAGCCTCGCCCCTCAATTGAATTTATAGCGTTATAAGATAAATTTTATTGAAAAAATAATAATTTTAGTCGATCTGTGGCAGTTTATAATTAGAAATCAAAGAAGGCGGAGAATCATTTCAGGGCCATTTAAAAAATGGTCCTCTTCAGGGCCAACAATATAGTTCTACAAGACGCTTGCACTATAACTTTCGACAACAAACTCAATGAAAAAGTGTTGGTGACTCGAGAGTGCTGGAAACGTACACACAAACAACATGCTGGGCAATCAAATTCCAAAGCAGCGCTCACATTTCGACTCAAAATTTGCTCTAAGTTTTCATTTGAATTCTCATTCCAGGGTACTGCAGGGCTCGAAATACCCGGGTGCACAGGTGCACTGTGCATATGAAAATAAAATTGTGCACCTAATTTTTCCCGCAAGGTGCACGTGGTGCACCTAAAGTTAAAAAAAAAAAGGGGGGGGGGACGTGTTTTTTGTTATTTTGATGTTTGAACAAAATATTAGTATCTACCTCTCTCGATTTAAACGAACGTAATTAAAATTCCTAAATACACACTATGCAAAAACAAAATCGCTGGGTCGTAACGGGTTTATATAGAAGGAAGGTTTATTGGTGTCACTGCTACCAGAACTTTTCGATAGTCCAAACTTTTTCCAGATGGTTCTGTTGAAACGACTTTCGCGACAGCTGAAGGGAGAACTTAGATCATTTGAACACCCGTGAACGATAAGCATCATCCAGCATTTCTGTAAACACTGCCGTATTTCAATAAACTGTAAAGCCTTAGGAATTCTTGAGAATTGTCTTGCCTCTACATATCGTAAACAAATATTTTCATTATTTATCTTTAAACTCATATTTTATCTGCTTAAAATATAGTGTACTCGGTTTTTTTTATGTGTTTTTTAACCACCAATGTCTGATGATGACTAATATTTGTAAGTAATATTTTCGCAGATAAAAAAAATTGTTTAAATTTTTGTATTTACTATCTACTAATAACCTATCTAAAGATACCCAACTACAAAAGTAGTTTATAATAAGTTAAGGCTCTTACATTACCTTTTTTTTAAATATGCACCTAAAATATAATCTGTGCACATAATTATAAAACTTAGGTGCACAAAGTGCACCTGTATTAAAAAATCTATTTCGAGGCTTGGGGTACTGTATATATATTTTCTGTAATACAGCAAATTTAGATTTGAAAAATATTTTTTGGAATATCATATTTTGCAAACAATCCTTTTTGCTAGGACACATGTCGTCATTAATGCGAGCGAAGCGAAAACAGGTTCGCGTAGCTTACCAATGAGGATTGCAAAGCAATTCTCCGGGGGTTGGCGAGGTTTAGCGAGCAGGGGGCGTGTCCCCTAATTTTATGAAATAAGATTAGGATAAATAGCCCGTCATACTACGGGTGCATAACAAAATTTATTGATTTTGGTCTTCATTTATATACATTTTTTTTAACCTGAGAGTACGTTATCACTGACTGTAGGAATGATTTTGCACCACTATCAGTCAACTTGCCTTGCTTTTGCATGGTGTTTTTTTTTTAGCAATACCGGCAAAACAGTATTATTGGAAAACTTAATCTTTGATCAACACTGGTAACACAATGAGCTGCGTACGGCACTAGTTTTATACTCAATGTTATTGCTATGGAGATTTATAATGTAATGAATTTCGATGCTTCGTATCTCATTTCGCTCGTGAGATCACACAACCAATTAAAACGATTAGATACTCCTACTATTCGTGACGTCACACAACCAATAAAAACTCTAATAGCCAGGGAAACCAGGATAATCTAGCATTTTATATTTTGATTTGATAATGTGTTTTGCAAGGCCTGGGTTGTTAATCCATCTACGGATGACTTTGAAATCTGAACGAACAAAACCAATCAACGCAGAGTGGAAACCACGGCCATCACTACAGCCAAGTCTACTAAACTTTATCTTCATACAGCCTTAGAGTTAACATTACTTCCACACTCTCACAGATAGAATTTACAATTAAATCCATGGAAATCCTCCTTCAATACTGAGCACACGCCGACGTGCCTTCAAGCGGATGATCCCTCTCTGAATAGCATATCTCATTACACATCTCACCAAACAACCTCCACCAACGTCTCCTCAGAGGAAGACGGGTTCCCTTTTTCATTATTGGCAGACTAATAAAACCGGATGAAGATGTATCTCCAGAGATCCCCAGCTCGGAAACGGAACTAAAAAAAGCAACCCGGGCAGAAACACTACGCTTTTAAAATCGCAGACGGGGTGTTTCAATTTGACGGCCAACTCTGATTGAATTTCCCGAGTAACCTCAGCTGAAGCGTGAAATCGCGTCCGTCCCCAAACACTTTGCACATGGGTTGGAGATACCTCCGCTTTCGACTTGTCGAAGATTTGTCCGTGGTGGTTTTTCCTCTCTTCTCGGTTCGTCGTCGCCTGTCTTGCTCTTATCTAATAAACTTCCTGCGGAGTTATCATTTAAATTGAATTTTTCAGGAATAAGAGAGTTAACGTTGGAGGGGATAACAGAATAGTGAAACAATGGAGGGTGGATTCTTTATGAAGTAGATGCATTTTTGGATGCAAGGTACTGAGTGTTTTTTTTTAGATAAGGAGGCCATGTTTTGTTTTGGAACAACTCTCAAGCAAAGCATTCTTGATTATCATTTTGTGTGCATTGTTTTCTTAATTTACGACAGTGTAAATTGCATTTAGGTAAGTACAGTGGACTCGCGTTTTTACGAACTCGTGGGGACTGAATAAAATGTTCGCAAAATCGAAAGTTCGTAAATAGGAATGGGATTTAAAAAACAAACAATGAAACTTGCACTAATCTTTATTCATTGTCAATTCCAAACATTCAGCTTTCGTTATCATCATCATAGCACTTCGGTAAACATACATTTCCACAGAGTTGATGTTGTTAAGCATCTCAAAATATTATAATCTGCTTCTAAGAACCGATGTAGTCCTGACAGCCATTCTGTGCCTTCTTTGATAGTTGGGTTTGGGATGACCTCTACGCATTTTTCTTTGGCATTCCCGTTCAACACCTGATTGATGATTTCATCACCCGAAATATCCTCTGTGCATCCTTGAACATTCTCGTCCACATTCAGAAAATCATGAAATGTAAGGCTTTCAGGAACTTGAGGATCATCTTCGACGAAGTTCCTGGATCAAGGCTTCATCTGCACTGAAATCAGAATCGCTCTTGGGGGGTTTTCCTTCCCCCTTACCATCTTAGGAGGTCCGAAGTCTTACAAGTCTGAATAAATTACACCCTTTCCCGTCAAATGTTCTTGTCCAAAGGAAAACTATGAAACGAAAGTGAGGCAAAACTGAGTTTATAAAAAAGAGAGAATACATAATTTTGGTTCGTAAATTGAAGTACGAAATTAACATTATATTCATGGGATACTGTTTGCGACCAAGGTAGTAGTTCGTAAACAATGTAGTTGGATTAACATTGCACTGCAGCAGCATGGCGGATCATTGTTTGGGTCAATCCCGAATATAAACATACAAGGACAAAACCTCGTAATTTTGAATCGTGGTTAGATGAGAGAGAGAGAGAGAGATAGAGAGAGAGTGAAGAGAATATATAAACAGAGACTAGTTATTCTCTAGGAAGTAGACTGATAAAGTGCAATTGTGGCTGTAAGATACTGTACCGATATGTCCAGGGTGCTTTATACGTAAGGAACACATTTTGTTTTGGAACAAATTTTAAATTAAACACTCTTAATTTTAGCATTTTATATATGTTGTTTAATCATTAATGGCAATACTTATGGATAAAATGCTTAAGTAGTTGAATTTACGTCGCACTGGATCAACACAACGTGCAATTCCGAAGGCTTAAATCCAAAGAGCACTGTCATTTTGAGCCACAGTGAGATGACGAGTTCAACACCTGAGTAGGCATGACATTCTCCAAACCTCAGCACCACCACAACAATGTTACGACATTTGAAGCTCCGATATACTGAAGGTGACCTATCTTCTACGTACATGACGTCTTTGGTGGGATTTAGTTTCGAACTCGTTAACCTTCCAGATCAATATTTATGGAATAGCACATACTTGAACAACCGCTCCAATATCGATCTCACCCTTCAAATATGAGATCTTTCGATCCTATTTTTCATTACGTTTGAGCACTTTTCCGGGTTTTTTTTAATATTCCGTTGTGTTGTTAATTAAATACCTACCAGGGTGATTGATTTTTTTTTTCAATTTCTTTGCGAATGTTGTGTTTAAGTTGTTGAAGGCTCATCAGCAGAAACTACTTCTTATACGTAGTTCCATTGAAAAAAATCTTGTGTGGTCAGATCAGGGGAATGAGAAGGCCGATAACTATCCCCAAACTGTATTCAGTTAGGACATTCTTGCATTAGAATTATCGATGTTTGCACGAGCCGAGTGACATGTTCATGAATCGTTTTGAAACCACGAGTGCTTTAAACATTATAGATTAATTTCAGGAAGAATGAAAACTTGTAACATTACCCATCATTGCTTACAGTTGACAGTAATTTCATTTTCATTAGCATCCTCGAAACATTACCTCGTACAATCCCAATTGCCAAATGTTACAAAATAAGTTAATAATATGGGAGGAAATTAAATTGGAAATGTTTAATTTAATCCTCTTTGTGGTTGTCTCGACAATGTAGCTCGATGGACGAGGTGTCTCACCGAAACCACTTTTAAGGGTTAAAGGTTATTCCAAAAAAAAGGATGCCCTTTCATAAAAGAACGTGGTATTTGTTAGACTTACTCTTGTAGATGTCTTGAAGATTTAAATTGTCAGTTTCCTATAGCTTTGGATTTTTGTCTTAGTTTTTAAGGCTTACGGGCATTTCTTTAGTTTTAACTTTAAAAATCCAGTCTTTTCATAGAAGATCATTGGTTTATGCTTAAAACCATTTCAGTGAGAAAATATCATATTAAACTAATTATTAATTACCTAATTAAAGATATTATGAGCTAATTAGTAGTTTTTTTTGTAACGTGATATCTGAAATTCTAATTTGTCTAGAAAGACAAATCTAGTTGGAAATTATAACCAATATTATTCTGCATGTTTTGATCCTCAATAAAGTTGCTAGAGAGAAAAGTGTTTCTGTTACAACTTGTTTCGTCAAGAATGCATAAAAAAATTAAGATTTTGTCTGGAAATTTAGCATTCAAAAATGCATTATAAATTTATTTCTAAACTAATAGTCCTGATCGAGGGTCAAAACATCTACTGTATTATATAGATTATAATGATAAAAAAATAATTACAATATATTAATTTATTTTTGAGTTATCACTGTTTGAACAAAGCATAATATTGCTAAAACGTCTTTTTATGGTGACAGTACTTAACAAAAACCCTTGTAACTAGAAAACTATTTCGAATATTTTGAAGATCTTGGAATCGTATGAAAGCTAAACAATTGAAGATATTTTTACGCAATAAAAAAAATTTATACTTTATGGTCGAATTTCAGGATTACTAGTGTGTACATACACTTTAACCATAGCTAATTACGTCAAAACTAACGTTCCTAAAGTGCTATTACTTGTAGCTTTATACTATAGTACAGGGGTTCCCAACCTTTTAGTAATTGCGTACCACTTGAAATTTTTAGAAATTTTTGGCGTACCACCAGTCCTATATTTTTTTAGAAACATATGTATAATGTCAGAAAAGTGCCCAATGGATTGTTTTATTTTAATTAAAATACTAAAAAAGCTTCATATTTTATGATTAATGCACTTGTATTTCGTATTAATGATGGTTTAATAAAGGAAAAAATAAAACGATTGTTGAAAATTACAGTTTTATTTTTTACTCACAGGTCTAAAAAGGAATAATTTTAAATAATTAGTACAAACAAACCATACAAAGATTAGCATAATCAAAAATCCATTTTTAGTGCGAAACTTGATGTTATTTGTCTTTTATTAAAATATCAATATCAGGAGCAATAAAGCTTCACTTCACTCTTATGTCCTCTTCAACACTTACTCTGTTTCCATATTTATTTTTTATATACAAAAGTGCAGAAAAACCACTCTCACTCAAATAACTAGTAACAAATGACATAAGAAATAGCAGAGCTTGTTGGAAGATCATTGGGTACTCGGTTTTACACCCGATACAGAAGTTAATTAACGATTTCTCTTTAAAACTGTCTTTCATGGAACTATCGTGTGTTAGATCGATAAAACTTTCTTTTAATTTCGACTCATTTAGTGAGTTTCCCGAAAGAGGATTTCTGATCCAGACAAATTTTGAATAATCTTCTATCTCTTCCTATAACGTGGTTTTACGTACTAAAAAATCGAACAAACTTCGTAGAATATTTGGGTCACTCGTATCATCCTTGCGTACCACCTGAAACGTTGCTGCGTACCACAGGTTGGGAATCCCTGCTCTAGAAGTTAAACCGTTAGTATAATTTAACAAAGGCCCTCTGATTCGATTAAAGTTTAGTTAAAATCCTTGATTTAATTTCCCGCCTACCGTTCCATGAAGCATGAAATCATGTTCTTCACTCGAACACCTCCACACTTGGTTAAAAGTTCCTTCTCCACTTTTGCCGTCGTGGTGCTTTTTTCTCCCTTCTCGGCCTGCTTCGCTTCTCTTGCTTTTATCTAATCAGCTTTCTGCAAATTGAATATTTCAGTACGAGGGGTAACTGTAGAATGGGAGGCGAATATGGTGTGGTATGAGAGATTGGAGAGTGGGGTGCCCGCTCAGGTGACGTACTATTCATGTGACCGTGATTCGAAATTACGAGGCGTTGTCCTCGGATGGTTTCTTACTGGGCTATTACCGAACTGTCGACAATAGCCCATTGTATTGCTCAATTACCTATCTAGTGAAAACACTATTGCAAAAAATCTTCACAAAGCCTTTCGCATGAATGTTCTTATCAATTAAAAACGGTGCAATATTTCCAATTCGTAACCTAACAATGCATCCCATCTTCTTCCAAAAATATGTTAGCCGACCAACCCGAAAAGTGGTTAAGGTGTTAGCCTCTAGATCGGAAGGTTCCTGGTTCGAGTCCGTTTCCGGGCATGGACGTTTGTAAACGTATGGTGTAGAGGCGGCTGGTGCACCTTAAATCTGTCGTGGGCGAAAGTCCTCACGTTGGATTGGTGTGGAAGTTTGGAGAGTGGGGTGCCATCTTAGGTGTTGCTTCGTCATCTGACCGTTGTTTAAAATTACGAGGTGTTGTCATCGGATCTTTCCCTTAAGTGACTGATCCCGGATCGTCGTCAATAGCCCGTTGTGTTGCTCTAGTACGACGTAAACTAAAAGTACCTTACCTTATCAAAAATATGCTAACCAGGTTGGTCGGTATTTTCATTAAAAATGCATTGGAGCAACACGACGGGCTTTTGGCTACGGTCCGGGATCAATCCCAAAGGAAAAGTTACGAGGACAACACTACGTAAATTTTAACCACAGTTGGATAACGAGGAAACACGAGCTGTAATCTGACTCTCCAAGATCCGACATATTGCTTACGTGAGGACATTTAGCACCCAAAACCACGTACATGCTGGTTTTTTATTTGTAACAAGTTTCGAAATCACAACCTTCTTATTACTATTACGCCACTCTTCCGATCAGGCTACATTTGAGTACATTCTCGTTTGGCATTCCTTCGATTCTCTACCAAGGGGTATTCGGCATTTCTTTTTATTTATTCTCCTAATATAAGTGACCTTAGATTGACAAAAACTAAGCTAACTAATAAAACAGTGGGTCTTATCGTTGGGTAAGAGGAAGTTTTTCCAGGGGTGGGAGAGATGTTTCTAAATTTTTGATGGAAACAACCACCTATGAAAACCTAACTACCGCTTTGTCGACTTTGGGACCACCATTCCTGGTCTCTTGACCTTTGCTTAAGCCACTGAGGTACATAAACTGTAGTAATCGATGCATCTTCGAAAACTGCACCAAATTGCAACAGGTTATAAAACCTAATGGCAGAAATTTTTACTCATAAAGAAACTTTTCTTTATAATAAATAATCGCATTTATACAAATACAAATACAAATATTGACGACCAGCTACAGGCTCGAGCCCAACAAGGATGGTCCTTTGTTTATGAATTGCCCAATTCCCACTGACTATCCAATTGTATCTTAAATTCGTACACTCCCTTTGAATTAACTATATTTTCTGGCAACGCGTTCCAACTGTCTATTACCCTATTAAAATAGTAGTTTTTCCTTAAATCCCGATTATTGGTTGTGTTAATTATTTATATCACGAATAAAATGCAAAATTATGTTTTTGCTTAAAATTATGTGTTATGTTTAAAATTATGTATGTCAGAATTTTCATTACTTTTGCACATTAGGGGGGGGGTCTAGAACTCAAATTATGAAAAAAAAAGTCCACTTTTTTTTAAATAATAGGTTGTGTTAATTATTTATATTACGAATAAAATGCAAAATGATGTTTTTGTTTAAAATTATGTTATATTTAAAATTATGTATGTCAGAATTTTCATTACTTTTGCACATTAGGGGGGGGGGTCTAGAACTCAAATTATGAAAAAAAGTCCTTTTTTTTTTAATTATCCTTAAACATAATATAGATATTTCTGAATAAGATGACACCTAAACTTTATTTCTACCATCACAGAAATATTCAACTTTTTATGAACATGACAGCTGCAAATCAAACGAGCCTTCATAATTTTAAACGCTATTTTTCTCCTTTTATGTTAAATGGATTTCAATAGTGAAAATCGATATAACTTAATAACTACTTGTCACAAATGAACGAAATTTTCTACTGTTACTTTTCAAATATAAAAAGGTGATTCCATAAAAACTGAGAGTGAATTTTTTTACGCAGTGGCAACACCGCGAAACTAAAAAAATAAAAGTGCAGGCGATTTTTTCAAACTGTTAACTGTACAATTATAAATATTATAAACGAAGCAGACGATTTTATTTTCCTAGTTCCGTGCTTGTTTAAAGAACTGTTTCTATTTGACCTACAGAAACTACTGTGAATGGTGAATATTATAATTCAGTTTTGAAAATTTTGGGACAACACATATCGAGAACGCTACATGAACTGGTAAGGAATTGGACATTACATCACAATAATGATCGCCCGCATGTCGCTACTTCTGGTCAGCAATATCTTAGTAAATGCAATATTAAAAACATTCCACATCCCACTTACAGTCTAGATCTCGCACCATGCTATTTCTGTCTGTTTCCGACGTTGAAGGAGAAGCTCCTTGGTAGAAAATGTCATACAGATTCTGAAGATATTTCAGCAGTGTAGGGTTCTTTGAAGCAGCTTCCAGAAAGAGGCTTATCTACTTGTTTTGAAAAGAGGGTTGAACAATGGGACAGTTACAAATCATCTGAGGAAAGGTATTTTGAAAAAGAATTATGTGTTTTTTTCTGTAAATATATTTCCTGATTTTTTATGATTTTACTCTCAGTTTTTATGGAACGCCCTTTGTATATTTCTTTAATTTGTCTTCAGCAACTGTGTATATATATGTATATTATTTATTTTCTATAATTTTTGAACTTTGTATATATGTGTTTTATGTAGTTTTTGAACGAAACATTTTTTTCATTTTTTCTAATTCTTTTAACCAAAATTACGAAGATAATGTATAGCGTTAACTTTTTGGAGTTAATTAATGCAAAAATGAACTGATTTATTATAAAATATTTTTAAAGTCCATGTACACACTAGAAATCCTGAAAATTCAACTGAAAGTCAAATTTTTTTTTGCTTCAAAATGTTCTTCAATTCCTCAGCTTGCAAACGATGCCAAGATCTTGAAAATATTCGAAATAGTTTTCTACTTACAAGGGCTTTAGTTAGATATTGCCACCATAAACAGACGTGTTTCCAAAACTTTAAACTCAATTTCTGAAGAAATAAGTTTTTGCAATAGGATGTTTTGTTCAAACAATGATAACTCAACAATAAATTTTTCTATTGTAATTATTTATGTATCATTATAATCATCATAACATAGCGGATGTTTTGAACCTCAATCAGTGTTATTAGTTAAGAAATAAATTTTTAATGGATTTTTAAATCCTCAATTTCCAAAAAAAATCGTGATTTATTATGTATTCTTGGCGAAAAAAATTGTAACAGAAAATCTGTTCTTTCAAGTATCTTGATTGAGGGTCAAAACATGAAGAATAATATTGGAAATAATTTCCAACTAGAATTGTCTTTCAAGATAAAATAGAAATTGAGGTATCACTGTTCAAAAACATGCTAATTAGCTCATTATATCTTAATTAGCTAATTAATAATTAGTTTACTATGTATTTTTCTCACTGTAATAGTTTTAAGCATAAACCAATGACCTACTGTGAAAAAAATGAATTTTTAAAGTTAAAATTTAAAAAATAAATTTCTAGTGTGTGCCGTACACCTTAAGATATATCAATTTCGCCCAACGTCAAAATTTTCATGTTTTGTAATTTAATAAAAAAAAATTTAGTTTTGAAAACATAAAATATTTATTATAATTGCAAAATACAATGTATTCCTACAGAAAAAATTTCAGAACAAAAACTTCAAAATTCCCTTAAAGTAAAAGCAAGAAATCGATTAAACACAAGTGATGACTTATGCGTAGCTCCTTCAAAAAAGTAGTGCCTATTCAAAAGTATTATTATGAATAAACATCAATGAAGCCACTAAAAATTGAGATATTGTTTCGTATGTATATGTACATGCGTGTGTTTATTTTTTAATAAATAAATTTTCTTGCAATAGTTGTAATTTCCTCAATAAAGAAATAGAAACTCATTTTTCAAGGATGTGCTAGAACTTATTTTTAGATTCCATTGAGTGACGATTACTAAAAAAGGTTAAAAACCTCGGAAATAAATGAAGAAGGGGCAATGACCAGACGCAACAAGATATCAATATCCTTCCTAAAACAACATGACGGAAGAAAAAGTACTTAAACAAACGAAACGGAAGTGTCCAATCGAAGTTCCTTAGACAAACATGACAACAAACAACATTCAATCTCCTATAGTTTGTTTTTTTCGGGTATAGATTGGACACTTTATTTTCCTTCTTTCTGAAAAGAAAATAATTTCGGAAATCTTTTTGAAATTCCGTTGTCATGTGCATCAGTTTGCAGAAAGCTATCAGTTATGATATCCAAGCCAAGGACTCGAATCTGTTTAGCGATGCCTGGTAATTTTGATAATGATAATTTTTAGTTATCGTCGTACTAGAGCAACACAACGGGCTATTGACGACGGTCCGGGATCAATCCCTTAAAGGAAAGATCCGAATACAACACCTCGTAATTTTTAACCACGGTCAGAAGACGAAGCAACACCTGAGCTGGCACCCCACTCTCCAAGCTTCCACGCCAACCCAACGTGAGGACTTTCGGCCACGACAGATTTAAGGTGCACCAGCCGCCTCTACACCATACGTTTACAAACATCCATGCCCGAACCCGGAGGACAACACCTCGTAATTTTGAACCACGGACAGATGACTTAGCGATACCTGGAAAGAAACACGTTTAAAAGTTTGACGCTTTTATATATCTAGAGCTATATTGGAAGCGTAAGTTTCTATCTAGGGTATATCACAGACACGCCAACATGAGGGCATTTGAGACCACTGAAGATTGAACGTGCACAAGCCCCTTCGCACACGACGGTCTTTAATTGAATTCGAACTCCAACTCTCCGACTCTTTTATTCCAGACGAATTTAACCTTCAGCCTCCAAGCTGTGCGAAAAATAATTGCGAGAACATTGTTGATGGGTGGTATTTCTCGAACAGAGCCACCTGATAATCGCATTAGAAAACTCTTTTCATCGCCGGCATCGCATTCCCGCGTTTTCGGGTGAGTTGGAGCACGCGCAGTCCGACCCCCGTGGAACGATTTTCGCAGGGCTTGTCCAATGGGAGGCGGCCGTCTAGGGTTGCGTCATCGCGTCGAGGGGATATCCTCTCCCTCATCCATCGAAGTCGTCTGCGAGGAGAGAGAGAGAGCTCCTCAGTCCACTCTTCAGTTGTCGATGGCTCTTGCATTGGTGGAGCAAGTGGTTGACTCCTGATGCGGATTTAGGTTTTTTTTTCCCCGGTCTCGGACTTGCAGGTTGCATTGAGTTGCACTTGCACGCTTTCGGTCGTTGGGGCGCTGCAGTTTTTGTGTTGTGACATTTGCACAAAGGAAAAGCAACACGTTGAAATAAGGTAAGTTGTATATGTTTTTCAATTTGCAAATTTTCCATCAAGATGTTATCAACCCTTTGAGTGTTATAAGAGTTTGAAAAATGCTATGTAACTCAAAACTCATCTAAGGTCTATGTAGCATTCGTTGAAAGAATCATTGCAACATTGATTAAAAAATGAAATAGCACATTTTTGAGCAGGTTGTTATCAACCCATTAAGGGGGGGGGGTTCATAAGACTTTAATAAATGCTATGTACCCCCCCACACACACACAAAAAAAATCTGAGGACAATATCGCATTGGTTAAAATAATCATTGCAATATTAGGTAAAACGGAAAAATGCAAATTTTCGATCAAGTTGTTTTCAACCCTTTGAGGGTCATAAGAGTTTGATAAATGCTATGTACCCCCAAACACATGTATGGACTATATCTCTTTGGTTAAAAGAATCATTGCAACATTGTTTAAAACTTGAAAATGCACATTTTTGATCAATTTGTTATCAACCCATTAAGGTCATTCGTAAGAGTTTGATAAATGCTATGCACCCCCCCCCCAAACAAATCTGAGGACTATAACGCATTGGTTAAAGGAATCATAGCAATATTAGGTAAAACGGAAAAATGCAAATTTTCGATCAAGTTGTTATCAACCCTTTGAGGGTCATAAGAGTTTGATAAATGCTATGTACCCCCAAACACATGTATGGACTATATCGCATTGGGTAAAAGAATCATTGCAACATTGATTAAGACGGGAAAAAGTCATTTAAGTAGTTCTAAAGGTAACAGAACTTGACCGTGTACGCATGAACCTCGAAGGGTAGGTATTTATTAATCGTTGCGCTGGAGTTCCACAACGGGCTATTGTTGACGGTCCGAAATCAAACACGACCATCGTAAACACGGTGGCTGTTGTACGTTAAATTCATTAATGTCCTCACGTTGGGGTGATGTGTAAGTTTGGGAAAGTGTATGACACCTCAGGTGATGTTCTTGTCACCTGACCATGGTTCAAAATCACGAGGTGTTGTCCTCGGATCTTTACCTTAAGGGACTGATCCCGAACCGTCGTCAATAGCCCGTTGTGTTGCTCTAGTACGGCGATAACAAAAATTACCATTACCACTAGATGTTGTCATTTTATCTTTCCCTTCGGGATTGATCTCGGAGTTTCGCCAATATGTCGTTGTGTTGCTCCAGGGCGACGTTAATTAACTCTCGACTTAAACTCTGCTATGCATTTCAATTAACGTTGCACTGCAGAAACACAGCGGTCTATTGGCTACGGTCCGGGATCAAACTCGAAACTTATCCTCTGGAATATGCATGTGAACATATCCGTTCTATGAACTGTAATTTTCCCATCACGACTTTTAATCAGTTTTAACCTTCTTGGCGATGCAATCTTCCCTAAGATTTCTTCAACTAAGTGATGTAATTACTTAATCGTCATGTATTGTGTAGTGAAAGCAATACTGTACTACTCAGAAATAATGTGACATTTTATCATGGCTAATATAGAATAATAACATACTCCATAATCGCAAAATTTAAAATTATTTTTTCAAATGACTGTACTACTCAGAAATAATGTGACGTTTTATCATGGCTAATATAGAATAATAACATACCCCATAATCGCAAAATTATAAATTATTTTTTCAAATGATTGATACAATTTTGGTACTTTTAAGGGACTGTCGATGAATGTACTACGTCTCTTTTGTTTCGATATACAAATTTTAGCAATTCATTGTTGATTTAAAGAACATGTTATTTCGTTAAACAATAAAAGTTACACTGTGTAAAGTCTGGAGAATTGTATGCTTAAGACATAAAACCCACAGCTCCCGATTCGAATGCTTTTAACCTTCCTTGTGGTTATCTTGACGATATATCTCGTCATCGAGCCAACTGACCATATCTGAATTCTATAAATGGTTTTGACAAGATATTTCGTCTATAAGGATATGACCAATTATGTCTATGACGAGATAACTCGTCATGAAGATACTGACATTTTTTTTTCACGATCACGAAATCGATGGTCAGTTTTCTTCAAATGCGAGTATCTCATTCATCAATTCCTGATTAGTGTTTCTATTGACGAGATATCTCGTTGTATCAACCTACAGGAGTGTTTATGGACGAGATAATTCGTCAATGCAACTAAAACGGGCCAGATCGTGATATCGTGATCATGAGAAAATCGGCAATATCTTGATGATGAGATATCTCTCAATTAGCAAAATTGGTCGGATATAGATGGACGAGATATCTCGTCGCATCAGCTTGGAGGGCTATGCTTGGTATCTAAGAAATTTTAGTGCAGATCTGAAATGTGAGTGAATCCGTTAAATTTTGCTGTGCAAGATACAAGGCGCCTTATATTGTCTGATAAGATCTATGCATTTGGATTATTCTTTTGAAAGATGTCATGAAATGTATCCATTTACCCTTTCGGTTTTTGTTTCGACGAGGCATATTATAGTTAACAAAACTTACCAGACATTGATGGACAAGATATCTTGCCTATCAATTGCAGAAAAACTGGTCAGGCTGTATTTCGTTATCAGAAAAAGAATCGGCCATATCTTAACAAGATTTCTCACCATATTAAAATTGGTCAAATCTTAATGGACAAAATATATAGTCGAAACCATATAGAGGTTTTAGTTGCTCTTGTATCAGTCGAAGGTTTAGCAATAGATAATTGATTCAAATAACAAAAAGAAATCAAGTAAACAAATTGTCCATTACATGTTTTTTTTCATCAGATATCGCTGATATGAAAGTTCATAAATGTTATTCTTGAATGAAATCGGTGCTTTTTAGACAATTCTATCTTTGCAGAATAGTCAGAGTTAATTGCATGTGTTCCCTCACGCACATACTAGCAATTGATTATTGATTTTAACAACGGAATATAATGAGCTTAATACACTTATCGTTATTATAAATGCTATGCGGAGGAAAAAGTGTTGGTCAGAGTGTGATTAAAATATTATCCTCTCAAATGAAAGCTTCAAACCAGATATATACAGTTTTTTATTTTGTAAATAAATGTCAGTGAATGGGTTGTTATTAACTTTTCCGTTATAACTTTAAACATTCTTTAAAAAGAACGCGGAAATGAAATAAAATCACGATAAGTTTTTGGGTCCCTTTACCCGGTTTTGTAAATAAATGTCAGTGAATGGGTTAAGTTATTAATTTTCCATTCTAACTTAAACATTCTTTTAAAAGAACACGGAAATAAAAGAAAATGCACGTGAAGTTTTGGGGTCCCGTTAACCCGGTTGAAAGCGGTTACGAGTTCGAATCCTACCAAAGATCGTCATGTTGAAAGGGGGCTGGTGTGAGGATTTCCGAGTTGTGTAGCTTATTAGTCCAATCAAGAATCAACACTTTAAACATACAACGTTTATTATAACACATAGCACAGCACAGACTCAGACAGGACGACTACTTTAGATATAGAAGGACACTATTTACATGAAAATTAAACAACAGTATCTCAACGTTCTTACGAAGAACATATTAGACACGTCCGGAGTCTACAATTACCTCCGACGTTCTCTGTAGTACCACTCACATTGCGATAGATGGCGTTATCGCTCCTGTGACGTTAACTCGACTGTCTCTATAGCTAGTAGACGTTAACTCTTAACTGCTGTGTCACAAACTGTCACGTAACTAGTGTGGAGGGGTTTCTCGGACCTCGCTCACTAAAGTGCGAATAAAGTTGATTAATATAATATATTAATGAAAGGTACTTAAGATTATTATTATTTATACATTTTAAATTTAGATAATTCAATTCTTAACATGAAATACATTTTATATCACTATATAAGTTAAGTAGATTCTATGTCTCTTCAGCCTCAGATTACGGACCTAATTTTGCAGGACGTTTCACAACCCTGGATACTGTAAAACTATATTTTGTTTTGGCGTTTTTCAGTAGAAATATTCTTGTGAAGACGCACTTGAAATGTCTTCATCTTCATCTGCCTAAATTTCCGAATCCGTTTCGTGTTCGCTTTCAGTAATATAATCCGAAATTTTACTGTTCGAGTACTCTATTTCCAACCAATTATCAACAATATCTTGAATTTCTTTTTGTGTAAGTTACATACGACATTTTTTAGTAAAGTTTGTTGCCAATTGAGGCTTTCTGTCAAAATTCCCTACTCCAAATTAGACGATTTCATTCAACAAGAATGGTCACGCAAATGCTGTAAAGGGGTCTACGAGACCACGCGGGAAATGCAAATAGAGTAAAACACAAAATAGTTGGGGCAGCCAAACCAGTCTTGGAATGAGGCTTCTATTGGACGTAGTAGGAAGGTACTGAATATGACAGGGACCAATATTCACTTTAAGGGGTGGAAACGACCTGTCAAAAATTATTCGGGGTCTGTGAGACCCATGACAGCAGTTAAAGGTTAAATCTGCCGTGCCCTCATATGTTCACACGCTGGCTCGATGTGGAAGTTCGGGGAGTGGGGTTCCTGTTAATATGTGACTTCAACATCTGACCGTGGTTTAAAATTACGCAGTGTTTCATTCTATTTGGGTTTGATTCCGGACCGTCATCAATAGACCGTTGTGTTGTTCCAATGTGACAGTAATTAACCGACAAAACAATTTTTTTATAATTGTTTAAATGACTACCGTTTAAATTTTAAGTCAAAAATAAATGTTTTAAGCAATTTGACCGTTACATATCCTTAAAAAACGCAAAAGGACATGAGAATGAAAATGAACATTTCAGCAAAACAATTTCAGTAATGAGCGGACCGTGATCAATAGACCGCTGTGTTGTTCCAATGTGACGGTAATTAACTGACAAAACAAATTTTTTATAATTGTTTAAATGACCAACGTTTAAATTGTAAGTCAATAATAAATATGTTAAGCAATTTGATGGTTATATATTCTCAAAAACGCAAAAGGACATGAGCATGAAAACGAACATTTCAGCAAAACAATTTCAGTAATGAGTTTCTGCTCTAATCCAACGATATGCAATTAGGTACGAAGCTCATTATATTTGTCTTTTTAATCCAGAAATTCCCAACTTAAAAAGCAAATATAAAACTTTTTCCAGATAAATGAATGGAAGAGAACGAAATTGTCTTGAAAGTTCATTCTTTATTCATGATTTCTGTAATGCAAATTTACCCACTGGAAAAAAAAAGAAATGAATGTTATCATTGTCATAGGAAGCTATCATGTACCACATGAGCTTTAAATCATTAGTGACTTTAGTAGGAAGTAAAATTAATTTATGTTCCCTTTTGAGCGTCATTAGATTTTCAAATAGTGTAAAATTTCTTTTACACCACAACACGCATAATGGCTAAATAACTAAATGGTATGGTGTTTTAATTAATCTCGCCCAGAGATGGGCTATTCTAAATAACTAAAACCTATTGTTTGAAAGAAACACAAAAAAAAACCATTATATTGGTTTAAAAATTCGAAATTTGCTAGGTCCTTCAGGAAACACTACAGATTATAGAATATATGCATATATGTGAGCTTATTTCAGAGCTAAATCGACAACCTCTGCATTTTTACAGTATATATAAAGGGATTTATTCAGATCATACAATTTACAGCCCTTGGATTTGCTGAAACTTTTCAGTCTTACGAAAACAAGAATTAATTTACAGCAAGCATAATTTATATCAATTTAATTATTCATATTTTTTCGAATATTAATTTACTAATTCAAATTGCATTCTAAAACTATATTCAAATATTACTACACTGTTTTTGTTAACGTCTTTTAATAGCTGTAACACAAATTTTAGAGGGAGATTATTTCGGAAAATATAAATATTTTTTAATCGTATTTATATTTAGTTTAGTTCGCTTTGCGAACTATACTTTTCAACAATGAGGGGGAGGGGATTGCTTCACAATCCATCCTCATTTAGTTCGATGCTGGATTGATCCCGGACTAGTACGACGTTAATTGAAAGTTCCCTTCTCGTTGCAATATTTATCGCAAGCGCCCGAGTAACGGAAAATTGCCTACTTTTTTTGCGAGATTAGCGGATAGATAAGCCGACCCCCAAACTTTATCTTTAAAAGACGTTCCAAAAATTATTGGCTTATACACAGAAATATTCGGTAAATAAAAAAAATGTTTTAAAAAATGGCTAGAACAAAACAACTCATTTCCATATAAAAAAGGAAATTGTTAAATAAATAACATGTTGTTAAAATTCAGAGAAAATCTCATCAAATTTTAAATGTTTTACCTGATCCTTGTTGTTTGTTGTAATAGTACTTTTTAATTTTTTCATATTCGACTGTTGCTATGGAAACGGCGACCCAATTTGCCGGTTCTTCTGAAAAAATTGCAAACTTTCTAGCGCGTACTCTCAAATTTTATAAATGAATTAATTAAAAAATATAACTGTGTTTATCGTCTGCGCGTGCTCTAAATTCATTAGCCCATTGAACCACAAGACTCGCTATTACGTGACTCACTATCTACCAATCACAAAGCGAATAAACCTTAAAAAGACCGACACATTTTATTTTATAATAGAAAGAAAGATTAGTTTAGAACAACAGTTGGTGTGAACTAGATATATTTCATCCATCAAGTACTGATCAATGTAGCTAATGACGAAGTGTCTCATCTATCAAGATCGGACCAATGTTGCTAATGACGAGATATTTCCACCAGCAACATCTGACAAATTTAGCTAATTCCGAGGTATCTCATCCATTAAGATCTGAGTCATTTAGCTAATGACGAGATATCCATTGATATCTGACAAATTAAGCTAATGACGAGATATCATCATGAATAATGTCAATTGAATTCCGAATGAAGATATTGCCGTTTTTTAATGAAGGCGAGATCAATATCGGGTTAGTTTATTCCAATGACAATATATCTCGTTCATCAAGATCTCGACAGTTAACTTCCGGTTGCTGATCCGCTACTCTTCCAACCAGGCTACCCCAATATCCAACAGAGAATACGTATACGACTTACGTTCGTCCACTAAATCTGTCACAACACAAGCGCCATTAACATTTAGCTTTAGAGTTAAACCTCTCATAGGTTTCTTGATGGTTAAAACACGTCAGCTTTCATCTCAAAAGCTTTGTATAGCATTTTACTTCATCGACGTTGTTTTGATTTCTTTATGTGTAAAAAGGAATTATGAACTTCGATTACGAAGAAATTGCTGAAATTTTGCGGTCAAGAAACGCTCCTCAAACAATTTACATCAAAATTTATATCAATGTGGTTGTTCATATTTTTGAATATGGATTTTCTAAAAATGGATTTAAATGATGGTAACAGACCTTAACAGATAAACAAAATAAAAACGACGCAGTTACGGTCTGTTAATTCATTACTAATTCAAGATTCCTTTAACCCTTCTTTGCATAATGATGGAAATTTCCATCATAACATTGAATGCCCAAATATTATATAAAAGAACAAGTTCACTTTAAGTTGATCGTGTCTGGATACCTTTTTAATGTCCATTGCATAAAATAAACATAGCTGTCAAAAATAAGCAAGTGTCACTATCAGTAAAACGAGCTTGAAGTTGTCATTCCGCTGTTTGTTGTAGTTGCAATAAACGTATGATTTCGTTTTTAATTTTGTTTTATTATATTTAAGTTTCTATTGCTAAAAAAGTGAAAATGAGTGGAAGAAAGGTTTGTAACATGTGTTTCTGTTATTTTTAGAGCAATTTCTGAAAATGTTTGCGTTTAATTTAAAAAATACCACATGATACCATCCTATTGTTTTTTTGCTAAATTTGTACTATAAATATATACTAAGATTTTTTTAACCATTTTTCCTTTAATTTTGAACATGAATTATATCACCTTGATTTATTTCACCAATAAAGAAAAAAAATCATGCAAAGAAGGGTTAAGGTGTAAGTAGGTGCAAGAAATTAAAAATGCACAATGTATGTGGACAAAAGTATATGGACACTGCAGAAATTCGGAGGACCCATCTTAGTATGGGGTAGTTTTCCTGATTAAGACTCGGCCCATTGCTTTATGTACCTGATACCACGAACGCTGACGTCTACCTCGAGGTTCTGGATGATTCGGTCTTGCCTACACTATGGCAATACTACTGCGATGATGGTTGTTTCTTCCAACAGAATTGAGCTTCATGTCATACTGTAAAAACCTGCGCCAGACTGGTTTCCTGAAATTGATTTGAATTTGCTTGACTTGCATGTTCAGACTGGCACGATCTCAATCCGATCGAGTACTTGTGAGACAAACTGGAGCGACGAGTACGACACCGTCACGCACACCCAATTTTACAACAATCTCTACTCACAGCCTTGCAAGAGGTAAGGCGAGCTATACCTGCCCAGACTTACAGAGAACTTGTGGAAAATATGCATCGACGTGTTTATCTGCAATACAATCAAAAGGAGGGTTTGCTCGTTACTAAATAGAATTTTAAGGACTTTATCAGAAAAACATGCAGCGTCAAAATATTTTGTCTATATAGTGCAGATGCCTATATTCATAAAAGTGGATTTAAATGGTATGGAATATAACAATCATAAAAAGGATACACGAATTAAAAAACTACACAGTACAGTCACATTAATATGACCACCTGTCAAAGGCCAGAATAACCACCTTTGGCAGAGCGGACCGCTGCGAGACGTGCAGGAAGAGAGTCAATTAGGCTTCTGAAGGTTGTTCACTGGAATGTTGTGCCATACCGACTCCAGTGCCGTGGCCAGCTGCACAAGATTACCTCCTTCCTTCAGCCTGGATCCTTCCGGCAATTGTTCCAGGGTGTTTGCTTTCAGACGTTTCACGACGTATACGCCAACGTCCGTCTATCCGATGGAGCATAAAACGTGATTCATCGGAAAAAGTCACCTGTCGCCACTCTGTGGACGTCCAGTTGCGGTACTGGCGTGCAAATTCCAGCCTTAGTCGCCGATGAACAGTAGTCAGAATAGGTGCATTCACCAGGCGTCTGCTGCAGAGGCCCATGCGCAGCAACGTTCGCTGAACCGTTGATGAGGATACACTCTTGGTAGCCCCTTGGTTCATCTGGGCGGTCAGTTGCTCAACAGTTGCACGTCTATTCGCCCGAACGCATCTCCGTAGCCTTCGTTCGCCTCTGTCATCTATAGCCCTCAGTGCACCACATGTGCCGCTGATTTTGGATAGTGCCATTTTGCCATGCACGGTATACTTTTACCACGGCGGCACGCGAACAGTTCACAAAATTAGCCGTTTCCGAAATTCGTGCAAAAAAAGGAAACGAATTAATGCATCAGTAAAGTCCAACGATATCCGGATATTACAGCCCGTTGTGTTGCTCTAGTACGACGTTAACTAAAAATTACCATTACCGGATATTACAATCAAGAGATATATTCAAGCGATACCTTCCAACCTTAATGACTTCACCAGATTGGAAACATTTTCTTACCGAAGCACCCCACAAAAGCTACAGTAATATCAGTTTCACCCATCAATGTATCAACCGCGGCACACTCACTTCACTTCCCATCCCATCGCTATCTGCCCGAGATTTCGAGTTGGGAAAACAAGAGCAAATCACCTATTTTCATCTTCGATCCGTCTTTTCTGGGGAGCGGATCAGCGAAGAAAGAATCCGTCGTTCCCGATGTTTCAATCGGCGCAACGGAGTTTAATCAGCTTAGAGAGGTGAACGTCTTATTTGGTCTATGCTACGACGATCAGCGGCGGATTAGAGAAGAAAAAACCTAATTATAGCGAGGTTGTTCGGGATTGTATTGCAGTCTTACGATTATGGTTGAGTACATGGTGGAGTTTGTACTTTTTGTGCATATGTTCTCTGGTCATGGGTAGGTAGGTATTTTAATCAACATCGCATTGAAGCAACACAAGGGGCTATTGACGACGCTTAGGGATAAAGCCCCGAGTGAAAAACTTGAGGACAACACCTCGTAATTTTGAAACATGGTCAGATGACGACTTTGGTGATTTGAGAACAGAGGTTATTGTATATTAGAGGTTAATAATTTGTACTTTAATACAGCATAAGCATTTTTAAGAGTCTCTTTGTCAGTAATTTTTTGTGGACCATCTATCGATTTTTTTCCTGTCTGTACATTCGCGGATTAGGAACCAGAATGCTACAAATTCGTCACTAGGTAATGGTAATGGTAATTTTAGTTAACGTCGTACTAGAGCAACACAACGGTTCGACACTAGATACAACCAATAGAAAGTTTGTAGTTGAATTAAAGTCACGCCGGAACAACACAAGGAGTTATCGTCGAAGGTTCGGTATAGATAACCGAAGAGAAGGATCGGAGGACAATACCTCGAAATTTTTTAATCATGGTCAGATGACGAAGTCAATACCTGTGAGCTGACACCCCACTCTTCAAACTTCCACACCATACCAACTAGAGGATTTAATGCCATGAACGATTTAACGTGTAGCAGTCCACTTTGCACACGACGGTCTTTGGTCGGATATAAACTCGAAACCCTCCGGTTGCTAGTATGTTATCTTTCCAACCGACATGATCCAATAACCTACATGATCCAATATTTGCACAATATTTTAAACTTTTATCACCCAATCATAGAGGCACAGGAATATTAAAAAAATATTCCGTACATCTCTCTATGAATTTTCGGGCCGACCAACCGGTATAGTGGTTAAGGTGTTAGCCTTTAAATCGGAAAGTTCATGGCTCGAATCCGGGTCCGGGCATGGATGTTTGTAAGCGTATGGTGTAGAGGCGGCTGGTGCACCTTAAATCTGTCGAGGCCAAAGTCCTCACTTTGGGTTGGTGTGGAAGTTTGGAGTACGAGGTGCCAGCTCAGGTTTTGCTTCGTCCTCTGACCGTGGTTCAAATTTACGAGTTGTTGTCCTCGGAACTCTCCCTTAAGGGACTGATCCCGGACCGTCGTCAATAGCCCGCTGTGGTGCTCTAGTACGACGTTAACAAAAATTGCCATTACCATTACCTATGAATTTTCGGGTAAGTAGGTTTTCAATTAATATAGCACTGGAGCACCACAACAAGCCATTGGTGACGATCCGGGATCAATCCGCGGAATGAAAGATCCAAGGACAACACCAGGTAATTTTGGTACCTGAGCTGAATACCTGAGCTACCATCCCACTCTCCAAACTTTTACACCACACAAACATGAGGACATTTATGTCCATGACTGATTTAACTAATAGTAGCCCATCTTGTGAACAACGATCTTTGGTGAGATTCGAAATCACAACCTTCCTTTGCTTGTCCGTACTCTTTCAACCGGACTAATGCATCCAAAAAATTTTTGGGTAAATGGTACTTTTAATTAACGTCGTACTGGAACAACACAACAGGGCTATTGACGACGGTCCGGGATCAGTCCCTTAAGGAAAAGATCCGAGGACAGCACCTCATAATTTTGAACCACGGTCAGATGACGAAGCAACACCTGACCTGGAACCACACTCTCCAAATTGCCACACCAACCCAACGTGGGCTTTAATTACTCGCGCACCACTTTTAGCTAAGTTGTGCCATACAACGTCAAGTAAATAGACATTCACTGAAGTAAGGTTTTACTAATACACAAGTAGATAGGCTTTTAGTATTTTTGATTTACGTCGTGCTAGAGTAACACAACGGACTATTGACGACGGTCCAGGATCAATCTCAAATGGAAAGATACGAGGTAGAGAGTAATGGTAATGGTAATTTTAGTAAACGTAGTACTAGAGCAACACAACGGGCTATTGACGACGGTCCGGGATCAATCCCTAAAGGAAAGATCCGAGGATACCACCACGTAATTTTGAACCACGGGTCAGATGACGAAGCAATACCTGAGCAGGCACCCCACTCTCCAAACTTCCACACAATCTCAACCGAGTAACATCAAGTAAACAACGAGCATTTTACCGCTGGAATGGATTACGTTTTACGAATCACCAGTTTTTGAATCTTTAATATAAGGAAATGTCTTCCTCCGTCGAGGTTTCACCTCCCCGTGAAATCCACTCATGCGAGAACACAAACAACTCCGACCTGAAATGCTGGAATAAATATTTGAGATCGGGTTTCCCCGAAAGAATTTTCTGCCCGAGATATAGCTTTTTGCGTTATAGCCCCTTTTTCTTTCGCGACTGCCTATGTTTGTTTTTGAATTCCCCCTTCTTAGATTCGCTAGCTACGCTTTGGCGTAAAGGTGGTTACCATTGGATTCCTGTTTTCTTATTGTAATGTGTGGTTCAAAAACGTTGGGTGTGCTTGGTTTCCAGTTTAAAGTAGGTGGTACCAATATTTCGTATAGGTCACGGATTTCACAATTTCAAGTTTGCCCAGAGGTGTAGTCATGGTAATGGTAATTTTAGTTAACGTCGTACTAGAGCAACACAACGGGCTATTGACGACGGTCCGGGATCAGTCCCTTAAGGGAAAGATCCGAGGACAACACCTCGTAATTTTGAACCACGGTCAGATGACGAAGCAACACCTGAGCTGGCGTCCCACTCTCCAAACTTCCACGCCAACCCAACGTGAGGACTTTCGGCCACGACAGATTTAAGGTGCACCAGCCGCCTCTACACCATACGTTTACAAACATCCATGCCCGCACCCGGATTCGAACCAGGAACCTTCGGTTCTAGTGGGATTACCAAGCGGAATGTTTGATACTCGATCCACCCCGACACCGTCGTGTACGCAGAGGCTGGTTCACGCCAAATCTATAGTGGCCTATGAATTATATATAAAAACATCGGGTGTGCTTCCTTTCTAATATGGCCGACCAACCGGTATAGTGGTTAAGGTGTTAGCCTCTTGATCGGAAGGTTCTTGGTTGGAATCCGGGTCCGGGTATTGATGTTTGTAAGCGTATGTTGTAGAGGCGGCTGGTGCCCCTTAAATCTGTCGTGGCCGAAAATCCTCACGTTGGGTTGGTGTGGAAGTTTGGAGAGTGGGGTGCCAGCTCAGGTGTTACTTCGTCATCTGACCGTGGTTCAAAATTACGAGGCGTTGTCCTCGGGTCTTTCCCTTAAGGAACTGATCCCGGACCGTAGTCAATAGCCCGTTCTTTTGCTCTAGTACGACGTTAACTAAAATTACCATTACTATTACCTTTTTCAAATGAGTCGCTGAGAAGTCAATGCAGTTAAGTTCACTTTTTGATATTTTCTGCTTTTTGTAAATTTTAATGGAATAAATAATATTATTTTTGTTATTAAAGGATTTACTCTTTGCTTCGTTTTTTCTTGGTCAGAAAGCCCTTCTGTTTATAGTTTCGGAATATATTGTACAATAATTTTAGAAGCCATCGCGAATAATTGTTAATTTTTTTTTCAATAATTTTTTAAGTGAACTTTGAAATAAAAACTAAATTATTCTTTTGATATATCGCCCCGGCAAGAAAAGTGACACAACTCAAAACTACAGAATTTGAGAAACATCAAGTTAAAGGATACTATAAAACTTATATTGAAATAGCATAAGCTACTTTTAAAATTTAGGTACGTATTTATGGTGGTAACTTCTATTATAAAATTTATTCACGTTTTGTTAGTGTGGAAGTTTGGAGAATGGGGTTCCAGCTCAGGTGTTGTTCGTCATCTGACCGTCGTTCAAAAATACGAGGTGTTGTCCTCGAATCTTTCCCTTAAGGGACTGATCCCTTTGTCAATAGCCCGTTTGTTGCTCTAGTACGAAGTTAACTAAAATTACCATTACCATCTCTATTATATTCTATAGAATAGTAATATAACGCGCTGTGGCACCTCATACATATTTTTCAATGACATAACATCACACAAATATTTTATTTTTTGACCTATGTCACTTTTCTTGCCGGGGTGCGATATGTTGGTAGCACAAAGGCAAAATTACGTTTGTAAACGATTCTATGAAGAAAGTGTAAACCAGAAAATAATCAGTCATGTGACCTCAGTCTCACCAGTTTTGAAGTTGCATTTACGAACGCTTCCATATCTTGTTTTGTTGTAGAGCCAACCCTTTGTTAAAAGACTTCATATATACTTTTCTGATCAAATTTATAAACTGGAAGTTTTAAAACCAAGTATTAATAAACATTAATTTTCTCAACTTTTATTTTCTGGACTTATCCGCAATACTTTCTGAGCGACTCATATAGTAGGTGGTACCGATGTTTCATGAGGTTTGAAGTCAGGGTTTTCCCAATCTGAAGATGGGCCGATGAAGCTCAGTTAGTAGAGTCACGGATTACCGACAGGAGTGCTACAAGTGCGACACTTGATCCAGTCCTGTTAGTGGGGATTGGTTTAAGTTAAATCCATCGTGGAATCAGATGGCGTTACGGTGGCGTGATATGGAAGTTTTCAGAATGGGGTCCCAGTTTAGGTGTCGACCTCGTCCTCTGACCATAACTCAAAATGACGAGATGTTCTAGAATCTTTCCCTTTGGAATAGATTCCCGTCCGTAGCCAATATCGGGTTGTGTTACTCCAATACAATTTAAATTCTACCTACCCAATCTGAAGGGTTGGTTTGTGGGCTTTAATTACTCGCGCACCACTTTTAGCTAAGTTGTACCATACAACGTCAAGTAAATAGACATTCACTGAAGTAAAGTTTTACTGATACACAAGTAGATAGGCTTTTAGTATTTTTGATTTACGTCGTGCTAGAGTAACACAACGGACTATTGACGACGGTCCAGGATCAATCTCAAATGGAAAGATACGAGGTACAGAGTACTGGTAATGGTAATTTTAGTAAACGTCATACTAGAGCAACACAACGGGCTATTGACGACGGTCCGGGATCAGTCCCGTAAGGGAAAGAACCGAGGACAACACCTCGTTATTTGAACCACGGTCAGATGACGAAGCAACACCTGAGCTGGCACCATACTCTCCAAACGACCACACCAACCCAACGTGAGGACTTTCAGCTACGATAGATTTAAGGTGAACCAGCCGTCTTTACACCATACGCTTACAAACATCCATGCCCGGGCCCGGATTCGAACCAGGAACCTTCCTATCTAGAGGGTTACACCTTAACCACTATACCGGTTGGTCGGCGCATCCAACCTGAAATAAAATTAGACTGAACTGAATTATTTGACCTTAGTGAAAACAACCTGTTGAATTTCTGTCATCTGTATTTACTACAAACCAAACTCCAACCAATTTCAAACAAGGCACAACTCTTGTCTTGTCCCAGTTACTAATATTTCCGTATAGCTTAAGGTATTAGGCATGGAAATAGGGTAATAAACCAAGGCGCCGTCGCAGGAGGAGTACTAATTGTTCTGATGAGATGTAATACGTCCTTATGATGTCTCTAAAACGTGATTTCACTTCCTCTAGTTCTATTCAGGTCCTTAATGAGGAACTGGAATATTATTGTAGGGATGGGGAAAGGAAATTACTGTACATGGAACTAATTTCACTTAGAATTTATCATTCCGTGTCTTAAATGAGTCGTATGTTATATTCTACGGTCAGTTTGTTAAGTCGTTATGGGTGGATATAAGGTAGTCCCATATCTAGTCAATAATTAATGACAAAACAAATTTCTGAGACATTTTTTGGGCAGCTGTAGTTTGACAGGAAGAGACGCAGATTAGCGGTTGCGAGTTCGAATCCAACCTATGATCGTCGTGTACCAAAGGGGGCTGTTGCACGTTAAGATATGGGCATGTTAACCCATCGTAGGGTTAAGATGGTTTCCTTTTTATTAGCATTGATTGGAGTTTAGTAGCGTGGTTATAGGGTTAAACGTAAAAGTCATACTCTACGTCACTTTAACCTATTCTGTAACCATGGTAACGGCATTTGCGATTGACAGATGAGATTTATTAACTCACTTCACTAAGCATCTCGTTTGTTAAGGGTTAAAGGGAAATGTAAGCACATAACGGAAATGAAGTGGGGAAAATATTACCGGCATTTGGACGATGTCAAGGGAATGACAGCATTGTGGAAAAATAATTGACTAATGTTGAATATAATTTTGAACTACGTTCCCGTAAATTTAGAATGTTCGCAAAGCCTCTTTAGTGAATGTGCCAATTGAATAGCTCTTAACCTAACAGCAATTCAAACTCTAAAATCTTAATGTCTTATTTACTTTTAAGCCATTGCACATTTCCGTTAACTAACTCTATAATTGAAAAATAAATTCCAGCGTATTAAATTCTACAGATTGTAACGAACACCTGAAAATCCTAACAACAATCTTAAGCTAACAACTGCACTAACTAGTTCGAAACTGAATCAGGAACAATTCCAAAACCTTCCTGCTTTTCGATGGAATTTTCCCAAACGTGGAACGACATTTGTACACCCAGCACGAACCAAGAAGCGGCAAAATAGCACAGAACCTTCCAAGAATTTACTTAATGATACTTAATACAAAACGTTCTTTAACAAAATCCTTCATTATGCTTATAAGTTCCGAGACCGTCTTCGACTAACGATCACTTTGCAGATAAAACCGCCTTCAGCGCTTCCGAGAAATGCATTCGCTCCTGTTGCCACCAGATACGAACGGAATATCGACGAAATCTCGAGAAACGATCAATTTTGCTTGTTTTTTAAAACAAACGTGAGCTTGCATTCGGATTAGATGATGAAGCCACTTTCATCTGGAATGGCTCTCAGCGTGTCTTTACAAAAGCGACGTACGATTTTCTAGCAATTGATACATTTATGTTGAGCAAACAATCGTTAGCAGATTTTTTTTTCCTGGATTCTGATTAGACAAGACGCAACGGTGGAATTAATTAAGCGATCATGAGGAATAAAAATTTAACTGCGAATGTCGTAACTATGACTAATCATAAATAACCTTATCTTTGTTGGAAAGGAAAAGAAAACATTCGGGGTGAAATGGAAGTGATAAATTGCTTTTGGGTGCATCTGAAAAAAAAACTGGGAGACTGCTTGCAAGCATATTTCTTTAGACGAAAATATTCTGTAAAGTACTGTGAATTGTGTTGTAGAATTAGTGCTTTACTGCTCAAAATAGTGTTCTAGAATTCGTGCTCTACTGTTCTAAGTAATGTTCATTGATTAGTACTGTAATGTTCTAAATGCAGTGTCGCAAAAACATTTACCACTTTGATTGTTTACAGTGTTTATTAAATAACTTACAATTTGCTTTAAATATTTATAACGAAATACTTTAACGTATTTGTTTTTTACACCGTTTTAGCCTATTAAATCGCTTCAAAATACGATGAACCTTTGGAATGCTTACTTCACGAGCAGCCTAGTGAAGCGATGTTCATGGCACTAGACAATACATTTCCAACAAATTTTATACCGTGTTAGAATGACTTAGTGACTTAGCTTTGGGACGTTGCTTCTTAACATTCTGAATAATTCCATCTGCTTCAAACTTATCTCTAATTCGTCGTATGGTAAGTCTACTAGGTGGATCAGCGTGAATTTTTTTCTAAAATCGTTTTTGCACTTCTACATTGTTTTTACACTTCTACCCTGTTTTTGCACTTCTACTGTATTTTCGCACTTCCAGTAGCACTTTAACACAAACTTCCTTTCTTCGATACAATCTGCAATGGGCCATTATTTCTCAACCGTTAAATCTGCAACAAGAACAAAATTCATCGTTTTACCAGCTAATAAATTGTCGTAAAATTTTTTGCTTTACCTGTTGTGTTCTAGAATTAGTGCTCTACTGTTCTAGATAGGGTTCCAGAATATGTGCTCTGATGTTCTAAATAGTGTTCTAGAATTTGTACTCGGATGTTCTAAATAGTGTTCTAGAATTTGTGCTCTGATGTTCTAAATAGTGTTCTAAAATTAGTGCTCTACTGTTTAAAATAGCATTCTAGAACTAAAGTTCTAGCGCACTCAATAATGTTCTAGAATTAATACTCAAGTGTACTGAAATGTATTCTAGAATTCATGATCTAGTGTATTGAATAGTGTTCCAGAGTTATTGTTCAAGGAGGGTGTGAGTTGTTCCACAAAAAGTTTTCTGCTGTTCTGAATTGTGTTCTAGAATTAGCTTTCTTGTGAGCTGATTGATTTTCAAGAATTTAAGCTCTAGAGCACTGAACAGTGTTGTAGAATTAGTGCTCTAGGAGAATGAAAAGCGTTCTAGTGTACTGAATAATATTTAAGTACTCAGTTATAGTTGTACTATTAAGACGACATTTAAAATATCGCTTTCTCTAAACTCATGCATGTGGCATGCATGAGTGCATGTGCCCTCTCTGCATGTGGGCTCTATTATTTTATTATTAGACCATACTACATATTTCCAGAATTCGTCCTGGGGAAAAAAAACTTTTTTTCCGCTTCCAAACGGAAAAAATATCTTTTTCTAGAGGGAGAACATTTTCAAATACGGCCAATTTTGAAGTTTTGGACCCAAATTGTGGTAACCGTGGGGAAACTAATTATATTCAGTGAATTCTAGATTTTTGTTAAACCTTTCTTTGACATTAATTTCAAATAAACCTGAAATATAGTTTTAAAACACCGAAGAAAAAGTTTAAGTTCTCATTTATGCTCACATTTGTTTCAATTTTGTGTACAATATTTCCAAATCGGCTTTCCGAGTTCCAAGCGTTGCCAAGCATGTAACAAGTAACCTAACTATGCGAAATCATTGCTATTTTGGTTATTTTAACGATAAGCTGAAATAATTAAACTAGGCCTTTTCACTTTTGGTAGTAAAGTGTCGATTGTATATCTTAAAAATCTTCCAAACATTTTTCTTAGAGTTTTTATAAGACCTCCAACAGTATTTACAAGATCTCATATAATCCCCTACACAACCTCGCTAGTTCTTATTTCCCCCAGTTTTATAAATATCATTTTCAAAGCAACGCCAAAAGGAAATTAAATCACTGAATTATCATGAGAGTACATTTATTCCTCACAAAAAGTTCCCGAAACCGAAAACAAAAAACATTCAATTCATTCAGCGTTCTGTTCTCAATCACGGGATCCATTCGGCGACACTGTGATTAAATCACCAGACCGTATATCCTAACACAAGTTCCGAAATTCTTCTTTTATAGGAAAAAATAGAGAAAGCACACACGAAGAAGAAAATTTTCTACTCCCGAATATCCCACTAAGTGTTTTCCAAGAAGAAAATGTAACCGTCATTCAATGAAAAACTTAGTACATAACTTAGTGTGATTCACCAGTCTATTTATAACCACCCATTCTGGTCTAAGAAATCTATAAAAGTTATCACGAAAAGACTTAACTTTGTGTGTTACATCTGAATACCGACATTAACAAGAGTTTATTATGCAGCACTAGAAGGATTACCTGGCATTGCTAGGGATAAATAAGTTTTTACCTTTCATGATCAATGAGTTTTTCGTTTGGGATTTTCGTATTCCATTACAAGCTGTAAGTTATGTTAAATTAAATATTTTAACTGTCCTTTTTTAATCAAGTATTCTTAAATTATTTATATTACGGGAATAAATAAATATCAATTCAAACGCAAGTATTATAATTTAGTTAGTTTCTTTCATAGTTCTTCTGAATAGTTCCATCTGCTTCAAACTTATCTCTAATTCGTCGTATGGTAAGTCTACTAGGTGGATCAGCGTGAATTTTTTTCTAAAATAGTTTTTGCACTTCTACATTGTTTTTACACTTCTACCCTGTTTTTGCACTTCTACTGTATTTTCGCACTTCCAGTAGCACTTTAACACAAACTTCCTTTCTTCGATACAATCTGCAATGGGCCATTATTTCTCAACCGTTAAATCTGCAACAAGAACGAAATTCATCGTTTTACCAGCTAATAAATTGTCGTAACATTTTTTGCTTTACCTGTTGTGTTCTAGAATTAGTGCTCTACTGTTCTAGATAGGGTTCCAGAATATGTGCTCTGATGTTCTAAATAGTGTTCTAGAATTTGTACTCGGATGTTCTAAATAGTGTTCTAGAATTTGTGCTCTGTTGTTCTAAATAGTGTTCTAAAATTAGTGCTCTACTGTTTAAAATAGAGTTCTAGAACTAAAGTTATAGCGCACTCAATAATGTTCTAGAATTAATACTCAAGTGTACTGAAATGTATTCTAGAATTCATGATCTAGTGTATTGAATAATGTTCCAGAGTTATTGTTCAAGGAGGGTGTGAGTTGTTCCACAGAACGTTTTCTGCTGTTCTGAATTGTGTTCTAGAATTATCTTTCTTGTGAGCTGATTGATTTTCAAGAATTTAAGCTCTAGAGCACTGAACAGTGTAGTAGAATTAGTGCTCTAGGAGAATGAAAAGCGTTCTAGTGTACTGAATAATATTTAAGTACTCAGTTATAGTTGTACTATTAAGACGACATTTAAAATATCGCTTTCTCTAAACTCATGCATGTGGCATGCATTTTCGTATTCCATTACAAGCTGTTAGTTATGTTAAATTAAATATTTTAACTGTCCTTTTTTAATCAAGTATTCTTAAATTATTTATATTACGGGAATAAATAAATATCAATTCAAACGCAAGTATTATAATTTAGTTAGTTTCTTTCATAAAAATTATTTTTCGAATAATTAAAAATAATTAAAAACATTTTATGGAAAAGTTGTTTTCTTATCAATACTGGTAGAACAAACTGAGTTGCTTACACTTCTCTTTACGTTTTATACTCAATGTTACTTATTCCTAAGCGGATTTCGAATGTTATTAGCCCCCTCTGAACGCCTAGGACATATAGAATAGAGTTACTACGTAGCCTATGTTACCCGTGGGGTTCTGAAGTATAAGTGTACCATATTTATTGATAAACGGTGGAGATTTGTACAGAGAACAGACAGACGCCAACTCTGTTTTATATAGGTAAGGTAATTTTAATAAATGTCGAACTAGAGTAACACAACGGGCTATTGACGACCGTCCAGGATCAATTCCCTAAGCGTAAGATACGAGGACAACACCACATAATTTTGAATCACGATCAGATGACGAGGCAGCACTTGAGCTGGGACCCCACTTCTCCAAACTTCCACACCAACACAATGTAAGGACTTTCGGCCACGATATATTTAAGTCCCCACCAGTCGCCTCTACACCATACGCTTAGAAATATCCATGCGGATATTTGTCATCCACCCGAGAATCGAACCAGGAACCTTCCGATCTAGAGGCTAACACCTTAACCACCAGATTGGTTGGTCGACTGCTTTATATAGAGAGATTGTGTTCAAATATTTTTCTTGTTTCCAAATGAGTGTGTGATTCAACTATAACAAAACTTCTTGGGATAATTCAACTACTGTCGATGTGGTGGAACAAATGTATACTGTGCACACTCAATTTTTTGAAATAGTATTATGTTTATTTGTTCCCTAATGTAAAACAAATTAATTATTTTTGGAATAGCTAGTCTCATTTTTTTCCAGTTATATAAATCTGTACCTCGATAGAAGAATAGTCCGTACCCAAATTCGCTGATTTTGAGTTCTGTCCAAAAATAACATCAAGTTTATAAAAGTTATTACAGAAACAAAGTCCTTGATTTTTTCCCCCTTCGGATTGATTCCCGACCGTCGCCAATATCCCTCGGTGTTTCTCCAGTGCGACGTTAATTAAAATATATACCTATCCAATAACAAGATATCTGAACTATCACGACCTGGTTAGTTTTGCTCATTACCAAATATCTCGTTCATCAAGATCTGATCATTTTTCTTGTAATGACCAGATATTTCGTACAATGTCTGATCCGTTTTGTTAACCCACTCTGTCGTTGTCTCGATGAGGTAACTCGAAGGAAATCGACCATATTTAGATGGACGAGATATCTCGTCCTTAGAAGGAACAGACCCTATCTTGATGGACGAGACACCACGTCATTGGAAAAAAACCGACCCTATCTTGATGGACGAGATATCGCGTCATTGGAAAAAAACCGACCTTATCTTGATGGACGAGATATCGCGTCATTGGAAGGAACCGACCTTATCTTGATGGACGAGATATCGCGTCATTGGAAGGAACCGACTCTATCTTGATGGACGAGATATCACGTCATTGGAAGGAACCGACCATATCTTGATGGATGATATCGCGTCATTGGAAGGAACCGACCCTATCTTGATGGACGAGATATCGCGTCATTGGAAGGAACCGACCCTATCTTAATGGACGAGATATCGCGTCATTGGAAGGAACCGACCCTATGTTGATCGACGAGATATCGCGTCATTGGTAGGAACCGACCCTATCTTGATGGACGAGATATCGCGTCATTGGAAGGAACCGACCCTATGTTGATCGACGAGATATCGCGTCATTGGAAGGAACCGATCTTATCTTGATGGACGAGATATCGCGTCATTGGAAGGAACCGACTGTATCTTGATGGACGAGATATCGCGTCATTGGAAGGAACCGACCCTATCTTGATGGACGAGATATCGCGTCATTGAAAAGAAACCGACCATATCTTGATGGACGAGATATCGCGTCATTAGAAGAAAACTGACCTGATCTTGATGGACGAGATATCACGTCATTAGAAAAATTATGACTAGATCTTGGTCTCATTATCAAGAAAATTGACAATACACCGTTGGTCAGATCATAATAGACAAGATAACTCAGCATTTACAAAGTGGGTCAGATCTAGATGGTAGGTAGGTTATGCATTTTATGTAATGTTGCACTGGAGCATAACAACGGGCTATATTAGCGATTTCAAACCCGATCCGATCTTCATGGATAAGATATTTTGTCGAAATCAATTTGAGGGTAAATTACAAGATGACTCGTCAAGGCGACGACCATGATACTCAATCACCGAATGAGGGAGAGAGAGAGAGAGAGAGAGAGAGAGAGAGAGAGAGAGAGAGAGAGAGAGAGAGTTCTATACCACATAAAAAAATCTCCAACCTCTACATTCTTCAACCCATTCCCCGTTCTGTTCCAAATCATGTGTTCCATTCTACATCACCGTTATAAATCACCAGACACTACCTCACAACAGAAGTTTCCAGACACTTCTTTTTGCAGAGCCATAGGAAACTCGTAGCCAAAGCCCCGTACGGAAACAAACACACAGCACTCGCCTGACGCGGAATTGATTGTGCCTCCGAAGTCAACTGCAAAAGCACAAGACGTCGTCGCAGCTGTCCTCCGTGATTCCGATTCGCGCAGAAGGCAGGGGTCCTGGATCTAAATGCGACTGGGATTTTGATAAATTGGAAATTTATGTTGCAGATTCAAATGCGCCAGGTTTTTTTTCTTTGCGAGACAACGCTCAGACTCGGGAAACACATTTCTTCGGTGCTCCGAAGTGCAGGCAAATATTTTATGGAACAAATATTGATGTGTATGGCGATGAATAACGTGTTTGAGCTTGGTATTGATAGGGTTTCTGGGTTTTTTTGTGTAGTGGAAATATATATATATATATATATATATATATATATATATATATATATATATATATATATATATATATATATATATATATTTACAAGTATAATATGTATAGCTAGCTAGTTATTCATAGATTTAAGATAGCACAAAATTTTGGGTTCGTTCTCTTAAGGAATTTCATTTGGTATATGGAATAGTTATGATGCGTTTTTTAACTTTTTAGTTCTAAATCTATTTTATGCAGTTTATATAGGACTTAAATGGCTACATATAACCTTTCATTGCAGCGAATTTTCGTTGTGAAGGTCACAATACAAATATCCACTTAGCAAATGTTTCGATGCAGTGTCGACTTTTTAGTTTTATTTTTACATGGTTTATATAAGGTAAGTACTTTGGTTACAAATGAATATTTAGTTAGATAATTATGTTCTAAAGGTCTCAATATGAATTTCCACCTGGCCAATGATATTGTTATGATGTGTTGTTGACTTTTTAGTTCTGTGTACATAGTAGAATTTAGGTTGTACCAAATGTTTGGTCCTTAAAGTGTCTAAAAGGACTTATATTTTCCTAATTGCATTGTTTTTATAAGGTTCTAACTTTTTATTTCTGAATCTATGTGTATGTAGTATGTATAAAACCTAGTTGCCGCACGTGAAATCGTTTGTTGCAACGAATTTTAGTTCTAAATGTCTCAATACGGAATTCCATTTAGTCAATGATTAGGCGGAACATGTTCAATACACATAACTATACTTGTATACTTCTCTTCTGTATAAGTAAAACTTCTCTTGTGTTGTTCGTGCCTATTTACGTGGGGGTCTTGGTAGGCCATAGAAAAAAGTAACGGATTCGCATCCGGTGAGTTACGAGTGCGAATTCAACCAATGACCGTCCCGTACAAGGGGGCTGCTGCATGCTAAATCTGACATGGGCTCAAATGTCCTGACGTTTGTATGGTGAGGGAGTTTGGAGAGTTAGGTTCCGGCTCATGTGTTTACTCGTAATCTGACCGTGGTTTATATTACGTGGTTTTGTCCTGTGTTCTTTCCCTACGGATTTGATCCCGGACCGTCTCCAAGCCTGTTGTGTGTAGCTACAGTGTGACGTTAATTAATATACCTACCTATATACGCGACGTAAAGAACATTTTTTGGCCAGATCTGGTACTTGCGTCATATTGAAAACGCACAAACCATATTTAGGGTAAAATATAGCACGATATGTTTGTTGTTTATGTATTTTTATTTGTTTTGTAGGTTTATATGTTGTTTATGAATTTTTATTTGTTTTGTAGGTTTATACGTTGTTTATGAATTGTTATTTATTTTGTAGGTTTATATGTTGTTTATGTATTTTTATATGTTGTTTATGTATTTTTATTTGTTTTGTAGGTATATATGTTGTTTATGTATTTTTAATTGTTTTGTAGGTTTATATGTTGTTTATGTATTTTTGTTTGTTTTGTAGGTTTATACGTTGTTTATGAATTGTTATTTGTTTTGTAGGTTTATATGTTGTTTATGTATTTTTATTTGTTTTGTAGGTTTATATGTTGTTTATGTATTTTTATATGTTGTTCATGTATTTTTATTTGTTTTGTAGGTATATATGTTGTTTATGTATTTTTATTTGTTTTGTAGGTATATATGTTGTTAATGTATTTTTATTTGTTTTGTAGGTTTATACGTTGTTTATGAATTGTTATTTGTTTTGTAGGTTTATATGTTGTTTATGTATTTTTATATGTTGTTTATGTATTTTTATTTGTTTTGTAGGTATATATGTTGTTTATGTATTTTTATTTGTTTTGTAGGTATATATGTTGTTTATGTATTTTTATTTGTTTTGTAGGTTTATATGTTGTGTATTCCTTATGTATTATTTATGGATTTAGTGAAACATCCAAAATATTTTTATTTTAATCACCCACAGAATTTCTACAATACCACGAATATATACATGATTCCTGTACAATGCATTTATGCCCCTCAAATCATACACCAAGTATATTGCAATACGTAATGCGTTTCACTTTTAGGTACCTATTCACGTGCGCTCAGCTGCACTACAAACAAATTTCATTCTCAGATAAGTAAACATAACAATTGTATGTAAATACTTCATTTTAAAGAAAATTTCCCAAACGTTAAATGAAATATAGCATGCAAAGCATTTGATTAATGGAAAAAAGTTCAAAAAAGAAATCGTTCACGCAAAAAACTAATTTCGGAATACAAATCTAATGTTACAGTCCTCAACTTTGGTAAACACTAGATTCGATTATTGCGTGAGTTCACAAATCTCGAAAGGAAATGGACAAAATGAAACTTCATCAAAATGGCGGAGAGAATAATCGGGTTTAGGGTTAGATCCTTGATGTATCACGATCGTTTCGGAGATGCCGGGACACAACAGGAAAGTAATGTGTATAATATAGTATTGATTGACATAGGCAGTAAACATGAATAATTGGATTTATGTTTGTTGTGTGTGTGTTTTTGAGAAAGTTAATCAATTGTTAAGTGTTTGGGATCCATAATGACAAATTTGGAAGCGTTGTTTCCGATTGCTTTAAATACATTCGTATGTTAAACTAACACTTCTATGCTATTTCGTTTTATGTCATTTTATTTTCGATCCAACTAATTATATTCTTAATTTTTGATGTTTAGTTTCACTGCTACTGACAATCTTATTTAAGAGTTAGCATGTTCTCTTCTGTGTTATTTCGTTTTACGTCATTTTTATTTTCGATCCACTAATTATATTCTTAATTTTTGATACTTGGTTTCACTGCTACTGACAATGTTGCATAAGAGTTAGCATGTTCTCTTCTATGTTATTTCGTTTTATGTTATTTTTATTTTCTATCCAACTAATTATATTCTTAAATTTTTGATAGTTAGTTTCACTGCTACTGACGATGTTACATAAGAGTTAGCATGTTCTCTTCTATGTTATTTCGTTTTATGTCATTTTATTTTCGATCCAACTAGTTATATTATTAATTTTTGATACTTGGTTTCACTGCTACTGACAATCTTATTTAAGAGTTACCATGTTGTTGTTTCTTATGCCTACACTGGCAGACCAGAGGAGTGCCAGGCCCGTCGAAGACGGCAAGAGGCGAGGGGGGTGCACCTTCCATGTTATTGAGCCCCATTGGGAGGAAGTCCGACTTTGCTCGACATACATGACACATCCGTTTTACAGGAAGGTCCCCTTTCATACATCCATTCACTCACACATATCTTAATTTAGATCCCAATCAGAGGCCGATAACCCCCTGATCAGGTACCCCCAGAGGTATTGATTTGGTATGGGAACATGGGGGACATTGTGACCACGACCTATTTAATGTGCCCCAGTCACCATTAGTGAACACGACGGTCTTTAGCCAGGTCGAAGCGCCGATCTCGCAATCATCAGAATTGGAGGCTCCGCCGAGGACAGAACCCACAACCCTTCTGATGTGAGCCCGACGCTCTACTGCTTGAGCTACCGCGGCTTACTTAGTTTACTTTATCGGGCCGGCGCAATAGCCCATTATATAAGTAAGAGAAGCAACCCTTACGAAAACATTTTTTCCATATAGAATGCCATAGAGATGTCTAAAAGAAACAAAAATTCGTGTCTATAGTAAACAATTCTGTGTAGAATCAATGTAGAAATGTATTTCGATAGAATTCTGGAGAAAAGTTCTCTATAGAATACAATCACCAGAAGTGTTAATGAAACTCTTAGATATGTAAATATTTTAAAAGCAAACATATGTAAATATTGTAATATTACTTATTTACATATGTTTGCATATGTTAACATATCGCACCCCGGCAAGAAAAGTGACACAACACAAAAAATAAAAATTTTGATGTTATGTCATTGAAAAATATGAATGAGGTGTCGCAGCGTGTTATATCACTATTCTATAGAACAAAATAAAAGTTAAAACCATAAATACTTACCTAAAATTTAAAAGAAGCTTATGATGTTTCAATATAAGTTTTATAGTATCCTTTAAGTTGATGTTTCTCAAATTCTGCAATTTTGAGTTGGATCACTCTTTCTTGACGGGGGTACGATACGTAAATATTGTAATATTACATATTTACTTACATTTGCATATGTTAACATGTAAATATTGTTAAGAGAAAATTGTCAAAAAAAGTGCTTATTTTACAAAGGAATTTTTATTTAAATAGACAAACACAAACATTGAATATTTTGTATTTTATCTATCAAATAAAAGGATTTTTACGATACTATTATAATATACTAATATTATATCCTATACTGTACTATAATAAAACGTACTATCATCCTAAACTACACTATATACTGCTCTCTATAATTCTATACTATACTATAGTACTACTATCCTATACTATACTATACTGCTCTCTATAATTCTATACTATACTATAGTACTACTATCCTACACTCTATACTATAATTCTAGTATCATTCTATGCCACACAATACTATTATATATATATATATATATATATACAGGGTGGTCCCGAATTCATGGTACAAACTTTAATGGTAGGTACAGGACATTGTAACAATGATTTATTGTATAGGAATGTATAGTCGCAATTGACGCGGTGAGGCGTAAACAGGGGAAATAAAAGGAAAGAGAAATGGAGTGATCGGTTGGTATCATTGCCGGTAGAGGGCAGTAGATGTCTAGCCGCTGTTGAACATGATGCATCGCAGTAGGGAAAAGCGCCATTCACAATTGTGCTGCCGTAGACGATGGGTGACTTTACGTATGCAGAAAAAGCAGACATGCATTACATGTACGGCCGTGCAAATGGTAACGGCAGAGCTGCGTTACGAATGTATCGCGCGGAGTATCCTGATCGACGAATGCCGGATCATAGAATTTTTCAACGGTTACATCGTCAACTTTGTGAAACAGGTGCGTTCGACGTCAACAGACATGGCGCTGGTCGAGTAAGAGCTGTACGCACTCCAAGGCTGGAAGAAAGCATCTTGAACATTGTGGCTGATAGACCCGAGTCAAGCACAAGAACTGTTGCGCGTGACGTAGGTGTGAGTCATCAGACTGTATGCAGAGTGTTAAACGAAAATCGCTTACACCCCTTCCATTTTCAGAAAGTACAAGCATTGAATCCGGCAGATTATCCTCGCCGCGTGAACTTCTGCCTGTGGGTGATGCAGCAATGTGCGTTGCAGCCGGATTTCGTAGATTATGTGCTATTTACAGATGAAGCGACATTTTCACGCGAGGGTGTCTTTAATGCGCACAATTCCCATGTGTGGGCAACCGATAATCCACATGCAACGCGTCGACATGCGTTTCAACAACGTTTCAGTATTAATGTGTGGGCTGGTATTGTGAACGACTTTTTGATTGGCCCATACTTACTACCCACGCGGCTCACTGGCGGAAGCTATCTTATTTTTCTGAAAGAAGTGTTACCACAACTGCTGCATGATGTTCCGATCGCCATTCGTAACCGCATGTGGTTTCAGCACGATGGGGCGCCAGCACACTTCAGCATTGATGTACGGAATTACCTGAATGCCACGTTTGGTACTCGATGGATTGGGCGTGGTGGACCAGTCCCTTGGCCACCCCGATCTCCCGATTTATCGAGCCTCGATTACTTTTTATGGGGACATCTAAAGCATCTTGTTTATGAGACTCCAGTTGACTCAGATGAGGATCTCGTCGCTCGCTTATCTGTAGCTGCTGCAGGTGTGCGTGAAATACCAGGCATCTTTGAACGTGTACGCCAATCGCTCCACCGACGCTGTCAAGCATGTATCGATACTGGTGGACGCAATTTTGAACAATTACTGTAAACATGACACTTGTCAACAACGCTTTCAATAAAATCTTTGTTTTTCCTTTCGGCCGTTATTTCCCCTGTTTTCGCCTCACCGCGTCACTTGCGACTATACATTCCTATACAATAAATCATTGTTACAATGTCCTGTACCTACCATTAAAGTTTGTACCATGAATTCGGGACCACCCTGTATATATATATATATATATATATATATATATATTTATATATATATAGTATACATACCTGTACTATGTACTATATTACTATACTTTCTATTTCTGTGAATATCATTCATAGAAATTGTTGAAACTTGTAAAATGATATTTATAACCGGCATGATGATGGATCGAGATAAAAATTCTTACTCTTAACTTTTAAACAACGCATTAAGAAAACTCCCTCCACTGCTGTGTCTTTCTCGCAATACCAATACAATAAAAACTTTTTTGACGCAAGTCAAAAAAGAGCCTAAAATACGCAATTGTGCCCAAAACAATGTTGTAATTTCAAAGCTATTTGAAAAGGTTAAATTTCCTGCCCCAATTATGATACACTTGTAGGCTGGTCTCCTCATTCACCTGATTTGACAACGCCGGATCGTTTTCAATGGGGTCAAATAAAGGAACAAGTCTTTACCAACACGCCGACAACAATTGAAGAACTTAAGCAAAACATTCGCCACGGAATTGAACACATCCAGGAAATGTTTTCAAATGTAATAGAAAATGTGTTCAAGAAACACGAATTTGCAACACGGCCAGCTACAATCATTTGACCGGTATCCGAATATGGACAATTCCTAGCGTTATTTATACACCAATTGGTTACATCGAGACACCTCATCCATGATGATGTGACCAATTCTGAAAATGGTGACAAGATAATGATTGCATTTTAGTGATGACAAAATAAAAACCCGGTCAATTTTGTTGTTCTAATTGCGAGATATCTCGTCCATCAAAATCTATTCAGCTTTAGCAATGTGAAAAGTTTTTTTTGTCCAGATAATAATTAAATAATAATTGACTTTTAACCCTCTTGTTAATTTGTAAACGAGGAATGTCGTTATCAGACGAAAACTGAACATATACACAGTCCAGTCACATTAATGTGACCACCTGTCAAAAGCCAGAATAACCACCTTTGGCAGAGCGGACCGCTGCGAGACATGTAGGAAGAGAGTCAATTAGGTTTCTGATGATGAGTGCACCCAGTGAATGCCAGGAAAACATTCCCCAAACCATAATGCTCCCTCCTCCAGCATAGATCCTTCCGGCAACTGTTGCAGGGTGTTTGCTTTCAGACGTTTCACGCCGTATACGCCAACATCCATCTGTCCGATGGAGCATAAAACGTGATTCATCGGAAAAAGCCACCTGTCGCCACTCTGTCGACGTCCAGATGCGGAACTGGCGTGCAAATTCCAGCCTTCGTCGCCGATGAACAGCAGTCAGCATAGGTGCATTAACCAGGCGTCTGCTGCGGAGGCCCATGCGCAGCAACGTTAACTGAACCGTTCTTGAGTATACACTCTTGGTAGCCCCTTGGTTCATCTGGGTGGTGAAATGCTCAACAGTTGCACGTCTATTCGCCCGAACACATCTCCGTAGCCTTCGTTCGCCTCTGTCATCTATAGCCCGTGGTGCACCACATGTGACACGCCGCTGATTTTGGATAGTGCCATTTTGCCATGCACGGTATACTTTTACCACGGCGGCACGCGAACAGTTCACAAAATTAGCCGTTTCCGAAATGCTTCCGCTGTTGGCCCGAAAGCCAATAATCATGCCCTTTTGGACGTCGGATAAATCGCTACGTTTCTACATTACGCCAACGATTGAAATGCTTTCCGATGCCCTAGTACATCCTTTATATACACTCCACTGCAATGTGCTGCCACCTGCCTTTTGTGATTGGTTATTTCACGTTGAAGTCGAAAGTAGGTGGTGGTCACATTAATGTGACTGGAATGTGTATTTAACTTCTTATACTATCAACAACATTCGAGCCTTTCAGAAAGGCCATTTAACCATACAAAGCGTTTCCATATATGACCAATTGCACTAATAACGAGATACATAGTTATGTTATCTTGAATAACGAGATATCTCGTCCATCACGATCTGGTAAGTTTTGCAAATGAGACGAGCCACTAGGAGATTTAACTGTGTAAGAAATACATAAAAATATTTTAATTACAATTATTTTATTCAAAAGTTATTCCAAAGCAATATTTTATCCGACGTAAAAACACCCTGTAATAAATAAAGCGTTTTTTTAAATTAACGTGACTGAAACTCATTCAAATTCAAAAAGGTACGAATTGAAAAAAAGATTCAGTTATAAGTATTATTCACAGCAGTGTGAATTCAAAAACATATTTTTTTTAAGTCTGGGAACACAAACATAGAAAAATTGATAGAACGGAGAAAAATTTCCACATGCGTCTTAAAAGATAATATGCTATTTGTGGGACCCAAACTTTTATAATTAGCTCAGCTCCCCAAATGTAAAACAGGCTCTTTCTTTTCCCGAGTTTACAGTTTTCCCGAATGATGGGTGTAAAAAAAAAGGGAGAAAATCTTCCAGTCCACTCTTGCATGTTGTGAGAAATCAATTCCTGTCTAGGCTTGTTTTTTAATCTGGAAGTTTATCGGCTCACGGGCAGGAGAAAATACATCAATAAAAAGGGGAGAATAAAACAAGTCAATAAATTATTCCTCGCATCAAGTATGCCGCTGCTGCGAAAACAGAAATAATAAATAAATGTTTTTGTGCCATTTTCATCGAATTTGTCGTTCGAAATGCCAGATCAGAAAAAGATTTCCATGCACTTACTGCTCAGGAAAGAGTCACATTTTGTTGCGCATGCAGTGGAAAAAGACGTGTGTTATGAAAGTTTGAAAATCTGGCAATTTATCACGAGGCTCAGTATGTGTGTTTTTGAACAGTTTGTTTTCCCATCCATCATTGTTTGAATTTGAAATATTCGTGATGTATTTTAGTTGCAGGGGCTTATTTTGTTTGGAACCAGTAGATTCAAAATTGGAATGGGAATGAAAAAAAAATTAAAATCGATCATCATAGAGATTGTTAAATGATATATCGATATCGGATTTGAGTATTATTAAATAACCTTTATTTTACTTGATCGACCCTCATAGTGGTTTTGACGAGATATCTCGTCCATCTAAATTTTATTTTGCTTTATTCTTATTCAACATTTGACGTAGTACACCCTCAAACGTGATATTTACAACAATATTCTTTGATGCCAATTCGCATCTAGCAGAAAACTCCATCTTTTCATCAAACAGCCTAGATCAATACTTGCCTTTATCATCAAATATTCCATATTTTCAGTCGTGAATTCCTATCTGAAAGTGATTTAAAATGACGAGATGTTGTCCTCGGATCTTTCCCTTCGGGATGCATACCCGATCGTCACCAATAGCCCATTGTACTACCCCAATGTGACACATTAAGTAGCTATCTATCCTCCACCAATCTCTTTGCAGCTGATCTAGCAATAAGAAATTGGTACTAAACAATTCCACAAAACCAATTACGACAAATAGTGAGATATTACAAGTCGTTAAAACATTTTCAGGTGTTTATTCAAAAATAATTTCGTGTGTTATCAATTTCTTCTGTTGCTATTACTTGCCTATAGCAACGAAATATTCGATCTTCTTAACTTGTAATGAATAACATGATTCTACATTTTACGGAAACTTTCCAACGAGGTATTTACAATTTTTCCTATTGCCAATTATTCCCTCTAGCAGCCAAATATTTGATCGTTTCAACACATTTAAACATCAAAAATTAACTGTAAACACTTCCATAGAAATAATTGCGACGAATAGCGACTTCTATATGTTGTAAAAATGTTCAAATGTTTTATTCAAAAACAATTTCATGTACTGACTACAATTTCCTCTATATACTAAACATTCAATATTTTCAATGCATTAAGACGTCAGAAATAAATTATATAAAAATAACTACCCCTCCGATGAATAATGGACTTCTATTAGTAATTAAAACCTTTTCAGGTAGTGTATTTAAAATTATTTCATGTTTCGTCTACAATTTATTCAATTAGCAACGATTGTCTGTGGTAACCAAATATTCGATCTAAACATCATAAATCAATATTAAGCAATTATATAAAAATAATTCAAGCGAATTGCGGACTTCTAAATATCGTAACAAAAACATTTTCAAATGTTCTATTAAAAAACAATTTCATGTATTTTGTTTACAAATTCCTATCTCCAATAATTGCCTCTAGCAACCAAATATTATATCTTTCAACACATTTAAACGTCATAAATTAATCTTACATAATTACATAAAAATAACTGCGACAAATAGTAGACATCTATTATATCGTTAAACATTGTCAGATGCTCTCTTCAAAAACAATTTCATGTATAGTCTACAATTTCCTCTATTGCCAATACTTGCTTCTAGCAACAAAATATTCTAACTTTTCAACATATTTAATCGACAGAAAATTAACAGTTCCATAAAAACAACTTCAACGAATAACGGACTTCTATTGTGTTGTAAAACATTTTCAGATGATCAATTCAAAAATAATTTCATGCATCTTCAGCAAGTACAACTATTGACAATTATTGCCTCTAACAACCAAATAATCTAATTTTTCAACACATTTAAACGACAGAAATTAATTTTAAATAATGACATAAAAACAATTGCGATTAATAGCAGGCTTCTATACGTCTTAAAACATTTTCATGTTTCTATTCAAAAATAATTTCATGCTTCCTTCAATTTCTTTTATTAGCAATAATTGCCTCTAGCATCAATTATCCATTTCCAACTGATGTAGAAATAATAAACTAATTCTAAACAATTCCGTAAAAACAATTACAGCAGTTCGCGTGCCCCTACAAATGTTACAAAAACATTTTCAAGAGTGGCTATTTACAACAAATCCCTCTATCGCAATGATAGAAATTAAATTCGTGTCTGCTTTCAAAGTGTCAGAAACAAAGCAGGAAAACTGTTTTCCAGTTTCGTGCTCATTGTCACGCAAAGACACCATTACAAATAACCATGCTCAATTTCTCTTTTGTAAGTGATATGTCTGCTTCTTGTATGTCGACGAGATTGTTAGCATGAAATATGCCCTGCACTTGAAGGCTGTTTTTAAGAGATTCTTTCTGTCTCGTTTTAGAGGGGGGTTGCAGATTTCATGCATACTCAAGTAAATGGGGTGCATTTTTGATGAGGAAAATTCATTAGCGAAATAAGGAACTAAAAATAACACACAAGGAAAGAGGACTGGAGTATAATAATAAGCGTAAAACTCTGAATTTGCGTGGGTTTTTTTAATGTCGGATGCGTTGCTTTTCAAGTGTGAGCACATGCACGAATCATAACCAAGATGCGAGTGCTTTTTTAAGATTGTAGTAACAAGTTTTAATTAAATTCAAAAATGAAGTACAGAAAATTCAGCACAAGTTTGTCAAGAAAATTATCAACAGAACAAATGCTAACGGATTATTTAAAAGAGAATTCGAGCATTTAATTTCCAAAACCACGACTTGAAGGGTTTCTTAATTTGCAATTGTGAGTCTAATTAGCGCACGTACAGAAGCAAACGTCGAGTGGAAAACGAAACAGAATCTCGCTGACAAAATGGTTGCAAAATTCAGCGTTCCTCCAAACTTTAGCTTTCTAAGGTTAATCAAAAGTCCCATTATATTTAATTCACTATTAATTCTTGCAATCAAGCTAATTAATTTGGAGTTTAAACATTCGCAGTTAGGTAGCTGGTAGGTTAGGGTGATATGTTTTGTTTTGTACTCCTGTAGAGCATTTCTCGGCAACATCGTGACTATTATAGACAGGTATTTTTATGGGTATTTTAATTATTAAACGTCACACTGTGGAGAAAAACAACGGGCTATTGGCGACGGTCCGGGATCAATCCCCAATGGAAAGATCCGGGAAAAAACACGTAATTTTGATCCACGGTCAGATAACGAGGTCACACCTGAGCTGGTACACCATTCTACAAACTTCCTCACCAAGCTGACGTAAGGACATTTCGGAATTTGATTGGATTCGAACTCGATACCATCCGGTTGCTAATCCGTTACTCTACTAACCGGGCTACCGTGACCCGACTACTAGACAGAGGCTAATAGTCGTGATTGTTAGGAATTTAATTGACATCCCACTGGAGCAAGATAACGGGCCATTAGTCGGTTTGTTGGTCCCACGTTTGAAGCTCATCGTTATACCAATTCTCAATCTATTTGTATTTCATACCTATAGGTTTAACTGATTCTGGGTTCCGATTATTGTTGTTACGTGTGGCCAGGAATCCATTTAATGCTTGACGCTTCAGTACTGATTTAAATAGATGGAAATACCGATATACAAAATTCAAACCCACCAGACCGTCGTATACACGAGGGCTTGTGCACGTTAAATATATGGCCTCAAATGTCCTCACGTTGCCGTGTGTGGAAGTTTAGAGAGTGGGGCACCAGCTAAAGTGCCAACTTTCAACATTTGAACGTAGTTCGAAATTACGTTGTGTTGTCCTTCGGTTTTTCCTTTCGAGAATTTTCCTCATCCGTCAACAATAGCCCGTTGTGTAGCTCCAATGTGATATTAATTCAAGTACTACTACTACCTAACCTCTGGTTTGCAACTCTACAGTTAAAATTCTCCCAGGGCTAATTAGACAGGAGCTGAAGCCTCAAGCATTGAACGGATTCCGGGCCACGCGTAACACCAATGTCAAAATCGGGACTTAAACCCACAGGTGGTTGATCATAAAGTCAACTCACTGACAGCTCGACTTCCAGTTGTACCTCTGCAGAGCATTTTTTTTTCGCATCGACTTTGACCGAAAATTTTTCCCTACAACTCTCCAATGCGGATCAATCAGATGAGGAGTCAATGGATCGAAGATTTTTCATGATCCATAGACCAATCAGATGATGAATGTTCGCTTTCACCCGACAGACGAAAGAAAAAATAAAGGTCACGGTTTTTGTCACAAGTTCCGGGGCACATAAAAAAGATACCATTGCGTAATCTGCTTTTATATTTCCTCTCTAGTTAAACGAAGAGTCAATTCTCTGACTTCTCAACTACCACTTTTCCATAGAAAACCATTATTTGATCGCATCGACCTTCACAAACCGACAAGCTTTCCCTACGACTCCCAAACGCACGGACGCCCACCCATCAAATCTCACAAACTGTCATCCGCACGGGAGTTAAAATCACAAAGAGCCGCTATAAACATTACTCACTGAAAAGACTCATCAATTCGGAAGGGGACGACAATCTTCGCTGCATCGGGCTCCGGGATAATTCCTCCCGGCTATTTATACTTCGGCCTTTCATCCGGTAATTCGATCCCGATTTTAAGACGAAGCCTGAATGCGTTTGACATGCCTCCGTGACGTACTTACACCGTGTAATGACCTGGTAACCTTTTGCTGCAAGACACGGGGAGCAGAAGTGTTTGTCTTGTGGATGGAAGAGATTGAAACGTGCGTTTGAGCTGATAGTGGGTCTTGAAGGTCACTTATCACTTTGGATTGTTGGTAATTGGTAATTATTTAATTAACGTCGTACTAGAGCAACACAACGGGCTATTGACGACTTGGATTATTTTGTTTGTGGTCATTCTTTTCCTTTGACTTGGATCGGTGTTATCTTACTTCGGTTATTTTTGGTTTGTTTTTATCTATGAGCAGTCATATTTTGTTTGATTTGCTCTTCGGTCATTTTGTGTTCTAATTTGACTTGGTTTTGCCAATGTCGTAATTTTTTAATCTGGTTTGGCTTAGTTGCTCTACGATCATTTTTAATTCTAGCTTAGTTCAGTTTTTCGATAACAGTCGTTCTTTCCTCAGTTTCCCGTGACGTACTTACGCAGTGTAATGATTTGGTAACTTTTTTTGCTGCAAAACGCGGGGTAATGGTAATGGTAATTTTAGTTAACGTCGTACTAGAGCAACACAACGAGCTATTGACGACTTGGATTATTTTGTTTGAGGTCCTTTTTTTTCTTTAACATTGAATGGGTGTTATCTAACTTCGATTATTTTTGGTTTGTTTTTATCGATGTGCAGTCATATTTTGTTCGATTTTCTCTTCGGTCATTTTGTGCTCTAATTTGACTTGGTTTTGCCGCTCCGGTCATTTTTTACTCTGCTTTGATTTTGTTTGCTCTACGATCATTTTTAACTCGAGCTTTGTTTAGTTTTTCGATAACAGTTGTACTTTCCTCAGTTTGGTTTGATTTGGGCACTGTGCAAACGTATATTTGTTCTAGTTTGGGTTCTTTTGGTCACTCTATGCTAATTTTTTGCTCGTTTTGATTTGGTTTTGACGATGTATGGTTATATTTTGCTTTATATTGGCTTGGGTTTCGTTATATGGTTATTTTTTGCTGTAGTTTGGCTTAGTTGTGCCAATTTGTAATCATTTCTTACTCTAGTTTGGATTTGTAGATCTACGATTATTTTTCATTGTAGTTTAGTTTGGTTTTTCGTTGTGCAGTCATTCTTTCGTCAGTTTGATTTGTTTTGGGCACTATGCGGACATATATGTTGCTTTAGTTTGGCTTGGTTCTGTCACTCTATTATATATTTTTTGCTCTTGTTTGGTTTGGTCGATGTGAAGCTATATTTCGCACTCGTTTCATTGAATTTTGCCACTGAGCGAACATATATTTGATGTAGTTCAGTTTTGTCGCAGTGCGATCATTTTTTGCTGTGGTTTGGCTTAATTTTTTAATTGCTTCGTCTTCTGTTGACTGGTTTGCGTCCTGAAAAACTGTCAGATAAAAAAAACAACGTACCAGTAGTTATCTGACCTGCAGACTAGGGATGTGACATCGATGTCGATGTATTCAAAACATCGATGTTTTTTAAAAAACATCGATGTATTGGGGTCGATGTTTTTACGTGTCGATGTTTTTGCGTTGTCGATGTTTTATTTTTAAATGAAAAAGTACCGTTATAAAAATTTCAAAAATAACCAAGTAGCATAATTTTCATAATTAGCAAATTGAACGTACTTATAGACCAAAGTGACCAATGATGAAGGGTTTGAAAAGTAGGTATTCGACATCGATGTCGATGTTTTAGAAAAAACATCGATGTATTGGAGCCGATGTCGCATCACTAGTTGCTAAACCAATTTTAAGAAATGGGGAAACAAGTTCAAATACACTGAATTTTAAAAACATGGATGATTTGGGGGCGATGTATTATCAACATCGATGTTTTGCTGTCGATGTAGCATCACAAGTTGCTAAACCAGTTTTAAGAAATGGGGGAAAAAGTTTAAATACACTGAATTTTAAAACATCGATGTTTTTGGGTCGATGTATTATCAACATCGATGTTTTAATTTTGAACTTCGATGTTTCAAAACATCGATGTTTTGCTATCGATGTCGCACCCCTACTGCAGACAGTATATGTTTGAGCTTAAGTATATCACTTTCACTAATAAGGATACACAACATTTATTTTCGGAAGGTCTCGCGTGTTTTCTTTTTTGTTTTAACACATCTGGAGGTGAAAAAGTCGCACACTTCGTAGGGGGGTACGTGTGGACCCCAATATTTGAAAACGCATTTTTAAAATACACCTAACAGGCATAAATGGAAATTATATGTATCATTTTTACGGTAAATGAAATAAAAATTATGCCTACAAGCGATGGTATAGGATTTTATGCAATAAATGATTTAAGGTTTTATAGAGCACGGTATCCAATAATAAAAAGTGGAAAATGGTACCCATACTTATAGATTTTGTGAAGTTTTATGAGACTTCCTCAATCGAAATCGAAATTTTCTTTAACTGCACTATCAATAAAACAAATCCATTTAATATCAATCAGCTGAATCTGTAAAAATCCTCAGGTACTGAAGATTAAGTGGCTGAAGATACTGTCACTTTAACCCTCCAATTGGTTTGGACGAGATATCTCGTCCATCAAGATCTGTTTTTTTTCTAATTACGAGATATCTGGTCCATCAGTATCTGTCCGATTTTGCTAATCTCGAAATATCTCATCATCAAGATATTGCCGATTTTCTTATGATGAGATCAAGATCTGGTCAGTTTTCCAAATGACGAGATACCCCGTCGAGACAACCACCAGGAGAGTTAAACCGTATTTCCCTGTCTAATTATAACTAACCCCTATGAGTTATAGACTCTCAATCAAAATGTTCATTCATTATGACAAATCTCTGCATCAGACAAAGGCGTCTGAAATATTACTTTGTCAGCAATAAGCAAAATCAATATATAATGTAGCGTTTCTGGCACCACAGTAATGCAATGGAGATGGACTCAGCTGGTTACATTTACAAGTTTTGTAATCACCACTTGAAAAGTCTCATCTAACAATAGGAAGATTATTTACACTATATACATTGAACAATCCCTGAACGAATGCTCGTAATGGAACAGCAAGTTTTGAACTACTGGTCGTTTGTTTTTTTATTCCCGGAGTTTAACTTTACCGTATAGCTGTTTTAACGAGAGCTCTTCCTTCCACCACTTTTTCCAGTGGCTCCTTTCTCTCGTCTCACTTTTCGTGTTTCGGGGGTCCACCTTCCTCTTGGAATGCTCCACGGCTGTGCTCGGAATCGTTAGAAAATGAAGTGTGTAACAGGCAGTTACAAAAAGTCGGATTAGCATGCCGATTCTCCGACAGATTTAATGCCTTTCTGGCCTGAGTAATTACAGAACTGTAACACACATGGTTTTTTATGGGGGGGGGCGTCTGCTCTCCTCTCGTGGAAGGCTCACGATAATACAGGTGTTTAAATCGTCTTTTTTTTTCAGACGTCATAACACACTAAAATCATAATATATAGAACCCTAGTCGTATTCTCAAAGACAAAATGTAAGTTGAGAAATTGAGAAATCCATTTTGCCACATTTACCTACTAGTGCTAGCCTATGCTCTAAGATCGCCAAATTCTGCGAATTTTTTCAGGAATGCTTTATGAAGACCAACTTTAGTCTGAAGATAAGTTGACTGTTAGCGATTTTCCATTTAGAAACACACAAAATAAGCAGAAAAATATTTGTTGTGAAGTTAATGGAGACTTTACAAACATAGATAAGATTTAAAATAATTTCAGAAATGGATCATCCAACCTTAGAGTAAATACTTTTGTCTACGCTTACATATTTTGCTTGAATTTAATTGGAAAGTACATTAATCGGAAATACGAAACTGTTATTTCAGGCTATCAGTAATACTGTTCAATTTATTAGAAAACACATCGTGTGTTTTGGAGAACACTTTTTTTTGTATCTCTTAATTCTCTTTCAATGGCGTCCATTGCGATGAAGTTTAGAATTACCATTTGGTGTCAACTTACTTCTCTGATGTTACTTCCTAATGTCGAACTTTTAAGTCATAAATACATAACAAAAGGAATACTTCAAAGCTAATAAATATGAATACTTATTTTACCTATCACAGGAATGATTTTCTGTAAATTTCAAACTCGATAATGTTTGAGAATTTATAATCAATGAGCAGGCTTTCTTCTACAGTTCGTCTCAAGTTAAGAAGATTATTAAGGAAAATAAAATTTCTAGGCGACGTCAGTGTAAGTAGTTTTATTTTTCTTGTTTCCATATTCTACGTAAATTTAATTCGGAAAGTAAAACCAAAATAAGGAAATAATATTCGAAACTATCAGTGTGTTGTTCAATTTATAGAAAATATAATATTGAATATTTTGGGAAGTATTTGCTCTATTTCATAGCCCTTTTATGTGTAACCATTAAAATGAAACTTAAAAGCGAGCAGCATTAGTCAAGCTTGATTCGCAGCGATGATAATTTGCTTTGTTTACATAAATATTCATCAGCTACTGTATTACAAAAACCGACAAATTAATTAGATTAAGTAACTAAAAAAGAACAATGACGAAACTCCAAACTTAGGGTGAATTATTAAGATAACTTGTATGAGTGGAAATATTTTTAAAAGAAACAGTGCGATGTTATTGTATCAAGCACTTGTATATAATTCCATTTATTCCATCAAAGTTTCTCACATGCTGTAATTAATATATATTAATAGTGGAAGGAATTCAAAAATTTCTGTTTCTGAATAAACTGATGAATTCCATTAACGTCATTGTGTTATGGAACAGTAATGTAAAAGTCATTCTCTGTGAAGCTAAATAAAGATGGTGGTTGTGTATCTGCGGTGATACCGTGTTTCCTGTACATATTTAGAACATGATGTCAGTAGGGTTGTTTATCAAATGCGATGTCAACAAATTGCCAATAAGAATTTTATAATGTTATTTCGAAAGGATGAATTCCATTTGCGTTATTGTTCCTGTGGTGCAAGAAAGGCATTTTTGGTCAAGTAAATAAAGATGGCGGTTCTGTTTCTGCGGCTATACTTGGTTCCCGTAAGCATTCTAAACATGCGTCTCTTGATTTGTTTGTATTGTTAACATATTTTACTACATAACTTATGTATTTTTTATCAATAATATATATTGGTATATTTTATCTTGCGTTTGCCGCAGCTTGTCCATAATGAACTTTGTGCTTTAAAACCAAACAAACAAACCAATCAACAAATGTCGTCAGTATGGGATATAAAGACGCCAGATATACACAGTCCAGTCACATTAATGTGACCACCTGTCGAAAGCCTGAATAACCACCTTTGGCAGAGCGGACCGCTGCGAGACGTGCAGGAAGAGAGTCAATTAGGTTTCTGATGATGAGTGCACCCAGTGAATGCCAGGAAAACATTCCCCAAACCATAATACTCCCTCCTCCAGCCTGGATCCTTCCGGCAACTGTTGCAGGGTGTTTGCTTTCAGACGTTTCACGCCGTATACGCCAATGTCCATTTGTCCGATGGAGCATAAAACGTGATTCATCGGGAAAAGCCACCTGTCGCCACTCTGTGGACGTCCAGTTGCGGTACTGGCGTGCAAATTCCAGCCTTCGTCGCCGATGAACAGCAGTCAGCATAGGTGCATTAACCAGGCGTCTGCTGCGGAGGCCCATGCGTAGCAACGTTCGCTTAACCGTTGTTGAGGATACACTCTTGGTAGCCCCTTGTTTCATCTGGGCGGTCAGTTGCTTAACAGTTGCACGTCTATTCGCCTGAACGCATCTCCGTAGCCTTCGTTCGCCTCTGTCATCTATAGCCCGTGGTGCACCACATGTGCCACGCCGCTGATTTTGGATAGTGCCATTTTGCCATGCACGGTATACTTTTACCACGGCGGCACGCGAAGTTCACAAAATTAGCCGTTTCCGAAATGTTTCCACCCTTGGCCCGAAAGCCAATAATCATGTCATTTTGGACGTCGGATAAATCGCTACGTTTCTGCATTACGCCAACGATTGAAATGCTTTCCGATGCCCTAGAACATCCTTTATATACACTCCACTGCAATGTGCTGCCACCTGCCTTTTGTGATTGGTTATTTCACGTGGACGTCGAAAGTAGGTGGTGGTCACATTAATGTAACTGGACTGTGTATCATCTGATCAGCAATTTTCGCCATGAGTTCAAAAGGCTAAATAAATATCAGTTAAAATGCCACATTCATAGAATAATATTCTTAATTTTGTATTGTTTTTGTGATTTATACATAAAAAGGAAAGGAATTGCTATTACAAAGTTTTAAAAAATGTGTTTTTTTTTTCTTTTGAGGGTTTGTATGCTTTGAAAAAACCAGTAGGTCCCGACTTTATATCGCCGTAAAACATATTGTCATGTTGATACTCCTATATTCAGTATACAGAATAAATGTAGATAATTTAATTCCTCCTTTCACTCATTTAAAATTGTTTTATTCGAATTTGTGGTACCAAACTACATTGGAGTGCTCGAGAAAGTGGCATAAAAAGACAATCACTTTACTTTTATTTTAAAGTTTCTTCAATTAAAATTTAAAAAAATTGAAAAATTTATATTTACATTGAAAAAGTCCTTTTCTTCTTTAGCTAGTTTCTTCTGTTCACGCTGAAAAACTATTTATCTTCTTCCGATTATAAGTGTACATTTCCCTGGTGTCTACACTGAAAAACTCTTTCTCTTCTTCTGGTTATTAGTGATATTTCCTTATGTCTACACTAAAACACGCTTTCTCTCCCGGTTACCCTAGTTATATTTCATTATGACTACACTCAAACACGCTTTTTCTTCTTCCGGTTACCCTAGTTATCTTTCCTTATGTCTACACAGAAAACTCTTACTCTTCTTCCGGTTATTATGTTAACACTGAATAGCATCAAAACCTTCAATAAGATTTTTCTAACCAACGAATTTCGTTCTTTTGTCGTGGTGCCGACACAGAAGTTTAAGTTCATCAATCCGCACTCCTTTCCCGCTACAAGTAGACTAAATTGACCATGTCTCGCATCTTGAATTAAACCACGATCACGAACATGGTAAGTATGATATGCAGGAATAGTTAAAGCGCTGACCACTCCAAATGCAGGTCGGGATACAGCACCCGAAATGAGAAAGCGCCATTATGTTCCGAGAGAGTAAGCATTAAACAGAGGATCAATCGAACTTGCTCAACTTGATAGTCACGCAAGTCTGTGCAAATTGACTACCACGCCATTAAGGATGGTGTACTCTAAAGCTGGAACGCAGTATGCGTTTAGGAGTCGATGATTCTGTGCCAAGTGTGGTATGTGTATTATCACACCCCTCTCTATGTCCCGTGCGAGTAAACACATGTATTGTAACGGATTTGCGTATCCTGGCGGCAATCATGCCATGAAGCGTCGGGAGGCAATTCGGTGTTTACTTGTAATACATGACTGAGCTAAAGTTATTTGATTGGGGCATACTCCTATTTGGTCAGAGCTTCGTTCAGATAATCTCGAGTGTAATAAATTTATCGTGAAGTTACGAGTGAAACAAACAAAGTCAAAAACCACAGTTCTAACATAACGATAGGTAGTTATTTGAATTAACGTCACACTGGAGCAATACAACGGACTATTGATGGTGATCAAACTCAAAGGGAAATATTCAAGGACAACACCACATTATTTTAGACAATGATCAACGTTGCATGGTTTGGCCAGATGCCAAGGTCACACACCCTACTCTCCGAACTTCCACAACACACCGACGTGATCAGAGATTATGAAGGTGACCGTTTTTGAGGTAGGTTGGTATTTTAACTAACGTCGCATTGGAGCATAACACTGATCATTGGCGAGGGTCAAGGATGAAACACACGAAGGGAAAGACCCGAGGACAAATCTACATAATTCTGAACCACGGTCAGGTGACGTGGGAATATTTTTGACACATAAAGTGTGATTCAGATGATGAAAGTAGGTTGATATATGTAGATTATCTACAGATGTAGTCCGGTTGCTGGAGTTGTGCATATGTTACCGGAATGTTTCGAAGGCAAAACATGATACAGCCAAACACCGTCTTGTACAAGTGGACTGGTTCTCGTTAACCCTCCTGGTGGTTGTCCGGACGAGATATCTCGTCATCAGCAAAACTGATCAGATCTAGATGAACGAGATATCTCGTGATTAGAAGAAAACTGACAAGATCGTGATCTTGTCAACGGCACAAAATTACCATATCTTGGTGGAGATATCTCACTATGAGTATATTTCGTCACATATTGTCGGACAATATTTTTCGTCACATTCCCTTGGATGATTAAATCTGTCGTGATCTCAAATGTCCTGACTTGGGCGTGGTGACGAAGTTTGGATTGAGGTGCCACAGCTCGAGTGCTTATCTCGTCATTTGACCTTGGTTCAAAACGACGAAGCGTTATCATCAGGTCTTTCCATTGGGGATGGAACACGGACCGCGGTCAACAGTCCGTACAAATCTAGAAGAACGAGATGTCTCGTGATTAGAAAACTGACAAGATCGTGATCTCGTCAGCGGCACAAAAATATCATAACCTTTTGGAGATATCTCACAATGAGTATATTTAGTCAGATTTTGTCGGACAAGATATTTCGTCACAATCCCTTGGATGATTAAATCTGCCGTGATCTCAAATGTCCTGACTTGGGCGTGGTGACGAAGTTTGGATTGAGGTGCCACAGCTCGAGTGCTTATCTCGTCATTTGACCGTGGTTCAAAATGACGAAGCTTTATCTTCGGATCTTTCCATTGAGAATGGATCCCAGACCGCGGTCAACAGTCCGTACAAATCACAATCGAAAAACGATACAACTGACGTCACTTTCGAAACATGTACGAGAAACACGTATAACCACAGAAACATCACCGCCACCTACATTTAGGTTGAGAGAAAATGCTTCTTATAGTTTAATTTGTGATCGAGAAGACATTTAAACGTGCGAAAGGAAAAGCGAGAATGCATATTCACTTCTTTTGGAAAAGAAAACTAATTTTCAAGTGTTTGTTGGTTAATTATTTTCACATTCCTTGCCTTTTAACATCTACAATCCTCATTTTAAATGCAATGTTTAGTTAGATGGTAACCAATACTGAACCCTCGAAGTGGTGTCAACAAAGTATCTTGTCCTTCAAGATTTAACCATGTTTGCTACTGACTAGATATCTTGTCCCTCAAGATATGATCATGTTTGCTAATGACGAGACATCTCGTCCTTCAAGATATGACCACGTTTGCTAATGACGAGATATCTCGTCCTTCAAGATATGACCAAATTCGCTAATGACGATATATCGCATCCTTCAGGATATGACCACGTTTGCTAATGACGAGATATCTCGTCCTTCAAGGTATGACAACGTTTGCTAATGACGAAATGTATCGTCCTTTAAGATTTATCCATGTTTGCTAATAACGAGATAACTCGTAATTCAGATCTGACCAGGTTTACTAGTGCCAAGATATGTCGTCTTTCACAAGATCTGCAAAATTAAAAATGACGATATATCGTCCTTCAAGAATTAATCATGTTTGCTAATGACGAGATAGCTCGTCTTTCAAGATCTGTTTAAGTTTTCTAATGACAAGAGTTCTCGTCCTTCATATCTGACCACGATTGCTAATGACGAGATATCTCGTCCATCAAGATCTCTTCAGTTTTACTAATGGAAAAATTCCATGTCACAACAACCGGAGAAGGGTTAACAAATCTTCACTGCAGTAAATTTTACACATTTGTGAACAACACATATTACACAATTCGCTCTCAAATTAAGTAGAGAAATAAAATGATTTAACGAAGAAGTTGAAAATTACACATGCTCTTTATGTAAATGAAAATTTTATCAAATTCTTAACTCGTTTTATATGTCATAATATAAAGTTCTCAGAATCCTCTTCTAGCTATTAGATTTCAGAACGGATCTTGTTTATCTTAACTTTTCAAAGTAACTAGTTGAAAAATCTTCGACAAGTCTCGCAACCTCATTAGACTCAAAAGTCATAATTTCCCACAATTTATGAGTGTCTGAAAAGTTAGTTGCCCACCTTAATTAGTTTCAGGCAGTTTATTTACTATGTCTGCTTCACAGTAGGTGTTAAAAACACTACTATTCTCTGAAGTGCCAAAAGTCACGAGATAGCAATATGCAAATATATACCGATGGCAGTAGCTTCGCGTAAGAAATGTATAAATGGATAGTGCATCATCAGGGCCTTTCATTTAAACTCAAGTGATTCATGTGAAAAGTTTTCTGACGGAATTATGGCCGTACAGTGGGAATTAACATCACGGTATGTTAGTTGGTGCTAGACGCATGGGGCATTCCATTTCAGAAATTGTAAGAGAATTCACCATTCCTCGATCCAGTGTCAAGAGTGTGCCGAGAAAATATAATTTCAGGCATTACCAACCACCATGGACAACAGTGCCAACCGTGTCTACTTAACGACCGAAACCAGCGACGTCTGCGTAGAGTAGTCAGTTTTAACAGACAATCAACACTACGTTAATCAACAGCAGCAATCAATGTGGGACGTACGACAGACGTTTCCGTGAGGACAGTGCAGTGAAAGTTGGCGTTGAGGGAATATGGCAGCAAAAGACCGACTAGATTCCCCTTACAAACAACCCACCATCGGCTGCTGCGCCTCTTTTGGGCTCGTGAACATATCGGTTGAACCCTAGATGACTGGAGAAACGTTGCTTGGTCAGATGAGTCACGATTCCAGCTTAAATGCGAAGGTTCAAGTTTTCTAAAGTTACAAAATATCTTATTAATTATCACTGATAAATGAATTTTCAGAATCTCAAATCGATTTGTAGGTAAATAAAAATATGTAAAAATGGTAGCAAGAAAATTCACGTTTTTCTCCATTGAGTATGTTGGTGGGTTAGGCCACTCTTTTGTCTTATAGCCTCATATATAAATTTTCATAATTTAATTAAATCAATTCGGAAATTTTAAAATCAATTCGGAATTTAATCTTATGGATTTGTATTGGAAACGTGCTAGCATCATATTCAAAAATAAGCCTAATTACGTCGCTTTTAGAACATAGACTTGAAATATAAATAGACTATTTACTTTGCTATTGAAGAGAGCTTCAAAAAATGTGACCAACATTTTGACTAGTAGTCATGTTCCTGCTCTATGAAAAATTGACTATATTCGCCTATTTGGCATCGTATCTCCTCATTTGGCGATTTAAGATCGTACAATAGGGTAGATTTATAAATATGATTTTCTATAGAGCGTGGCGAAAAAAGTAAAGAAATTGTCAAACTCTCTATTGCGTGGACCAATCGGAAATAAATCAATGAATGAGCGTTTTCTATCGACGAATGATCATTGTTTGCACCCGCAGACGAAAGTAGTATATAGGTTACTTTACTACTAGGTTTGGTCACATGATCATGTTTACAGAAGGTCACCATTGCCCTCTACTTTGATATTTCCTCTGTAGTATCCATTGCAATGTGATGTCCTTGTCACTCAATTTTTAGGCGATTTCTAATTTCTCAAGTGCAGAAGAAATAGTTACTTAGTGTTGTCTTATACATTCTTAGGAGATTAAAAATGCGTCACCAATATTCCGACTTGCAATCACATAACTATGTGAAAAATTGACTCGATTGACTGATTTGGCAACTCATCGCCACGTTTAGCGATGTAACATCTAATGACTAAGGGAACTTTTTTGTTGCAGTAAAAATGGAAAGAGTTGCATTTATCATTTATGGTAATAAAGTTGCATTTATGGTAATAAAATTGAATTTATGGTAATAAAGCTGCATTTATGGTAATAAAGCTGCATTTATGGTAATAAAGCTGCATTTATTTTTGATACACTAAAATCTAAACTAAATTATTTATATAAAATGAAAAAAATAGGAATTTATGGAGAATTTTACTGATATACAAGTGTTATTATGCATTATTAAATACAGAAGAACATTGACGTCGTTGAATGGCCGATCCTTGACCAGTTATCTCTTTAACATTGAAAAACTGCGCTCAACAAACTAATGTTGCATGACATTGTTGCAGTAGCAAATAATCACTTGGAGGAAAATCGTCTCGGGAAAAAATAGCAATAATCGTCAGGTCGTTATTCTTTTCTAATCGTCTTTTAAGATACGCTTTGAGGTTGCAAGGAACTTCTTAAAAATCTCTCGATCTGATATTTTTATTTGCTGCCTCGATGTTGTACTCTTTTGATTTCAATTTTTCTACAAGACGAATCAAACATTCGTAGCTTCTTTTGATCTTCAGCAAACGTTTTGGCAGCTCTGAGCAACGAAATTTTGCGTTCCAATCATCTGCATTGTTATATATATATATATATTAAAAATTTGCCTATTATATTTTGAGGTACATTTTAAAAAGTTCCAGGTGGTTGCATTTATGCAAAAAGTTGCATTTATGTAGCGCTTATAACTCACTTACAATACACTCCATGTAGGAGGAATTTTGGTTTTAGCATTTTACATGCAGCTTAGAGCGTGTGAAAAAAAGTTGCATTTGTTGCAAAAAGTTGCCCTACGAATGACGGAGCATATGTTTGAATGCGCATTTCAATACAGTGGCGACAAAAATGCCGAAATGGTCAGTGTACCATTTGATGGTGAATCAATGGATTGGTGTCTGCGCCCGTTCCATAAACCAATCAGATGCTGAAAGTTCGGTTCCACCCAGCTGACGAAAGTCGTCTAAATTTCACGTGACTATTAGTTTTGGCCGCATGATCCAAGGCAAAGAAAAAGGTTATCATTGCTCACTCTACTTTTAAATTTCTTCTATGGTTTGGAATACGAACAAAAAGCACAACTAACGCCACCTATATTTAGCTCGAGAGAAATTACCTCTCGAGACCATTTACATGAATCCATTCTAGTGTTTTACAGTTCATTCTATAACGACAACAAAAATTGAATCGAGCCATTTTTATTTGAAGTCCTGGTATATAAACATAAATTACCCTAGTCCCACCTCCGAATGGCTCGCGTGAGCCTTGGCGACAGCAAACAAAACTGGCCTCGGACATTCCGTCGGCAATCCATCAGGAACTTTATTGGCGCAGCCTCTTGGCTTAATTACTTTTCGCCCGAAATTCGCGTTCCAAGGCGATAATTAACTCACCCTGGTATTTACTTGGAGGCTGCCCCTCTCTATATCATTAGTCCCGGGCGTTGGTACGACATGTTTCTGGTATGCCGCTCCTATCCCTGTTCATGGACCCTCGAAGATATGTTTGGGTAGTGTATGTATAGGAGGTTGCTTTCTGACAAGGATTAGTTGAGACTTTTACGTGCTGTTTAGAAGTTATATTTGTCTTATGGGAATTTAAATATTTGGGTTGAAAACTTTTCAAAGTGCAATTAACTATGGGATAAAAAACTGGTAATTTTTTTATTTCCAATGGAAGGCAGAGAACAGAATGCATGATACAAATAACAACAAGTCAGATTCTTCCTCTGTAACCTTGCTTGTCAATATTGACAAGCTAGGTCAAAAAGGAAGAACTTGACGTAATCAGATTAGACTGACCAAATCTTGATCTCGTCATCAAAAAGTCGGCAGACTAGATCTGGATGACGAGATATCTTGCCATTTCCAGAAGCAGTCAATGGACGACGTCGAAATCACTTGGACGGTTAATAAATAGTAAGGTATTTAATTCCTAATAACTAATCATTCTTAAGACTAAGTATAAAATAAAGATAAAGTCTTTTCCGTTAAGTACATAGAAAAGAGGTAAACAGATAAATGTTTTCCAAAAGAATTAGTTTAATGTAATTGGTATAATTAGAGAGCCACTGCAAGTGGCTAAAAAGAGAAGCTCAGAAGGCAGGCAGACAATAAGTTCCGAAATCCAAGTTGGAATAAGAAAAGGAAAGAGAAAAAAGAAATATAGTTTCCTTCACATACAGTCTCTAGCCTTCCAATTATGGCAGCAGAGGTCCCGTCTAGTTATAGTACAAATTTGCAGGTGTCAGATGTCCATTTCTAAGGATTTAACATATAGGAAGCAACGTGTCAGAGTGATCAAGCGATGTCTAATTTGATAGACAATGCGCGTAGTAATAGCCAAGCACAGAAGGACACTGCATACCTAAATTGGACAGTTAAATTTATTTACAGTATAATATAAAGTTTCAGATATACACGTCGCAACATCCGTTGCAAAAACATCTCTCACTCCTCTGAAGTCCACAACAAATCTGACCTTATTGGTGTTCTTATCCAGAACAGCAACAATTTCATGTTCTTGATCGTATCAGATGTCAATGTTCATGGTTCCCACACCTTTGTCCGCAAAAAATTCAAGGACTTTTAAGGACTTTTCAAAACCAAAATACACTTTTTCAAGGACCTGAATTTTTTTATAACGACCTAAAACAAGGTATATTCAATTGTTGTCAAGTAAAAAGAAAAATGTGAAAAAAAAATGACAATTTTTTTATTCCATTTCCTTTACTCATGCCTTCAACTGTGGTTAGTTTGATATATATCACGTGGTGTCAAAGTGAGTAACACCGGCTTTATTCAGACTAATAGTTTAAAGGCGCGCCTGCCGTGAAGAAAACTAGTCTGGACACGTTCTAACACAATTCAAAATTACACAATTTTGTACTAGTAAAAAAAATCAAGTACTTTCAAGGACTTTTTACCAAGTTCCGTAATTTTCAAAGACTTTCAAGGGCCCCTAGTTAGGAAAAAAAATTTCAAGGACTTTTAAGGACTTTTCAAGGACCGTGGGAACCCTGATGTTCGTCTACTAGAACAGTAGCAGACAGAACAAAAGTCGTGAGAACACCTGCGGGAGATCTTTGCACAACGGGTACTCAAGAATTTCTAGGTGATAGATATGTTTAACCAAACAGTCGTTACCACTCAGATTACTGTAACAGGTTCAGCCTTTGGGATATCTGGATACTTATGGTTAATAAGCAGAGGTTTGCTTGGTACCAGTTTCTATGTTCTTGGAAAAAAGTAATTATAATGGCAATTTTAAATTAACGTCGCACTAGAGCAACACGACGGTCCGGGATCAATCCCCTTGGGGTAAGATTTGAGGACAACATCTCGTAATTTTGAAACACGATCAGATGGCGAGACCCCACCTGAACTGGTACTGACTAGAGATGCGACATCGACAGCAAAACATCGATGTTGATAATACATCGTCCCAAAAACATCGATGTTCTTAAAATTCAGTGTATTTAAACTTTTTCACCCATTTCTTAAAACTGGTTTAACAACTAGTGATGCTACATCGACAGGATAACATCGATGTTTTGAAAGTTTGATGCTCAAAATTAAAACATCGATGTTGATAGTACATCGCCCCCAAACCATCGATGTTTTTAAAATTCAGTGTATTTAAACTTTTTTTCCCCATCTCTTAAAACTGTTTTAGCACCTAGTGATGCGACATCGACAGCAAAACATCGGTGTTTAAAATTAAAACATCAATGTTGAAAATGCATCACCCCAAAATATCGATATTTTTAAAATTCAGTGTATTTAATAAACTTTTTTCCCCATTTCTTAAAACTGGTTTATGAACTAGTGATGCGATATCGGCTCCAATACATCGATGTTTTTTATAAAACATCAATGTTTTGAAAACATCGACATTGATGTTGCATCCCTACTTTTCAGACCCTTCACTTTGGTCTAAAAGTATGTTCAATTTGCTGATTATGAAAATGATGCTACTTGGTTATTTTTTAATATTTTATAACGGTGCCTTTTTCTTTAAAAAATAAAACATCGACAACGTAAAAACATCGACAAGTATGAACATCGATGTTATAAAAACATCGACCCCAATACATCAATGTTAAATATATCGATGGTTTTTTTTAAAAATATCGATGTTTTGAAAACATCGACATACTCTCCATACTTCCACATCACGCCATTAGGACATTTGGGGCTCTGAAAGATTCAGCGTGCACGACGTTTTATTGGATTCACCCCTTTTGAAGAATAAGGCCGTTTAGTCCCACTTAAAGATCTCGTGATTAGCAAAACTATCCAGATCATGATGTACGAGATATCACGACATTAGAACAAAACATACGATATATTGATATCGTCGCATAACAATCGGCGATCCCTTAATGGCGAAATTCCTCCTGTTCATTAGCCAAATTGGTCAGATTTTGAGGTACGAGATGCCAGGTCAAGACAACTTGGAAGAAAACCCAAATTCGCCTAATTTTGAGTCTTTTAAAAACATTCGTTCCATATTACGTGCCTTTACCCTGTCCTTCTTTTACAGAGTTTGTTTCTCAACAATAAGCATCATCAGTTTCTCGTCGCAGTATCCTTCTTTTACCTCTAATTGGACCGTGTTACTCCTTGTTAAAAGGTAAAATTGTTGTCAGGCTGTTAAAAATATATCGAATTGATTTCCCGATAGTCTGAGTGGACTCATTCAGGAGCCAAGAATTGTGTTCATACTTATATTTAAATTAAATAACATGATGTATTCTTAATCATACTCTTCATAACAAAACAGCATTATTACATGTTATTGTTTTGGTTCCTTTGTTTCGTATCTTTTTTTATTGAAGCCCCAATATCATCTTTATATAAATACGAGTTACGCCAGAATGTTTTACCCTTCTAATGGTTGTATTTACAATATATTTCGGTATTAGCGCTCAACTTATCAGAGCTCAATGGACGAGATATCTCGTCAAACCACTTGAAGGGTTAAGACTAGTTTGATATGCGACTTGAACTAATATAGTTCTGATTAGAACATGTATAGCATAAAATGACAGTATAACAATTGACCAAACCGACATGAGGTTTTTGTAAAAGACGTACCTAAGGAAAGTTTAGAGAGCGACAGAAAGAGAGAGAAACAGGAACAGAGACAGACAGGGACAGAGATAGACAAAGACAGAGACAGACAGAGACAGAGACAGACAGAGACAGACAAAGACAGAGACAGACAAAGATAGAGACAGACAAAGACAGAGACAGACAAAGACAGAGACAGACAAAGACACAGACAAAGACACAGACAAAGACAGAGACAGACAAAGACACAGACAAAGACAGAGACAGACAAAGACAAAGACAGACAAAGACAAAGACAGAGACAGACAAAGACAGAGACAGACAAAGACAGTCACAGACAAAGACAGAGACAGACAAAGACAGAGACAGACAAAGACAGTCACAGACAAAGACAGAGACAGACAAAGACAGAGAGGGACACAGAGGGACATAAATGGACATAAAGAGAGAGAGACATATACACTACCCTACAATAATGGACTGGACAGCAAGATGAGATGGTATAAGGGAAAGAATACATGCGTTAATAGGAGGTGGTACCCCACGTGCTGCAATTACACTAGCAACCCTTATGGGCATACTTTCAACCCTTATGGGCATACTTTCAACAAGGTTTTGATACACAGCTATGGGTATTTGTGTCCATTCCTGCAGCAAGAATGTCACCAGCTCAGCTGTAGAATTCGGACGTGGTTCCCTGGTCCGTAAGCGTCGCTCTAACTCGTCCTGCAAATGTTCTATGGAGTTTTGGTCGGGACTCTGAGCAGGCCAGGGAAGACGTATTACATTCATATCTTTATAAAACTGCTTGAAAGAAGCCTCAGCATGACACGGAGCGTTGTCGTCCAGTAAATAACATTCGTCCATTCCATAAAATTGCCAGAGCGTAGGAAGAACCCGATTGTCCAAAATGTTCGTGTAAGCGTCGGCGTTCAATTTACCAGGAACAACATGCAAAGGTCCCTGACCATACCACGAAAAGTCCCCCCCCCTCCCCAACAAGTAGTCGGATTTTATGCAAATTCGCTGGCACCTAGTCCATTATGGAGACTAGTGTATGTATAGAAAGACACACACACAGACAGAGAGAGAGAGAGACTTAGAGACAGACGCATTGCTTACGCGTTTAACCTCTTTTCTAATTTAATGGACTCGTCCAAAATCACGTGACGCGAGCTGGATCAATCACAAACGTTGCAGTACTATCAACAATATATCGAGATATGACGAGATATATCTTCAATCAATGTATGACGGATTTCGCTAATGACGAGAAACTCCGTCGAAACAACCTCTAGGAGGGTTAAAATAATACAAGATCACTGATGATTGTTTAGAAGACACACATATATTGGAATCCTAGTTTTCTCACATTCAATTCGTTATTCCAAAACGCACAATACAGTTCGCTAAGCCTTTCTGCACAACGCAATAGATAAACACAAATACAGAATCCTGCCCTTCCATCTAACAACTGCACAAATATCCCACAGCAGCGGTCAGCTAACACCTCATCACTGATCGACTTAATTTTTCCTTAAAACACGTTAGTTCTGTTCAAATTTTGTTTACCCTCCTAGTGGTGCTCTCCATGAAGTATACCTGTCATTGTTAAAACTGAGCACATCTTGATGGACAAGATATCTTGTCATTAGTGTAATTAGTCAGATCTCTTGATAAACGCGACATCAAAATCGCTAGTAGGGATAGCGTAAAGTATTTAAATTCATACTGTGTGGCCTAATAACCCTACAGTGCATAGTGTAGCCATTTGGCTACACATATTCTTTCTCCAATACCAGCTCTAATAAATGTTTCCAAACGAAAAAACTGCAGCAAATATGATAAAAATCTCAATTCGTGTCATTAGCTCTTAAAATGGACAATAGATGGAGGTGGAAGTTCTATTTTGAGAAATGTGTCTGCTGCTGCCGAAATATGAGTTAGAAGCAGAAAACGTCATACCAAAATAAAAAAATTCATCGAAATAATAATTTTTTTCGTGTTAAAAAAATTAATACTATAAGACCAATTGTTTTTTTACATATTTTGGTGCATTAAAATGTTAACAAAATGTCAGTTGAAGTGTGTTGCTGCATGGTGTAGCCAACTGGCACAGTTTAATTTTTGTCAAAAAAAACATAATAAAACATAGAGTTTATTTTTTTTTAAATATTTTTTCATTAACTTACACTGTTATAGAAATCAAATATATTTTTTTCAAATGAAATTAAAAAATCGATATTGTAGGGTTAAAGAAGTATGAAAACGTTCTGCAATGAACGATAATAACATGATATATTGGAAAAACGCACCATCATGACGAATTCGAACACAGATTGATAGAATGTTAATCCTTCCACATTCAATCTTCATGTTGTCACAATACTTCACTGTTGTCATATTACCGCTATTTATTCCCTCAAACCACAATAGATTAACACAACATGCCACTTCCTTCCATCTAATAACCACACCATTATCACCCCACTGACAGCCAGAACCGCAAAGAGGATCACTTTGATTTAATTCCTTGAAGACACGTTATTTAAGTCCAAGCTTTGTTGGAAACATACTGCAAAGTACCATAACAACACTACACTAAAACAACACATGACGAGTTTTTAGAAGCCACTGAGTAATGGAATCCCTTTCACAACCAATTCCCGTGTTGTCACAAGACAGTTCCCTCCCTCAGAGTCAAAACAATAGATTAACGCGAACACGGTGTCACGTTCCTCCATCTAATAACCACCCCATTATCCCACCTCTGACAGCCAGAACCACCCAACAATGACCGCTCCGACTAAATACCTGGAAGACATCCGAATTAAGATCCTCTTCTCCTGGAACAACATCCCATCTTTCAACACGAACCCAGATTAATTAATTAATTCCGCACTGTTTATCTCTCGTCGTGAGTTAAGGTAATTCCTCTTTCCGATTAATCATCTGTGGGCAGCAGAAAAGGGAAATATGACACGCGTGCAAGAGGCTAAGTAGTGGAGGATTATACACACATTGTAGCACTCCAGGATTGAATTGCTTCCGTGGACAAGGCTTAATTTTCTCTACCAGGTTTACATTGGTCTCTGTGCGACAGATTCGTTTTGCTGACACAAGATTAGTAAATTAAAAGGTTCTATGCTTTTCGAATCAATCCCTGTGAAAGTAAATTGGAGTTAGTTTCTATAAGTTTAATTGAGAAATCGACAGTTTTTGAAATCCTCGTGAAGGTTCAATTTTCGTTCATAACTAAGGCAACTTTTTGCAACAAATGCAACTTTTTATCACACGTTCCGCGCTGCATGTAAAGTACTAAAACCAAATTCCTCCAACATGGGGTGTATTGCAAGTGAGTTAAAACCGCAACATAAATGCAACTTTCTGCATAAATACAACGTTTTGCATAAATGCAAGTACCTGCAACTTTTTAAAATTTAGCATAAAATTAATTAATATGAAATTACTATTTCATTTTTTTGCACTCTGAATCAACCCTTTGATCACGTGTGAATGCCACACATGATCTTTCGAACGACGTAGCAAGAAGTTCATGGAAAGGAGGTGTTCGTCCTAACAGACGAAAGTGAAATAAATGGCAAGAAATACTTTTAACACATTGGTTGGCACTCTTGATACTCCAGAGGAAACTTGCGTAATCGACTGCAGAATTTGCAAGGTGAGTGTCGATCATCAATATGTGGTTCGCCTTGTAGATGACGTTTTAAAATCTCTAAATGTTGAGCGAAAGGATTTTGCGCTTCTGCTATCCGATAAAGCACATTATATGACTGCGGCTGACGCAGTTTTTCAATGTTAAAGAAATTACTGGCCAAGGATCGGCCATTCAACGCTTTTCTGTATTTAATGATGTATTATAATACTGTTGTACACGACTAAAATTGTCACTATATTTCGAATTTTTTTCATTTTTTACGAATAATGTATGTTAGATTTTAGTGTATCAAAAATAAATGCAACTTTATTTCCATAAATGCAACTTTAGGGAATGATAAATGCAACTTTTCTCATTTTTACTGCAACAAAGAAGTTGCCCTATTCATACGCACGCAGAAAGTTAATGGGAGATTGTTGACATACACGATTTGGGGTACTTATATCTATCACTGCGTTAATTGACGTAGAAAATAATACTACAAATCTTCGACTAAACAAGTGATACGTACCAAGTCATAAAATGGTCCTGAGAAAACTAAATGGAAGATTATACTCACATTATGATATTACATTAACCTTCCAGCCGTCGGGCCCTCCACATCAACGTGAAAAGTCGCGGATACTTCGTAGATACATTATTTTAAAATGTAAAATTAAATGTAACGAGTGCTAAAATTTAAAATGTAAAGGGCGTATTTTTTTAAATTATGTTTTAAATATTATCAATGCAAATTTATTTAAAGAAATGCTATTCAAATTTCAAGGTATTTTTATTTAATATATAATATAAATAATGTAAATATAAAGCATTAGAAATGCCCAAAGAATTGTGTAAATGAGGGAAAAATTAAGGGAATGAAACTGTCGATATAGTTCATAGATATAGTTTTTGTTGGGGTGATAGAGAGTTTTTCTCTCATTTATATATACCTGGCAAGAAGTTGCGAAGAAAGTTGATTTTTCTGGTAAATATCATTTAAATATTCCAACTAACCACATTGAATTTCTTCATTATTATTAGTTAATTTCAAATTTGCTTGTTTTTCTGTTAAATTTCTCTCGCAGTAAACCTATTATATATTTTCTATTTCATAATGTAGAGATGATTTATATGGTTTTTGAGTAAATACTCCTTTTCTAATATGAAGTATAAATTTACTTGATTCAAGTAACCCTATTAAATTATCCTGTCTCCTATGTAAATTAATAATTTTCTTATTTGTTATACTAGCTGAAATACCCTGAGTAGCACAGGGTTTTAAAGAAAATTATCCGACTCAAAGAACAATTTATTTTCTCCCATAATCTTTTCTCAACATACTCCATTATCAGATGAGTGAATTCACTTTTACATTCCAAATATAAATTTCATAAGTATTGAATATTTATTCCAGATAATGTAAAGAATTCTGAGAGATCAATGAATAAAATTTCTCCATATGAATTGAACCAATGTAACAAAATAAAAAAATTAAAATGGGCAATTAATTATAAAAATTGATGTGCAAAATTTGAATGCTTTGTGATACTATGGAAATTTTTTTCTTTTGAGAGTCTCTTTAAATTTTTTATGAACAGACTACAATACTAAATAAACATCTTTGAACAAAGCACGTTTCCATAATTGTAATAATTTGAGTGAATATATTTCGAGCATCTTCACTCAACACATGGCGAATGGTTTAAATTGGCCATGTGCGATTTGTAGTCACACAGAATGTTTAAAACAAAATTACCACTGATGGACATCTATTGGTCAGTGACCCAAGATGAAAATATTTGTCTGGTAATTCTGATCCCAATCAGTAAGTACTGTTATTTATTCAAAGGGAGGATGATTTTCAATATAATTCTGGGGTGAACTCAGTATGAGCAAAGTTTTAAACTTATTTGAATAAAATAACATACATTTTGTTCAGTATTTCATTTTAAATATTAAACATAACAGAAAGAAAAATTCAATGTAAAATTTTGATTTAAATCAATGTTATTTTTTAAAGAAAAATCACTTGAATTTAAATCGATATACTCTGATTAGTAATGATATAAAAAGGTATGATTGTGAAAGTCTCCCATTTAAAATTTTCTTGTATATTTGTTTCCAGTTGAAGTTCGAATAGAGTTGTTCCTTCACATCGTCATACGAGGAATCCTCCATAATGTATGAATAAACAACGAACTTTGGTGGGTTTTTTTGTAAACACCTGAAATGCGCATGCGTCGATCCGGTAGCCTGTTTCTGCGGTGTGCGTATAGTTTGTCGTCGCGTAGAGACATCCTCAGAGGACTAGAAACCTGAAATCGACTCGTATCGCGTGTATCTTTTCGGTCTCTCCGGTGTGCGGCTTGCCCTAGACAATTTCTTCTTGGTGCGTCGATTTTTCTTTGTTAGAGTATATTTTACCGTGCGTTTAAATGTTTTTCAACTGTTGATAAAAACAGAATTGTAATCAATTTTTTATGAACCAAATATTAACCCTCTTGGTGGTAGTTTTTATGTTATATCACGGCATTAACGAAACTTTTCACATCTTAATGGACGAGATATCTCGTTCATCCAGCTCTTGTTATCTCTTGCTAATAGAAGAAAACTGGCTAGATCTTGATTTCGTCATCAAGAAAAAATTAGGAATATATCGATGACGAGGTATCTCGTCATTAGCTAAACGTCGTCAGATTTTGATGGACGAGATATCTTATCCAAATTACTTGCAGGGTGACGACGGCAGTAACGACATTCTAATGCATTAAGCGTTCAATTATCAGTTTCTGCAGTAGAATAAACAGTTGAACTGATTAATTTTTCAAACGTTTCCTTATAATTAAATTATTTCTAAAACATCGATACCTCAAAATAAACTATTTCAAGTTTAGTAATGACAAAATGAAAACATAAAAGGGAGTGAATTTTAATTATCATTCTGTAAACGTGTAACACAACATAGCGTGTAATTATTCCATTTTGCATTTGCGGGGGAAGTTTATCGAATAAATAATAAGTGGAATAATGTATTTAATGAATACACAGTATTTAACTATTTTATTCTAACAATAAAAGTCATTGAGTAATGAACATCGACTATTCAGATTTCAAACTAATAGTTAAAACTTTAGATCCAATGAAGCCTTTAGTATTAGATGTTTCTATTCATTGGATATGTAACACTGACGCCCGTTAACACAACTTTCTAAGAACTAGTCTATAACTATTCTTAGAACTATATTAATCTTAACCATTGTTTCTTAATCGATTGAAGCTATCTAAACTGAATGAAAAGTAAAAAATCATCTTCAATGACGTTCTAGTTTCTGCGAAACAGTTCTCTTAGAATTGTTCTGATGGGAACTCTTGCGATGAAATGCTTTTAGTTTTAAGCCTTTTATTGTTTTCATTTTATGGCGTCATTCTAGATAGCGTGTAATCATCATTGGAAACAGAAATAGATATTATTATATGTGGTACAATAAGTGTTTTATTAAAAACGCTGTTAATTTTTGGCTTATATCCTCTCCACATAAATAATTTAGCTACAGACAGAGTGATTCGAAATTCCTCGGTGAATCATTAACTTTCCAAATAGTTTCGACGAGATATTTTTTTCCATTAAGATCTTCCAAGTTGAACAAATGAAGAGATATCTCATCATCAAAACATTGCTGCCGATTGTTCGATAACGACATCAAGATCTATCTGGTAAGTGTTTTCCTATAAAGACAAGATTTCTAGTCCTTCTGGGTCTGGACAGGTATTTTCTTATAAGACCAAGTTATCTATCTTCTCCATCAAGATCTGTTTAATTATGGTATCTTGAGGAATCTCGTCATAAGAAAAACTAACCAATTCCTCCTCTCGAGATAACTCGTTGAAATCAGTTATCTCGGCAAGGTATCTGATCAATGGTAAAACTGACCAGATCTTGATAGACGACATATCTCTTCACAGGAAGAAAAACTGTCCATACTTTAGTCACGTCATAGTAAAAGATTCGCCAATATCTTGAGGACGAGATAACTTGTCGTTTGCAAAAGTTTTCATATCTCGATGGACAAGGAACCTCGCCAAACATATGACAAAAGACATGGAGGATTAAATCGAAATTTTAACTCTCCATCTAGTGGATATCTCAGCAAGGTATTGGTAAAACTGACCAGATATTGATAGACAACATAACTCGTCACTGGAAGAAAAACTGTCCCTACTTTAGTCACGTCATAGTAAAAGATTCGCCAATATCTTGAGGACGAGATAACTTGTCGTTTTCAAACGTTTTCATATATCGATGGACAAGGAACCTCACCAAACATTTGACAAAAGACATGGAGGATTAAATCGAAATTTTAACTATCCATCTAGTGGTTATCTCATCAATTTATTTGGTCATTGGTAAAACGGACCAGATCTTGATAGACGACATATCTCGTCACTGGAAGAAAAACTGTCCATACTTTAGTCTCGTCATAGTAAAAGATTCGCCAATATCTTGAGGACGAGATAACTTGTCGTTTGCAAAAGTTTTCATATCTCGATGGACAAGGAACCTCGCCAAACATATGACAAAAGACATGGAGGATTAAATCGAAATTTTAACTCTCCATCTAGTGGATATCTCAGCAAAGTATTGGTAAAACTGACCAGATCTTGATAGACAACATAACTCGTCACTGGAAGAAAAACTGTCCCTACTTTAGTCACGTCATAGTAAAAGATTCGCCAATATCTTGAGGACGAGATAACTTGTCGTTTGCAAACGTTTTCATATATCGATGGACAAGGAACCTCACCAAACATTTGACAAAAGACATGGAGGATTAAATCGAAATTTTAACTATTCATCTAGTGGTTATCTCATCAAGGTATTTGGTCATTGGTAAAACGGACCAGATCTTGATAGACGACATATCTCGTCACTGGAAGAAAAACTGTCCATACTTTAGTCTCGTCATAGTAAAAGATTCGCCAATATCTTGAGGACGAGATAACTTGTCGTTTGCAAAAGTTTTCATATATCGATGGACAAGGAACCTCACCAAACATTTGACAAAAGACATGGAGGATTAAATAGAAATTTTAACTATTCATCTAGTGGTTATCTCATCAAGGTATTTGGTCATTGGTAAAACGGACCAGATCTTGATAGACGACATATCTCGTCACTGGAAGAAAAACTGTCCATACTTTAGTCTCGTCATAGTAAAAGATTCGCCAATATCTTGAGGACGAGATAACTTGTCGTTTGCAAACGTTTTCATATATCGATGGACAAGGAACCTCACCAAACATTTGACAAAAGACATGGAGGATTAAATCGAAATTTTAACTATTCATCTAGTGGTTATCTCATCAAGGTATTTGGTCATTGGTAAAACGGACCAGATCTTGATAGACGACATATCTCGTCACTGGAAGAAAAACTGTCCATACTTTAGTCTCGTCATAGTAAAAGATTCGCCAATATCTTGAGGACGAGATAACTTGTCGTTTGCAAACGTTTTCATATATCGATGGACGAGGAACCTCACCAAACATTTGACAAAAGACATGGAGGATTAAATCGAAATTTTAACTATTCATCTAGTGGTTATCTCATCAAGGTATTTGGTCATTGGTAAAACGGACCAGATCTTGATAGACGACATATCTCGTCACTGGAAGAAAAACTGTCCATACTTTAGTCTCGTCATAGTAAAAGATTCGCCAATATCTTGAGGACGAGATAACTTGTCGTTTGCAAAAGTTTTCATATCTCGATGGACAAGGAACCTCGCCAAACATTTGATAAAACACATGGAGGATTAAATCGAAATTTGAACTCTCCATCTAGTGTTTATCTCAGCAAGGTATCTGGTCATAGTTAAAATTGACCAAATGTTTAGGACTACACACACACACACACACACACACACACATATATATATATATATATATATATATATATATATATATATATATATATATATATATATATATATATATATATATATATATATATATATATATCCTCATAGGCAGAAAAACTAACCGGATCGTAGTATCGTCGTAGTAAAAAATCTTCAATACTTCGACCACGAGATATCTCGTCATGTATATAACCGGTCAGAACTTTATGGACGATGTACCTCGCCGAAACCACTTAGCGGTTCAGATCGGGTAATTTGACCCACTTGGTAAACTTACGGTTAAGCACAGGAGAGCTATCTTAACCTTTCATCCCACGCATCTCAACCTAATTCAATTACCCGAGAACTCCATCCTAATTAAATGAGCCAAAAGCCTCGTCCACGAAAAAGGCAAAAACCACCGAGAAAATCCCTTGCACCAGAGAAACGCCATTTTCAAAAACTCCCAACGTCACTCTTCCTACATTCTGTTTGATTAAGCTAATAAACATCCAATGGATTCAGAAGTGAAAGCAAAGACAAAACCGCCATTTAATTAACGCCGCCATTCGGAACCCCCCCCCTCCAATGGCCACACACAAAATCCCCCGGATCGGGAGAGCCTTCCCGTAATTAAGCGTCAAGCACACCTGTGACAGCAGAGTCCCATTCTTAAAATATGTATTCCGCGCGCTGAGTGTTGCCAGGGTGTTATGTGACTAATTCTTCGGGTAATTTTTACTCCGTTTGAAAGTTTAATTTTCGGTGTGAGAGGATGAATTCTTTGCGCGTTTCCGATTGCGTCTCGATGTTTTCTTTGGCGCTACAAAAGAATTATGAGTTGGGTGACAGTTTAATGAGCTCTTGGGCCCTTTTTTAGTGGATATTAAAGCCCGGTTGTCACTGTAATAAGCCCTGTGGAGCTGTTCTGTGACAAGCGAGGCATTTTGGTTTACTCAGTTTCCTTAGCTGTAATAAATGCATTTGAGTTTGAGTTCATAAAAAGTTGTGTTTTCGGGGGTAATTTATATATTCCATCTCGGTGCGACGTTGGTTTGAATGTTTTTATTCGATCTCTGGATTTATTAAGCTTTTATCTTTTAGATGAGTGATTCTTCTGATAATTTGCAGATATTGAAAGAATATATTCTGCAGAATGCTGCAATGAACGGATTAAAATATTGTTTGGATTAAATGTTATTTTAATGAATAGATATGTCGGTATTGTTTACGAGTAACATAGCTTAAACAACAAACTGGTCGGTATTTTAAATTACGCCGCACGAGGAAACACAGCGGTGAAGTTGCGAAGGTCCCGGATAAATCCCCGAAAGGAAAGATTCGAGGACGACAGCACGTAATTTCGAACAACGATCAGATGACGAGGTCACACCTGTGCTGGAATCCCACTCTTCAAACTTTAATACTACGTCAACGTGAGGATATTTGAGGTCACTACAGAATTAACATGCATCATCGCTCTTTGTACACGGCGGTTTTTCGTTGGATTCGAACTCACAACCCAACTGTGTGTTTCGGAGATAACATCTACGAATATTTAAAAAATGGGACTTTGGTAATTTTTAATGAACTGCATCATGAGAAATTGTGGTTATTTTTTCAACATAAATCTGAGTGAGACATGATTTTCCACTTTTACGTCCTTGATTATTACCGTGAAAAGAGTCGCAAATGGTTTATTACAATGATTGGTCATTAATGATTGCCATGCGTAGTACGAGCCCTCACCACAGCGTCTTCTCCTACACCTCCTAATTTCTACTGAGGCCAATATCCACTGTAGATAATATGATCTATCATTCTTTGCACGTTCTCTCTAATTTTCCTGTCTCTGTAAAAGAGCCTCAAGTAATTCTTAACCAAGAATCGGCACTGTGACACATCTGGCTATTGTTAAACCCTCCACGTTGTTTCGACGAGATATCTCGCCCATCAAATTGTGGCCAATTTTGCGAATGACGAGATATCTCGTCCATCAAACTGTGGCCAGTTTTGCTGATGACGAGATATCTCGTCATCAAGATACTGCCGATTAATTTATGATGACGTGATCAAGATCTTCTCATTTTGTTTTAATGCCAAGGTAGGTAGATATCTTCATTAATGTCACACTGGAGCAATGAGCTATTGGCGAGGGCCAGGGTTAAAACCCGTAGGTAAAATCCGAGGACAACACCACGTAATTTTTAACCACGCTCAGATGACGAGGCAGCACCTGATCTGACACCCCACTCTACAAACGTCCTCATCACACCAATGTTAAGGACATTTTAGACCACGACAGATTTAACATGCACCAGCCCCTTTTCTCTAATGCCGAGATGTCTCGTTCATCAAGATTTGGTCAGTTCATAATGGCGGGTTACCTCTTCAATACAACCACCAAGACTGGTAAAAGAACAGTAAAAGCCACTTCCCCAGAATAAATAGATGTCTCAAAAACTTATCTCTCCAATATATCTTCCCTCAGCAACTCTCGAAACAACCACTCATTGAAACAATCCCCATCCTCATCGAAAAGAAATCCCCCAAATGTCCGTGAAAAATACCCCCGAAATAGCACCAGTTGGCGAAAGAATCCTCAACACTTCTGTTCCACCTTCTCGCCATTTCTAATTTAGTTGATCCCCGCTTCAATCTGAGAAGCTGGGGAGGGGGCATTGATCCACGAAAATCGTTTTCCGGCTTTTCTTTGTAAACCCCACCACCACCCCCTTGCGGCACACCGGTGCAGGTAAAGACTATCAACTGCCTCTTTTGAGAGAAGAATGAAGACATCTTTTCCCTCTTTCTTCTCTCAAGATGTGTTTCGCTAGAGGAGGGTGTTGGAAGAGTTCCCTGTTTTAATTTATCTGTAGTGTGGGGTGTGTGAAATAAGGCGATTGGTATTCAAAAGGACTTTTGTGTGTGAGGGTTGTGGATTTGGATTGTATTGTAGCTTTCGGTTTGATGGTACAAGGGTAATATTTGGTCAAGCTGTGCCAAACACAAGTTAGACATTATCAAGTATGGAGGTCGGTTGGTTGGAATTTTCGGGTTTGATTTCGCAAGGGCCATACTTGATCATGCTGCACAAGATACGCAATAACAAGTAATAGGTTGGTTGGCATTTTAGGGTTTGATGTCGCAAGGGCTACAATTGGCCACGCTGCACCTCACACAAGACATGCAATATCAAGTAATAGGTTGATTGGTTGGAGATTTTTGGGGTTTGAAGTCGCAAGGGCTACAATTGGCCACGCTGCACCTCACACAAGACATGCAATATCAAGTAATAGGTTGATTGGTTGGAAATTTTTGGGGTTTGAAGTCGCAAGGGTTACAATTGGCCACGCTGCACCTCACACAAGACATGCAAAATAAAGTAATAGGTTGATTGGTTGGAGATTTTTGGGGTTTGAAGTCGCAAGGGCTACAATTGGCCACGCTGCACCTCACACAAGACATGCAATATCAAGTAATATGTTGATTGGTTGGAGATTTTTGGGGTTTGAAGTCGCAAGGGTTACAATTGGCCAGGCTGCTCTAGACGTAATGCATGCAATATCAAGTAATAGGTTGGTTGACATTTTAGGGTTTGATATCGGAAGGGCCATATTTGGCAATGCTGCTCTATGCACAAGACATGCAGTATCAAGTAATAGGTTGGTTGGCATTTTAGGGTTTGATGTCGCAAGGGCCACACTTGGCCATGCTGCACTAGACACAAAACATGCAATATCAAGTAATAGACACAAAACATGCAATATCAAGTAATAGACACAAAACATGCAATATCAAGTAATAGACACGCCCACAAGGAAATTGCTACTGCACAAAAGAGAGATATACACATACAAGGATGAATGCAACTTACAGGAATCGAACCTACGCCACCTACACCTCGAAGGTTGATGGCACATTTGGGTATACCTATGAGTACTACTACGACCCCATCAAGTGAGGAGAAAGGTAAGTAGTAAATTAACGTCGCAGTGGAGCAACATCACGGTGTATTGGTGACGGTCTGGGATCAATCCCAAAGGGAACAAGAGCAACTATAAGCAACCGGAGGGTTGTGAATTTGAATCCAAAGAAAGACCGTCGTGCAAAAAGGAGGCTGGTGTACGTAAAATCTTTCGTGACTTCAACTATCCTCATTTTGGCATGGTTTCGAAGTTTAGAGTATGGAATGCCATATCAAGTGTGACCTCGTAATGAGACCTCGATTCCAAATTACGTGGTGTTATTATCATATCACTCCCTTCGGATCTGATTCTGAACCTTTACCACTACCCCGGTGTGTTGTTCAAGTGTGAAGTTTATTAAGATACCTACTCGATCTGGCACCCAAAGTCTTAAAAATTCTACACCACGCCAACGTGAGGACGGGACATGGTAGCCAGGTTGGCAAAGTATCGTCTTAGCAACCGAGGGGAAGCGAATTCGATCCAAAGAAAGATAATTCTGCACATAGTGCACTTCTGCACGGTAAATTTGTCTTATTGCAGGGCTCAAAATACCCGGGTGCACAGGTGTACTGTGCACATGAAAATACAATTGTGCACCTATTATTATTTTTTACCGCTGGGTGCACGCAGTGGACCTAACGTTAAAAAAAGAGGATGGGAACGTTGTTTATGTTATTTTGATGTTTGAACATAATATTAATATCAATCTCTCTTGCTCTAAAGGAACGTAATTAAAATTCCAAACAACACACTATACGAAAACAAAATCGCTGGGCCATAACGGGTTTATTTAGAAGGAAGGTTTACTTGGGCCTCCAGAACTCACACCAGAACTTTCCGAGGATCGAAACATTTTCCAGATGGCTCTGTTGAAGCGACTGTCACGACAGCCGTGCGCCGGAGAAGGGAGAATTTAGGAGTCTATATATCTTCATTTACTATCTACTATACAAACCTATCTAAACATACCCAACTAATAAAGTAGTTTACATTACATTAATGCTCTTATATTACGTTTTTTTAAATCTGCTCCTAAAATATAACCTGTGCACCTAATTTAAAAACTTAGGTGCACAAGATGCACCTGTATTAAAAAATCTATTTCGAGGTCTGTCTTATTGTGCAGTAGCTATCGTCTAGAACGTCTTTTTGTGCAGTACATAGTGTCTAAAACATCGTATTGTACGAGGGGGAGTCAAATATAAACCGGACTTTTGCTCCTCGTATCTTCAGAGGATCTCGAGTGGGCTGGAAGTGTGAGGCGTTCAATGTCAATGTGTTATGAGTCGATGTTTTTTTCCTCATTCCTCAGTACAGCAATGAGTGAGCAAGAGGTTCCGTCGCCCGTTGTGCAACAAATTACAATAAAGTTTTTTGCGAAAGAAGGCTTTAAACCATCAGAAGTTTCGACTCACAGTTTTACGACGCCACACTGTCTCGGCCCCAAGTGTGTGATTGGGCCAGCAAGTTTAAGTGTGGACGAGAAAGTGGCGAAAATGAAAGGCATGATCAGTCTCACAGATGACAACATCCGTGCAGTTCGTGACCTTATCGAAAGTGGGCGAAGGTTGACTGTTGACGCTGCAGAGGTGGGTATCAGCCATGGGAATGCTCATACCATCATCACAGAACATCGAAGCTTCAGAAAGGTTTGTGTCCTAAGCGTTGCGAGACTGTTGACTCAAAATCTAAAATAAATCAAGTTGTAAATCTGTGAGGATTCTGAATCGATTCTGGCAAGGAAGGAACAATCTTTTGTCACATGTGATGAGACGTGGGTCCATCATTACACTCCGAAATCCAAAATGGTGAGTAAGAAGTGGCGAAGGATGGATGAAGTCTGCCCCGTGAAGGACAAAACCCGTCTCTCAGCCAGAAAAGTTATCTCGACCGTCTTTTTAGACTGGAGAGGAATTTTACACATTGATTATCTCCACGATCGACGAACGGCGAATACCACCGACTATTGCCAGCTGTTACAGTCAGTGAAAGTCGCCGACAGAAACAAAAGACGGAATATGCCCATCAGAAATGGCATCCTTCTCCGTGACATCAGGTCCGACATAGCGGTATTGACGAGAAATTAACTAGAGTAAATGCATTGGGAAACCCTTGAACATCCTCCTTACAGTCCAGATTTATCCATCGGTGATTATCTCCACGATCGACGAACGGCGAATACCACCGACTATTGCCAGCTGTTACAGTCAGTGAAAGTCGCCTACAGAAACAAAAGACGGAATATGCCCATCAGAAATGGCATCCTTCTCCGTGACATCAGGTCCGACATAGCGGTATTGACGAGAAATTATCTAGAGTAAATGCATTGGGAAACCCTTGAACATCCTCCTTACAGCACAGATTTATCCCCCGGTGATTATTTTTTGTTCGCACCTATTGGGTTCGCCATCTCGCATCTTACAACAACTGAAGCGCTAAGTTGACAACCGGGCATAGAAAGCGTCAAGCTGACAACAAGGGTACAAATAGGTGGGTAGCGAGAAGAAAAGAAAGCGGAGATAGGTTACTAGATCTGGTTTTATTGCGTGTTGGAGGGAAATTAGATTCAACAATACCTATCAAAATGTAATTTTTACTTTATTCTATGTATGTAATCAACGTGATCATTTAAATTTATAAAATACAATTTAAAACGGAACTTTGGCTCTGTATTATTCAAGTCTTTTAGTGAACTTAATACGACGGAGATCATGGCATATCGATCTCGGACAAGGACTGTATACATGAAAAAAACTCTGGAAGGAGAACACTTTGAGAACAATACAGAAGTTGACGATCGCTTGCTCAACTGGTTGACGATTCAACTTCAAAGTTTTTTTTTGAAGAAGGGATCTACAAGCTTCCGAAATGCTGGTGAAAATGTACAGAGCGTGTAGGAGACATTGTTGAGAAACGTTAAAGGTGTTTGTATTTTTTTAATGATCAGTGAATGTATATAAAAGTAGTCCGGTGTATATTTGACTACCCCTCGTACAGTTCCTATCGTGTAAAATGTCTTATTCCGCTGATCCTATCGTCTAAAAAGTCTTATTGTGTAGTACCTAATCTCTAAAACGTCTTATTGTGTAGTACCTAATCTCTAAAACGTCTTTTTGTGAGTGCAGTAACCAATGTCCAAAACGCCTTATTTTACCTATCGTCTAAAACGTCCTTAAAGCGAATTCATGGAAATCCGACTTCGCTTTTTATCGCGGGCCCACTTTCCTGGGTTTGATCTTAGGCATCCCAGAATCCTTAATTAAGGCAAGGCTCTCCTGTGCCATCGCCCGCTCCAGGATTCCCGAAATAGTCTGGAGCTAATTCAATCAGACTTTGCACTGTCTTCAGTCGGGGTGTGGGTGTCAGCAGTCCAAAGTAAATTATCTTCCGGAGCATGGAGCTGCTTATGTGATTAGAGTATTTGCTTTCGCCTCGAGGACCCCCGGATGGGGTTTGGGTATTGGGGGAGGATAAATGCTTTCGAAAGAACGGGTCGTGCATTCTAAACAAAACGAGACGTAAGTGGCTTTCTTTTTTGGGTTACGTGGTTTTCGGTTGCGGTAATCACTTATTTTCAGTTGGAAGGGAGTTTAAATTGTTAACGTTTAATTTGTTTGTCTGGCTGTGTCACGTGTGGGCTGCAGACGGTGCGGGTTCGATTCCTGTCACTACCCTGTATGTGTTTCACCCCTTGTGTCACAAGCTACCCTTGATCGGTTGGCACATTTCTCAAGTGCGACGTTAATTACAAATACCAAATATCTGATTGGAAGAGTAACGGATTAGCAACCGGAGGGTTTCCAGTTAGAATCCAACCAAAGATCATTATTTAGAAAGGGGTCTGGATCACGCTAAACCAGTCGGGGCTTCAAGTGGAAGTTTCAAAAGAAGGATGGCAGTTCAGGCGTTGACCACATCATCTGAACATGGTTCAAAATTACATGTTATCCTCGGTTCTTTCTCTTCGGATCAGATTTGATACTGGACCGCCGTCAACAGCCCATTGTGTTCTTCAGTGCAACTTAAAAAATACCTTGTATATATGGTTTTATAGGTGCAAGTTGTTTGCTGTGCATTTTAAGTTCCTACAGCTAAACTACCCTGGCTGTGTTTGTTGTCTTGCAGCACAAAGGTTGAATGTAGGCACTTCAGTTGACGTCGAACTGGAGCAACACGACGGGCCATTGGTGACGGTTTGGGTTCAAACTCGAAGGGAAATATCCGAGAACAACACCGCGTAATTTTTAACCATGGTCAGATGACGAAGTCCATACCTGAGCTGGCAATCCCACTCTCAAATTTCCAAAACCATGCCAACTAGTGAACATTTAATGCCACGACAGATATTGCGTATACCACAGTCAGATGCAAGGTCAGCACCTGACCTGCCATTCCACTCTGCAAATCTTCACACTACGCAAACGTGACACACCGGTAGAAAATTGATGCGTTATAAGAGTAAAACATCGTTGGCATCTGCCCTTCATGTCCGTAATAGATGAAAGGGAATGTCATACATTGACATTGTATTTTTTTTTCCAATGGAGCATGTCTGTTAAAGGCAATATCTATATGTCCCTTCTTAAATAAACTGTAAAGTAATCTGATTTTATTGTGTTTTCACATTAGGTATCTCATATTTTCAATTATATAACATTAAACGAATGATCATGATTTCGAAACGGTGGTGGTTCGATGAAATCTCATAACAGTAACCCTCCTGGTGGTTATACCGTTGGTCGACACGATACCTCTGCATAAGCAAAACTGACCATATTTTGATGGTCGAGATATCTCGCCATTGGAAGAAAATTGACCAGTTCGGGATCTCATCAAAAAATTGTGTAACATGTTGAGGACGAGGTATCTGGTTTTTATTAAGATTGTTCAGATTTTTATGGATGTGATTATCTCGTTGAAACCTCTTGGAGATTTAACGGTCTATGCTCAAATCTATATTTTCAATGTCCTTTTGGTACAGCTCCAGTCTACGTTTATAGCGATGGAAACAGCCTTAGCTATTTTTTTAGGGGGGGGGGGCACTTCTAAAGTCGCTAAGAAAAAATAATTATTTCACAAATAATTCTATTTTTACAACAGAAAATGAAACCTTCAAAACACATTTAAGAGCATTTTGAAAATATATGTATTTTAAAACGTCCACAAAAAAAATGAGCTTAAGCTGAATTTTTTTACCAAAGGAGGTAATTAGTTTTAACGGAAATTAAGAAATAATACAACCTGATACGTCAGAACTGTACCATGAAAGAATTTTTAATAAAGAAAATTCCACAACTGGAGAAAAACCATTAAATGAACCAATGATATCGAAGAAAAAAAATTGTAAATGGACAAATGCAATCGAAGTGTAATTTAAAATTAAAATAACCAATGGAATCAAAGAAAAATTTCAAATGAACCAATGAAATCAAACGATTTTAACGGATTTTGAAAGAACGTTCTAGAAATAATCAAAATGAAAATTTAAACTTTCTGTTTACCAAGGTTGCCATAAAAACCGAAGTAACCGTAAGCACAGATGGGTCGCCTTTACCTACCCAAGTCGTTACTAGAAGTGCGCCAAAAAATCGCCAACGCCATTACCACCGCAATAAACGTAGACTGCAGCTGTACGTCCTTTTTAGCTCCCTGGTGATTGCCACGGTGAGGTATTTTGGCATAAATAAAACTGACCAGCGCTTGATGGACGAGATATCTCGTCACTGGAAGGAAACTGACCATATCTCGCCGTCATCGAAACATTGGCAATATCTTGATGACGAGATATCTCTTCATTAGCAAAATTAGTCACATGTTTATGGACGAGATATCTCGTTGAAACCACTAGGAGGGACATGACTACTCGTGACGTCAATAGAAAATACGTCCATTGAGTGCTAAGCACAAAAAATGAAGGATTTCAGTAGAATTGATGAGGTTTCATGGCCTACCAAAGTGGTACGCAATTCTTATCACCAGTTAATCAAAATGTTAGCCTTAACTGTTATGACGATTTATGACAGTTTGTTGAGTTTAATGGCTCAAGGGCCATAAATGAACAAGCTGCGAAAAACGTTGGACCAAATAAAATTCAATGAAAACAGATAAAGAGCTATAAATAGCGGCAATAACCAAAGGGGATCAATTTAACAACACAAAAAATCACACAAATAGTAAAACGATAAAAAAAAATATGGTGTCGAAGGCAAACTTTAATATCTAAATATTTCATTTTCGGAAAGTGGACTAGATTATAAAATAGGAAATAAAAACTAACCGATACAACCAAGATTTATTTGCAATCTATAATCCTTTTTTCTATTAAGTAAGCTCTCTTTCATCTCGATTGGACAATAGCTCAAAAGATAGAGGTGTTTAAGGATACTTACTGATTACATTATTTCATTTACTTCGAATATGGAATTTTCGGAAATAAAAATAAGTAGGTAAACCCTTAATATATATGATTTTGTTGAAAAAATAAGTATTCACTTATTTGTAAATGTGAGTCAAAAGTCAAATAGTGGAACCTGAAAATCAAAGAGGTCATTCATAGTATCGTGTAACATATAATCGGTAAGGATATAGTTTTTTCAATAGAATAAGCCCTTTTTCATTATGATTGGACAAATCGGTCAAAAGAAATATGTTTTCATGTGTACTGATTACATAGTTCTATTTCGAATATATTTTTACTGTTAATCCATGTGTGTCTCACTAGGAAACGTTCAGAAAGTAAAATTCAATAGCTTTTAACATATGGTTTTCAGAGAAACATGATAAAAAATTTTATAACTGTAGGTCAAAGTTCAACTTGAATGACCCTGAAATTGAAAAGGTCACTTAAAAGGTTACATGATACGTCATTATAAAGGTTGTACTTTTGTCTGCAAAGCAAGCAGAATGATTGAACAGTTAGGTCCAGATATACAAGAGATTTAGTTAGCCAAAAATTCCAAAAATTGCAGTTTTTCAAAACTTAAAATTAATATACATAAAATCTTATACTGCGAAAAAATTGTACATGGAATGACTCACATGGCAAATTTAAACAAAATATGTATCACACAGTGAAATATTCTCTCCAAACAAAAAGTGCATGTATTATAACTCTGGGGGTTGTCTCGATGAGATATTACGAAAACTGACCAGATCTTGATGGACGAGATACCTCGTGATTAAAAAAACTGACCACATCTTAATCTAGTCATAGACGAAAACCATCAATATCTCCATCATTCGGAACTAAATCGACATTCCTCATGACAAAATATCTCGTCATTGACCAAAATTAGTAGGATCTAGTTACATGATATATCTCGTCGAAACTACTCGAAGGGTTAAAATCACCACCAAAATCATAACGAGGTTGGAAGGAAGACAGTTTGCTGAGTATACTGTGAAGTTTGTTAACAGTCTGCAAACTCGCTTCTCGGCGCCATTCATTCTGCAGACTGTCAAGGGAAACTTGGCCTAAGATCATTATAACAATTTATGAACGTGCGGTATTAAACATCTCCTGCGCACTAGAATTGTGTATACAAATTATGAAGTCATTTGCGAAATTCTGAAATTTTGCACATATTCTTAAGCATACCTTGCAAGACCTGTTTAACTAACGCAATTGTCTGCGGAATTAATAGTTTTAAAATATTCGTAACATTGTTTCGTTTTATCCCTTGGATCGTCTTGAAATTTGGAAGCGTGGTATTACTTTGTAACCCTCAGGGAAATGATATGTGTCCTTTCCTCAGAATAGAATCCCATGGAAAGAGATTATATTTGTCCTTTCCTTAGAATAGGATCCGATGGAAAGAGATTATATTTCTTCTTTACTTGAAAGTGAATCTTTTGGAAAGATTGCTGCTTTCCTTAAAAAATAATTATTTAATAAGTTTGTGTTTATCATTTCATTAGAATAGAATTCAGCTTTAGAAAGTTTCTACTCCTTCTTTTCTAGAAAGTGAATCCATTGAAAATATTACATTGCTGGTCTTTGAATAGAATCATTTTTATGATTCTGTTTATTGTTGTTGTTGTTTCTAATCCTCAGTGTCTGTCGAAGTCAGACAAGGTCCATAAGTCCCTCGACTACCAGAAAATCAAGCACAATAAGGGGGTCAGAGTATATATCCTCTCAAGAGAGGCCCATGCAGTCCAAGATGTGCTCACCAGTTGCCGGCTGGGCAAGACACTTGGTACATGTGGCGAAAACGTTTTCACCTCATGAAACGAAAAGCCTTTGAGATGACCACTGGCTAGACGAGAGAGAGAGCAGACTTGGATCCTCAGTCACAAGCAAGGGACAGCATCAGTCCAGGCTTTTTACTCGGATACCAATAGCGGACAGGAGGCTCCAGACACTTCGTCATTTAATGGGATTTTTCGAGGGAAAAGAGGTTCACGTAAGTGAGTGCAGAGGAAGAGGCTGTTGGAAGTCCGCAGCCTTCTTTAGCGAGCTTGTCTGCCATTTCGTTACCGTGAATGTCTATATGGGAAGGAATCCATTGCAAGTGGACCTAGTGGTGCAACGAAAGCTGCTTCAGGTTATGTATGACAGAAATACTGGTCTTGTGGCCCACAAGTGTCCAGTTGCAGAGGTGTTGGCGAGATCTGCGGCTATTAGATAGTATCCAAAGTTCACCAAAGTCTTTTTCGGTTAATATAGCCTCAAGTCCCAGATCAATAGATATTAATTCGCTTAGATTCTGTTTGTCAATTCATAAGACTAAAATCATTTGTAAAATATATATTTCTCTTCCCGTTAGAAAAGAATCGCCTTGAAAGATTCTATTCCTCTTTTCCTTAATAATGGATCCTTTGATAATATTCTATTGCTTTCCTTAGAACATAATTCCATATTGAGATTCTGTGGGTTAATTCATTAGAAGAAGAATTTTGAAATACCAATTTCACCTTCCGTTAGAAAGAATCATTTGTAAAGATTATATTGATCACACAAAAAGGTTAAACTTGGTTCGAAGTCATGGCAGAGAAGACTGCAAGTTAGAGAACATATATAGTCGTGTGAACCCTTAGATGGTTAAGGTTCCACACCATCTTAAACAAGTGGTTGGTTAAGCTATTATGCATCACGTTCCTTTTTGAAATGTGTTTGGTAGACACACCTTGTATTAGAGATAAAACATCTCATTATAAAACAAATATAATAAAATATAGTGTTTATCATCGCCAGAGAGCACAAGTCCATTAACAGACAAAAAATAATTTTTTTTCACGGTATGAGAAGGAATTTCAGGGGAAAAACAAACCAACAGAAAAGTTAAGATTTTGAATCCGCTAACCAAATACTCTCGAATGAGACATATCGGGAACCTTAAATGTCGTATATCGCCATAGGTTTAATCCATCAAACATCGTACATCAATTTGGAACTCATTCATTGGAATTTTTACTGACGAAGGACTGAAATCTCGTTCAAAAAACAAGTTAACTGACGTTACGTTTGGAATACGTACGGGAAACCCCGTACAACATTGCCGCCACCTATATTTAGCTTGAGAAACAATGCCTCTCATAGCTGTTTAAAAACTAAGTATTAGTTTTTAGGTAAACAAAATCTAAGTATATTTTGATAGTGTTATACAGTATATTTTATAAAGACTACAATAGAATCAGATCTTTCATTACCACATTACATTATTCGGGAAAAGTACTACCAGAATAATTCCAAAGGATTATATGCCAAAATTACAACATAATCTCTCCAAAGGATTCCATTCTAAGAAAAGCACCAATACAGTCTTTCCAAAGGATTCATTTGCAAGAAGTGCAGAATATTTCAAAAGGATTCTTTTCTAAGGAAAGTATCAACAGAACATTTCCAATGGATTCCATTCTAAGGGAAATACCAACATAATCTTTCCAAAGGATTTTATTCTAAATAAACTACCAGCAGAATCATTCGAAATAATTCACTTCCAAGGAAAGGCCCTATACATTATTTCCAAAGGATTATTTTCTAGGGAAAGAAAGAGAGAGAGAACCAGCAAAATCATTCCCTAAGTACATTATTCTTAGGGAAAAGGCGATTTTAGGATTTCAATCTAAAGAAGACCAATAGTATCTTTTCAGCGGAATTTATTCTAATTAAAGGAAAATAGTTGATTAATGTCGCACTGGAGAAACACAGCGGGCTATTTGTGATGATCCGGAATCAATACCGAAAGGAAAGATCTGACATCCCCTATGTTTTATCCCCTATGTAAGTCCAGTTTTTGAGATGTTGCATTGAGGTGCGGCTATCTGTAAGAATCCATATGTCGTCAATGTTACAACGTTGTGAAAGTAAGAGGACTCGCACTTAGACCCCATCTGGATCCTTACGGATAGTAGAAGTTCTATCCAATATTTGAGTGCATGTCTCAGTGTGGGTGATAGGGCTGGAACGGCAATCCTACAACGTCTGTCTAAACTTTCCGAAAAGCGAGATATTTACCTACAGTGGATTCCATCCCATGTGGGACTTTATGGCAATGAGATTGCTGACTCACTGGCAAAACTTGGCACACAAGAACCCCTTCCGGAAAACTTGACACTTACATCCACGGAAATTCACTCCATTCGAAAGAAGTGTGCACAGCTGGACTGGAATGTTCCTCCAGTAAATACCTGGTACTCTGGGGGAAAGCCGGGTCGCGCTTTGACCTTCAGGGGTGATAGAGGTGAACAGACTGCGTACACAAGATTCATCAGTGGTCACCTAAAGTGTATGAGGTATGAACACAAACGAAAGATCTACCCCAATTGCAATAAGTGTTTGTCCAGTGAAGCTAGCCCGACTCACCTCCTTTAGCTGCGTGCAGTTTGAGAAAGAGGATTTCCTGCGCGACCCGGTCTTGTTCTTCGACTTCCTGAGGGTGGATGGACTCATGGACCTGGTCTAGCTTCGCTAGACCAGTGGGGATAAGTAACAACAAGATCTGACATCTACGAATCGTAATTTTAAAACACGGTCAGATGATGGGAATAACACGAGTTGGTACCACTCTCGAAACATTCACACCAGGCCTACGTGAGGATATTTTATGCCATGAGGCAGATTTAACACACGAGACGGTCATTGGTTGGATCGAGTTTCGCACTCGCCAGTTTCTGGTTGCTAATCTGTTGCTTTTCCAACTTGTCTACTGCGGCCCTCTAACTTAAGTACCAATAGAATCTATCCAAAGAATCATTGGTAATTGGTAATTGGTAATTTTAGTTAACGTCGTACTAGAGCAACACAACGGGCTATTGACGACGGTCCGGGATCAGTCCCTTAAGGGAAAGAACCGAGGACAACACTTCGTAATTTTGAACCACGGTCAGATGACGAAGCAACACCTGAGCTGGCACCCCACTCTCCAAACTTCCACTCCAACCCAACGTGAGGACTTTCGGCCACGACAGATTTAAGGTGCACCAGCCGCCTCTACACCATACGTTTACAAACATCCATGCCCGGACCCGGATTCGAACCAGGAACCTTCCGATCTAGAGGCTAACACCTTAACCACTATACCGGTTGGTCGGCTCCAAAGAATCAATCTACACCGAAATTATGAGATATGTTTCGACATCCAGAATATTGTCTTTATGACGAGAACAGTTCTCGTGCAACGACCTTCTAATCTAATAGGCTGGGCTGATGTTCGGGGTTTATGGCGCAGCAGTCATTTTTGAACAAGCTGCGCTAAACAGAGTAAAGTGAATGAACGGTAATAGATAATTTTAAGTTAACTTCGTACTAGAGCAACACAACGGGCTTTTGACGACGGTCCGGGGTCAGTCCCTTAAGGGAAAGATCCGAGGACAACACCTCGTAATTTGAACCACAGTCAGATGGCGGAGCAACACCTGACCTGGCACCCCACTCTCCAAACTTCCACGCCAACCCAACGTGAGGACTTTCGGTCACGACATATTTAAGGTGCACCAGCCGCCTCTACACCATACGTTTACAAACATCCATGCCCGGACCCGGATTCGAACCAGGAACCTTCCGATCTAGAGGCTAACACCTTAACCATTATACCGGTTGGTCGGCGTGAATTAACATGCGGTACTCTTTTGTTAGTCATACCACTCATTTCGTTAGGGGCCGTCGTGATTCAGTTTGTATGTCCACTGCGCTAGGAACCTTAGACATGTAGGAGGCGCAGGTTCTATTCCTGTGGGGTGCATTTCTTTCTGTGTGTATTACTCTCTACTGTGTCAGTAAAACTTTCATTGTGGGTATGTCTATTTCTTGATATTGTGTCTGGCGCAGCATGGCCAAATATGGCCCCTGCGCCATAAAAACCCCACAAACCAACCATTACAGTTCAAGCCATACCTCTCAATTCTTTCCTAACCAACTAACAATAAAGAAGTGCAGAAAAAAGTAGTTTTAAATACTGCATCTATGTAACCTACACAAAACAACTTACTTAACATTGCAGTAAAAATAAATTAATTATATAAGACTAAACAACAAGGCACAAAATTAGAAATTGCACTTAGCATAGCACAGAACATTTCTTCTTTATAATGCGCATAAATTCAATTGAGGGGGTGAGAAACCAAGGGGTACAAGTGAGAATTTCATCATTTTGTGAAAACGAAGTTTAAAGATAAATCATTTTGATAAATTCTCTGAAATATTTAAGTCTGTATAATGCTTATAGTGTGGTTACATTGTATATTCCTTAAATATTCAGCAATATATTTTTGAAAAATAAAATATTAAAAATAAAAAAAAGGGTACAAGTGATACATGTTATCATTGTACAATGATAAAATTTGTCACTTTTACCCTTGGATTCCAAAGGTAAATAAGTAGTAGTGATAAATCAAAGTACCGAATGCCAAACAAGAAGTACACTGATGGCCACCGTAAATGCAACACCCTGAAGGAAGCATGCAAATAACATGAAATTTACAGCATGCATTAGCGGAGGTGAGATATGCAAGTGATTAGAATTTCAGGGCAGACGCACATCACGCGCGCCTGTGGCGCCACTTCAAAACGCTATTTAAGGCTTGGAGATTTCAACGATTTCAAGTACGGCAATTGTGTTTTCTTGTGGTTTTTTTCAAAAAAAAAACGATCAATTATGCCTCGTAGAAAACAGCGATCATCTTTTGATCAAGTATCCGAGTTCGACAGAGGAAGGATAGTGGCCTACCGAGATTGTGGATTATCTTTCAGGGAAATTGGTAGTCGTGTTGGACAAAACCAAGCAACTATAATGCGGATATGTGATCGTTGGATGCAGGAGGGTACGACGGACCGACGTGTTCGATCGCATCCACCTCAGTGCACCACTTCACGTGATAACAGGCATATTGTGCGTATGGCAGTGACCGATCGCTCAGCCACATCACGAACCATAGCACAGCACATTCAGTCTGTAACGCATTATCCAGTGTCTGCGCGTACCATTCGACGCCGTTTACAGCAGAGTGGTCTGTCCGCAAGACGTCCATTGCTTCGTCTACCCTTGACGCAGAACCACAGACGTCTCCGCCGCCAATGGTGCGATGAAAGAAGGATGTGGACGGCAGAATGGAATGAAATTGTCTTTACTGACGAGTCACGCTTCTGTCTGCAACACCACGATGGTCGGATTCGAGTCTGGAGACACCGTGGAGAGAGGATGCTGAACAGCTGCGTTATGCACCGCCACACTGGTCCTGCACCGGGTATTATGGTATGGGGTGGTATTGAATATCACTCTCGCACTCCTCTAGTACGCATTGCCGGTACTTTAAACAGCCAGCGCTACATCTCCGAGGTGTTTGAGCCAGTTGTCCTTCCTTACCTTCAGGGCTTCCCACAGCCATATTTCAACAGGATAATGCGCGACCACACGTGGCACGCATTGTCCAAGGGTTCTTCGTCAGTCGCCAGATTGAATTGCTTCCCTGGCCAGCTCGCTCTCCGGATCTTTCGCCGATAGAAAACACGTGGTCCATGGTTGCTCAACGATTGACCCAGATTACATCCCCAGCTGCCACACCAGATCAACTTTGGCAACGTGTGGAAGCTGCTTGGTCTGCTGTACCCCAAGAACACATCCAAAGTCACTTTGACTCAATGCCGAGGATGGTGATCTCCAACAATGGCGGCTACTCTGGCTACTGATTTTGGCAGGAACCACACTTCACAGATGTCTATAAATTTAATCAGTTGATACTTGGTCAACATGTTATCTACAAATTAAATTTTGTTGTGATATCTCTTGTCTTTCTTGGTGTTGCAATTTGGGTGGCCAGCAGTGTATATTGTACAAATTAAGTGATCTTGTCCAAATTATTTAGTCTCAGTCCAAAATAAGGTATCCTCCTTTTTCCAAAGCATCATGGTCATCATCATCAGGCTCAGCCTCTACCACTCTTCTACGTGGCTGTTATCCTGCTTGACGAAATTGTAATGTAGTACATAAAACATGGTTGCGCGGAGGATTAAACTGAAGCAACTTTTGCAAGTCCTTGCACTTGTTTGCCTTTATACCTGGAACATTAATTTTGGATGGGAGATTGCCTGCAAGTGATCGTGGTCATCCTTTTTAGTCTTAGGCTTCATGTTGGACACAGAAAAAGCATGTCAGGATTGTATGTTGTCTTGTAAGAACAGTGAGAAGGGGTCTGACTTTTTAAACCTTAGCCATTGCATTTTTCGGACACCTTTGACGTTTGACATGGGTCTAAGGGTAGATTTGGAAGTGAATCAGCAGTATTACTGCCAATCATTATTCTAGAAAATTGTCAAGTCCAACTGTTAAAAGTGTGAAAAATAGAAAAATACTTCTTCGAAGACACTGTCAGTATACTAAACAAAACAGCTTAGAATAATGTCGTTTTAAACAGATTAAATTGGAAAACATAGTGTGATGCAAATATTGTCAACGTGGAAAGCATAAAGTTTGGTGCATAAGGGTGAAAAGTGTCACTTGTTCCGACTGGCCTGCAATAAAACCCAGCTGGTTATTGAAGTAGTTGATTCTTAAACCGGTGAATCTCAGCACATGGCAGACATTTACTAGTATCCATTTGCCACTAACATTTCATATGTATTAACTATCCATAATCACACTTAACTCTATTGTTTTTTAAAGTCACTTGTACCCCTTTGCTTCTCATCTGCTTCAATTATACAAGAGCCTAAATGTTGGTGGTAGTGCCGCTTTGTCGTTTATTGCGCCATTTCAGAAAAAAAAATTATATTTGTTAAGAATATTTCATTTAAAAAAAAAATAGGTATTATTAAGATACTTGTTTATCTCTTGGCAAATCCCAAATCATGAAATCTATCGTATTTTACTTTATATAGTACCTTTACAAGTACTTTTCCGTTAAGCCGTACTGATAAATTTCGGCGCCAATTTGGCTCATTATAGCTTGTTTCTTGGCGCTATTCATACCAGTTTTTTGCTTTTGGCGTCATTTTAGCTTATTTTTTTGTTAGTGCAGTGTATTTCATGATTTTGCCAAGACATGACAAGTAGCCCCAATATACTATCTCTTCAAGAAAGTAATATTTTTCGTAAAGAACGATTGTGTTCAAATAACCACCAAATGAAATTAAAATGTAACTGTAGTGTTTATCAATTTGTATAGTGAGGTTATATAGTCATTTAAGAAAACCGAATATACACACAGAAGGAAAGTTTTACTGACACAGAAATAAAAGACCTAC